>JAJHZJ010000126.1:11307763-11540263 GCA_023548195.1 Bettongia penicillata ogilbyi | reverse complement strand
AGTAGGTTCTTCCTAATTAAAAGTCTTCAAACTTTCCATGCTTGTTGGATAGCAGCTGATATTCCAAGATATCCATAGACTAGATAGGATTTGGGGTTCAATGGAAGATGAACTATATTAGAGATAAGCATAAACTTCTATGCCTGGATTCTAAAAAATTCACTTTACAAGGTACAAGGTATGGGAGGCATGCCTGTATAGCCACCTAAGAAAAAGATACAGGAGTTTAGTCTATAAACACAATAGGAATCCATGTGGTAGCAGAGCAAAGAAAAAGCCAACATAATGTTAGACTACTTTAGGAGAAACCTTGTATGGACATAGGAAGTGATAATCCCCACATTATCTGCCCTCCTCAAAGGATCCTAGAACTTGTGCAAGAAGAGGCCTTGGGGGTCATTTAGTCTAATCTCATTATAGATGAGGAAACTGAAGCTGAAAGAAATGAAGTGACTGAGAGTAAGCATTAGACTCAAATGAATCTATGAGTCAATGAGACTCAAACCCCGTTTCTTTAATTCCAGACCCAGTGCTCTTTCCTGACTCTGACCACACTTAGAATTTTCATTCAGTTCTGAGTGACACAGTTTAGGAAATGTGTTCACAAGTTGGATAGTATCCAAAGAAGGGTGACCAGAATATTGGGAGCTACAAGATCATGCCCCTACAAGGAGTAAATGATCTGGGAATGTCTAGCCTGTGAGAGAGATGACTTAAGGGAGACATTATTTCTCTTTTCAAATATAAAGGACAATCCCATGGAAGGAGGATTTGATTTATTCTTCTTGTCGCCAAATGGTAGAACTAAAAGCAATGGGGGTTATAAAGAGGCAGATTTAGGTGGGATATGAGGAAAAACTCCCTATTCGATATATCCAAGAGAGGAAAGGGTTGCTTTGGAAGGTAGTGAGTTCCTCTTACTTGATATCTTCAAGTAAAAGTTGTATGGCACCTGAGACAACCTCCCTTACATGAGAGTCCCCAAGAAAGCTAACCCAGCTTCAAGGTATTCTGTAAGCTCATACTTCCCCAAAACTATATAGCTCATTGTGTCTCCAGATGTTAAGATATGTTAAGATGATAAAGGTGAGCCAACAGCTCGGTATTCATACCTAAGGTTATGTTCCATCATGCTCAAGGAGCACTGAATAAAAGTCAAGTGTCCCCAGCCAAAGAGTAATTCTATTCTTTTAATTATTTGATTGTGGATTTGAATTGACCATTGTTCTAGACATCTATTTTACAAAGGGTAAGAAATTCTCATCAGCCATGTTTAACCTTGAATCTCCAAAAGCTATTTCAATGGCTTTACCAAAATAAAACTAGGACAGTTATATGGAAGCTGGATTACAAAGCCCATTTTACTCTTAAGATGCTCTCTGGATTGGCATGAAAATGATTTTAATAAAAAAACAAAATAAAGGCAGCAAAGTCATTGTTGTCTACCCCACTGGCCTGAAGTTCTTCTTTAATTAGGTCAGCAGCAAAAAAAAAAAAAACCAAAAAAACCCAACAAAACCTTTTACACACTGTTGGTAATTGTACCGCATTCTGGCCAGTGCTAAAATTTGCTGTCTCTTTTAGTTGTGTGACTGTTTTTTGGAGACCTTGTAGAAGGGATCCTTGCTCTAGATGTGTATTGATGGAGGTAATTAGGTGGCACAATGGTTAAAATGCTGGGCTTGGAGTCTGGAAGATCTGAATTCAGTTCTTCCCTCATAGACTAGCTGTGTGACCTTGGGCAAATCACTTACCCTTTGAGTTTCAGTTTCCTCATTTGCAAGATTAGGACAATAAAATCTTCACAGGGATCAAATGAAGCATCATATGCAAAGTACTTCATGAACTTGAAAATGCTATATTAATGCTTGCTATTACTGTTATTATTGTTATATCTAAGAATCCTTCAAGTTCTGAGATTTTGTGTTCTCTGGGTGTCATTTTGCTTTCAGAATTGTTTTCTTCCTTATTATTATCTAATGAACACAAACATGTTAGCTGCAACCATCACAGCAAAGCAGTACTCAACTCATCAAATTCAATTCAGCCTTTTTAAAAGTCCAGTAAGATACTGTATAAAGAAGACTGTAATAGGTGATGCCTGAGATTCACAGTTTATACAAAGCATAGTCAGTCCCTGCTTTCATGGAGTTTATACTCTTATATGTGAGATGGCTCTGGAGGAGAAGTGAGGCTGGTGACCTGCACAGCCCTCCCTCACTGAAAACAAAGTCAAGTGCAAGTCATGTCATTTCTCTGATGGCATGGTCTTCTTCGGCAACGAAGGATGAACACAATTCTTATATGCTGATAACACCAGTTTGAAAATTACGATAGATGACATATCACAATAACTGCATTAGAGAATTATAAAATAAATGCTTTATGCATCGTCCTTAGGGGGAAGGCTGTTGTTGATCAGAGTATTGGAGGATATGGCATTTGAACTGGGCTTTCAGGGATGGAATTTATAGGAAAAGAGGGAGGGGGAAGATATTTTAAAGGAAAGTGTGAGCAAAGGTACACATCTGGGAGATTGTGAAGCATGTTTGAGGGCAAAGCAATTCAGTTTGATCAGAGCATAGAATATATGGAAGAGATTACTATGAAATAAAGCAGTACAAATAGGGTGACACCAGATTGCATATCAATATTACACTGATTACACTATAGTAGCAATGTTATTGAATTCTATTCTAAGCATTTTAGATTCTTTATTGCTTAGCACTCCCTTTTCTATATGCCTGATCCATACCTGATTCACATTTGTACATAGCTTTTAACTTCCTCTTCTTTCCTGAGGAAAAACCCTAAACCTCAAGTCCATAGCCATTTTTATAATTAACAACACAATAAACAGAAAAGGGCAATTCAAGGTCAGGGTGGAATGAAACACTGGGGAGCCTAATTCTCTTATTGAGAAGATGGGCAACTTGTGAACAATCAATCCAGTTAAGAATGGAGTGACAAATTAATGATGAAGAAGGGAATGGCTCAGGATGGCCATCCCTGTGGCATAGCCAAGAGATTCCTAGCTAGCCACTGTGATCCCAGGTCATCACTGCTCAGTATATCCATCCTTTGCAGATTTTTCCATAGTGACTCATTCCAGAGAGTGGGGAAAGCCCTCAGCTGAACCCTAAGCATCCAGCAAAGCAGTCCAAGAGCTGGGTTTGAAGGGATCTCAACACTAGAAAGCACACATTATCCAACCAGGCGTGGTATGGGGGAGAAGTAATGCATTTTGACTCATCTCTGGCCCTGCAATTTATGAACAGGCATCTTTGAACAGCACTGGGGGATTAGGGCCAAGGACTAAGTCATGCTCACCCACACAGAGGGCTTCCCTGCTTGGAAAATGGACCGAGCCCAGTTCTGAGGAACAAATGAATTTGTATTTTTTGTGGCCCACGCCCTCTCTGGTAAGCAAGCAGATTTCTCTCCTCTTGGGCTTGGCAGCTGTTGCAAAACCAATAGAATTCTCTCAGGGAAGGTCTCTACTGATGCTAGGGGAGCATACAGGCACTTTGGAAGAGAAACAAGCATTTCTAACCACATTGGAGTGAGCTACTCAGCCAGGAATGAGAGCTGGAAGGGAAGGGATAAGTAAGCTGAGGTCCAGAGAAGGTGAATGACTTGCCCAGCATCACATAGGCTTACGCATAGCAAAGAGGAGATTCAAATCCAGATCCTGATTTCAAGTTCAGGACTCTTCTATAATACATTTATGGCCAGCCTCTTTATAAAAATCTCTGTTTGAAATGAAAGGCCCCAGATTAAGCCACAATTACTTGTACCCACATCTATCACCAGTAGATTCAGCCCTTAACTACCCAGCCTTTTCTTCAATTTGCCCTACAGACAAATGTATCAGCCCAGGCAGGAAGGGCACTGATGCTGTGACAACTCCACCCGGGAACAACGAGTAGTTACCATAGCAACCCCAGACTGCAGCATTCCTCTCTTTGCAAGAAAGATTTTCAGGCTCCCAAAGGAAATCCCAGAAAAACAACAACAGGTCAAACAATTTTCCATTAATTATAACACCAACTTGTAGAGGAAACAGTGAGTGCAGATTATTGAATGTATGGGCGAAGATATTAAAACCATTCAGAGATTAAAAAGTGTGGGAGAAAGAATGGGGCTACTCCTTTACTTCTGGGAAGTAGAATTTCATCCTAACCTTATTATTCCTTCTAAGAGGCACAGCTGATAGTTTTGGACTTGGAATTAAGACCTGAGTTCAAATCCTACATCAATCCACTTACTACCTGTGTGACCCTGAGCAAATCGCTCATTTTCTTCATTTGTAAAAAGGGGAATTAGCATCCACCTCCCAAAGTTGTTCTGAGGATCCAGTGAGATAATATATTTACACATTGCACTTTGCAAACCTTCAAATACTGTATAAATGCGAGTGATCTTACCCTGTCCTCATATTCTCGGGACATATTAAAGACAATCTGGCAAGAAGATTCCAGAAACTAGAAATGGTTTTCCTTTAAAATTCTAAACTTTCTGAACTTTCTTTTTTTCTTTCTGTTTTTGTGATCTGTGATGAGGGTAGTTGACTTTTGGCTTCCTTAATCTCCTCCACATTTGAGAGGAAACAGAAAAAAGTGTTCATTTCAGATCTGGATTCAGGAAATCATCCAAAGTCTGTTTTTCCTCACAAGCTGGCACTAAAATGAGACCTTGTGATGATAAAAGACTTCTGGAGAATATATAAAGGACTCGGAGTTCCCTGAAGGAAAGGTGCTGTAAAGAATAAATTTAAGGTCCTATCATTTCCGTGTTCCTTCGTGAAGAGGAACAGATTTTGAAAGACCTTTGTATATCTCCTTCTAATTTCTTCCTTCCTCCCTCCCCCATTGAATATGGAGAACAGCAAGGAAACTAGAAATCATTTGTATGCATTCCAGACAAAAACAACTGGTGCTTTTTGAAATGGTATTAAGTTAACAAGCCAGATAAGTAAATATAATGCAAAGTACAAATGTAAACAAAAAATACAAAGTAATTTCCATGAGTGTTGGGCTAAAAACTGGGGTGGTAGGAGTAGGAAAGACCTCTTTGTAAGAGGTGGTACCTGAACTGAGCCTTGAAGCAAGCTGGGTATTATAAGAAGCAGTGATAAAGGAGAAAACATTCCAGGCATGGGAACAACCTTTGCTTAGCCATGGAGGTGGCAGATAGAATGTCATATATAGGGAATAAAAAAATACAACAGTTTGGCTGCAACATGGGGTGTATAATAGGGAGTGATGTCAAGTAAGTCTAGAAAAATAGACTGAACCTAGATTGTGAAGGACTTTAAATATCAAACACAGGAGATTGTATTTTATCTCAGACGCAATAGGGATCCACTGAAACTCCTTAAGCAGAAGAGTGACATGGTCAGACTTGTGGGTTCAGAATACATTTCAGCTACCAGGATGAGAGCTCCCCTTCTTTTACTCTTTTGTCTGCCTTTATCACATTTTACCTTATGAAACACTTAATTAAATATCACACCCTCCCCAGCTGCAATTCTCCTTTTTTTGATCCAATAAGCATTTATTAAACTTCAAGACAAATTGAAAAACAGTTCCTGTCCTCAAGAAGCTTACATTCTATTGGCTGGCATTTCTAAAAATTTATGACATTGTATTCAGAGCATCTTATTAACAAGAGTTAATATGAAACTGGTCACTCAATTAATATAGTTTCAAATAGACTTTATTTGAAAATATAATTGCATTTTAAAGGCATATCTGTGTTCCTTTATAAATAGATCTATTTTTCATTTCTAAGTTCCCAACAAATTACAGATAAGTTTTTTAAAGTGTCCTGCTTTGATCCTATGTATAAGTTACATGAAATTTCAGTTTAAGAAACTTAAAATTTAGATTTTAACAAACTACAAAAATTTAAAATTTCTGTATATAAAGTAGAACAGATATTTGAAATGATAAATCTCTACCATGTACAGCTTGCTTTAAAAAAATAAACATGTTATCTTCAAAGCTCTTCTGTTTTTCTAGGTTTCCTTTGAATTTCCATCTGTTTTCTTCTATATGTTAAAAAATGCTTTAGGTACTCTCTTCCTTCTCTGTATTCTGTCCTAGTCACCCCTCATCTAATATTTTGTTTAGTCCATTTTCAGAAGGACGTTGATAATCTGGAGAGTGTCCAGGGGAGAGTGACCAGAATGGTCAGGAGCCTCAAGATAATTCTAGATAAGGATCACTTGAAAGAACTAAGGATATTTTACTTGAAGAAGACTTAAGTTGGAGGAGGGGCAGTAGGACATTATTGCCATTTTCAATTATTTAAAGAGATGTCACAGGGAACCACGAAGAAACCTTTTCTGCTTGGTCCCAATGTACAAAGTACAAGTAGGGACAATAGGTAAAAGCTGCAAACATTCGTGCTTTGGATTGGTATGAGGAAAAACTTTCAAATAATTAGAACTATCCAAAGTGGAATGGGCCACCTGAAGGATAGCAGCACCCCACTCCCTGGAGGTCTTCATGCATAAAGCTTAATGATCACTTGTTTGGTTTGTGGTAAATGGTATTACTTTTTCAGGCCTGGGTTGGACTAGTTGACCTTTGAGGTCCCATTGAATTCTGAGATTCTGTGAAACAATGGCAAAACTGGGACCAGAACCCAGGCTTCCCCATTCCCTGTCCAGTGCTCTCTCCCTCATTTCACATTAATTTGTGGTTTTTCTTATGTCTTCTTGAGAATAATATGCCCAGTCTTCCTAATTAGACTGAGAGCAGAGATTGAGTCTTCTCCCTTTATAACCACTAATGCAGCATTCTCTTTTAGCTCCCCTAAATCCTGCCAGACAGCTGTTCTGTGGTAGCAGTTGTTAAGCAATTTCCAGCACCATAGAACATAATTTTCAATATATTGCCATTTTGAGATTATACTTGATGATCTCATGTACTCTCATGAGTTCTGTTAACATTTGAGGCAGGCAATTCCTAAGTGTACATAAATGTTCATGTGACAAAGTATGTCCTAGATGTTGGGTGAAATGATTTTACTTCTCTTCCTGGTATATCTTTGAAGTAAATATCCGTTTTTTAAAAAGATTAATATCTTACGTTAATCGGTTAAATAGAAGTGGGGCACCAATCATCCATAGTCAGCACTAGAAGGAAGACACTGACAAAGGGGCTTGAACCAATAGCGCTGGAGAAGAGGCACCTCCCATCCTTCAGGAATATCCTAGAGATACAGAGAGAGAGAGAGAGAGAGAGAGAGAGAGAGAGAGAGAGAGAGAGAGAGACAGAGAGAGAGAGAGAGAGAGAGAGACAGAGACAGAGAGAGAGAGATGGTCAACATCTCTGGGAGAGTGAGGCCAGTCATGCTACTTTGAACTGAATTTAATTGTGTTGTAATAAAAAAGGGAATCCATGAGAATCTTTACTAGTGCCTGTCTCCACAATAGCTAGATCTTGAGGGGAGGAAAGAATTATCTTTTATAAACATTGAGATGGAAAATAAAAAAAATATTTTTGAATGACTGATTACTGAATTTCTAGAACCTGGGTAAAGGAAGGGAATTTCTGGGACTAAAATGAAGGAAGGGAAAATCACATTTAGAATGTTTAACTGGAAATCACACGGGGTCTGTACGATCGATTGCTAAATGCCTTACAGTAGTTCTTTATTTGCTGTAAAATCAATAAGCAAAGAGCACCATTTACAAATAGAATTTTAGTGACAACTGATTTTTAATGATCTTGACAGCTGGGAACAACTCCATAATGCCACTAGTTCCTCCAGTGATATTAATGGAGATGTTAACAGTTCTGCATGGGAAAACAAACTTGTGATCTACTGAGGCAAAAGATCTTGTATTTACTATTCATTAATCTCTGTGTATATGTGGTTATCTTAGAACTTAAAAATCTTTTTGCTGTATCCTACTCTTTGTGACCCCATTGGGGTTTTCTTGGCAAAGAGACTGGAGTGGTTTGCCATTTCCTTCTCCAGCTCATTTTACAGATGAGGAAACCACAGTTAAGTGACTTGCCCAGAGTCACATCGTAAGCATCTGAGGCTATATTTAAACTCGAGTCCTCCTGACTGTAGGATCAGTGCTCTATCCACTGCACCATCTAGCTTGCCTCTCTTAGTACTCTTACAAGTCATTTTGTCCAACACTTTTAAAAAACTTTCTTTTTTTACTTTTTCTTTTTTTTTGGTTAATTTCAACTTAACAAACATGAGCATTTCCATGTACAAAGTAGAATAGAGAAAGGAGATTGTTTAAGAACCATGAATCTCAGCTTCATATAACTTTGTTTTTAAAGTATATAATATCTATATTTTGGTTCCAAAATGGTGTCCTATTTGTTTAGTTATGTTTAACCTTCCTTCTGTTTTCTTCTTTGCATTTAAAAAAGTTTACTTTTTTCTTTTGTTGACATCATTATCACTGCATTCCTTTTACCATCCCTCCCATTCTCTGTCCCTCTAAATTAAAAAAACAAGTCTCCTTTGTAAGAAAAAGGAATGAACAAGCAAAACAAATCCATGTATTGTCCATGTCTGAAAATGCATGTCTCCCTGTGCACCTCTGTCCATCACTTCTCTGTTGGGAGACAGGAGTTGTGCTTCATCATTGACCCTCAGGAGCTGTGGTTAATCATGGTACTGATCAGAGCTCTTGTCTTCCAAAATTCCAAATTTTTATTTGATAACTAGATCCTGTAGACATGGAGTAACTTGCCCAAGGTCACCTGGCTAGTTTACTAGACTTGTTTTCCTTAACATTCAATGAATTTATTTTATATGATGCTTACTGATAGACTATGATTGATTTCCCTCATTTAGAAATAAAAATGTGCCTGATGGTACATACACAGGGACATTTTAAACAATTTTTAAAAATGTCATGACAATCCCTAGGAAACCTAAAATACTTCCAGCTCCAGGACTGAGTTGGTCA
This sequence comes from Bettongia penicillata ogilbyi, assembly GCA_023548195.1. Classification (NCBI taxonomy): domain Eukaryota; kingdom Metazoa; phylum Chordata; class Mammalia; order Diprotodontia; family Potoroidae; genus Bettongia; species Bettongia penicillata. The sequence goes on along the minus strand of JAJHZJ010000126.1, from coordinate 11,531,313 downwards.
GAAATGTCTCTTCATTTGGATGATATATTTTATGCCATTTCTTGCACACAAGTCATCACTGCCCACATGCTGGAGTACCCTTCTGCCCTCCCATTATTCTGTACATTATCCACAATTATGACTTTGTGGAGATTACGGTGCTCCATGAATGACAAATTTTTTTTTTGAGATGGTGATGGTACTACTCCATTATTTGCAGTTATATGACCTCACTGGAAGAATATTAGTGTTTAAAGTATGGACAATGTGGGGGATAAATGATGGACATGAGCAGACCGAAACACATTGCAAATTAGGAATTACATAGAAGAAGTGGTGCAAAAGATAACATCAAAGAAATATATGACTAGGAAGAAAAGATAGGTCAATCATATAGCGAAGGATAATCAGTAGTGCCAATTAGTGTCCATGAAATGTCATGGAAATAGCAAATAGGCCAGTTGGGCTGGGTAGTAGAATGTGTGAAGGGGAAACATAAAATAAATGTGGAAAGTAGACTGGAGTTAGATTTTGAAGAGATTTAGATAGATGAATGAATGAAAAAAGCATTAATTAAACAAACACTATGCAAAGCTCTGGGGATACAAATAGAAAAGCAGGCTAACCCCCTTGTGTTCAAGGAGATCACATTTTAATTGGGGGGGACAACAGAGAGAAGAGGAGTCAGCTACCAGGTGGATCACAAGGCCCAGGTGTCCTTAGTCAGGGTCCAATGGTAATGCCCAGATGTCTAGAAGGTATGATGACAGAGTAGATGATTAGGCCCAGTGGAACCTGGGTAGTGTGGTGAGCTGGAGCTGACCTGTATTGGCTTGAGGTAAGTGTTAATTTTTCAGTGTTGGTATACATACCTCAAAAATCAGCAAAAACTATAAATCAGAGCTTGATTTATTGTTTTCTTGATTGTCCAGGCTTAAAAAAGTGAGGAGGGAAATGTTAACAATGCAGATTAAAATTTCAAGTGAGCTTTGTGTATGAGTGCATACACATGTTTATTTATTTTCTATTTGTTTATCCATTCATTCATTCATTCATGCATTCATCTATTCACTCATTTTATTTACTTACTCATTTATTTATTTTAAGAGAGCCAGTTGTTAAACATTTACTAGCACACTCCTGGTTTTAGAGTTCAGTGCCAGGGCAGATGATAAGACCTAGTGATCATTATAATAAGATTTTTGATCCATAACTTCTTGCTTATTCAATTGGTGTGAGTGTTCAAGGAGGAAGTATGCTGAAACAGCATGGCCTACTGCCATTTTGAAGGGGATAGATGTCTTACAGAATCTCACTGGTAAATCAAGGAATCAGTCAGCAAGTATTTAAATGCTTATTGTATGCTAGGAACTATGCTTCCTGTTGAGGACACAGCAGAAAGACAAAACAGGTCCTACCCTTTTTTCTTTCATCATTCTAATGATAAAACAATATGAAAATTACTAGTATGTCTTTGACCGAGGAATATGGCTTCTAGGGCTGTGTCCCAAAGAAATTATAAAAATGGGAGCAGGTCCGACTTGTACAAAAATATTTATAGCAGCTCTTTTTGTGGTGGCCAAGAACTGGAAATCGAGGGCATACCCCTCAATTTGGGAATGACTGAATAAGTTGTGATATATGAATGCAATGCAATACTATTGTGCTGTAAGAAATGATGAACAGGCACATTTCAGAAAATCTTGGAAAGACTTAGATGAACTGATGCTGAGTGAAGTGAGCAGAACCAGAAGAACATTGTTCACAGAAACAGTCACAGTGTGAAATGACTGATTTTGATAGCCTTAGCCCTTCCCATCAATGCAAGAACCCAAAATAGTCCCAAAGGACTCATGATGGAAAACGCCATCTACAACCAGAGAAAGGACTATGGAGCTGGAATGCAGAGTGAAGCAGATTATTTTTTTTCTTACTCGTGGGTTTCTCTACCTCATTATAAATTCTTCTATGCAACATGACTAATGTGAAAATGTATTTGATGGGAATGTATGTGTAGAGCCTATATCAGATTTGCATGCTGCCTTGGGGAAACAGGGGGAGAAAATTTTGAACTTATGGAAGTGAATGTTGAAAATTAAAAATAAATAAATTGGAAAACAATTACTAGGTGGTACGATATGTAGACAGAGAAGATGGAAAGAAATCTCAAAGGGGAAGGCAAGAGTAGTTGAGGGGAACAGGAAAGGTTTCCTCCAGAAAATGAAATTTGACCTGAGTCTTGGACGGAGCCAGGGAAAGGAAGAGTAGAAGGTGAAGTGACTGAACATTTCAGGCATGGGGACAACCATTGAAAGAAGCTTGGAAATTATAGATGACTTCTTATGTTTGAGGAACCCCCAATAGTCTGTAACTAGATTGTAGAGTTCAAAGAAAGGGATAACTCATAAGAAGATCGGAAGTGTAGGAAGGAGTCAGGTTACAAAGAGATTTGAATACCAAACAGGGCATTTATATTTGATCCTGGGTAATGGGGAGCACTTGGAGTTCACTGAGCAACAGAATGACATATGCTTTAGAAAAATCACCTTGAGAGTTAGATGTGAATGCTTTAGCATGAGAAGAGACTTGAGGCTGATAAAGCAATTAAAAGGTTACTATAACAGACCAGGTGAGAGGTGATGAAAGCCTGCAGGGGCAGTAGCCATGTGACTAGAGAGAAGGGAACATATATGAGAGAGGTCATGGTATAAACAAGACTTGGTAACAGAATGAACATGTGGGATGATGCCAAGGTTTCAGGTCTCAGTGACTAGGAGAATGGCGGTACCCTTGAGAATATTACAGGATTTTGGAAAATTGGAGGGTTGGGGAAAGTAGAGGAAGATAAGTTCTGTTTTGGACATTTTAAGTTTGATGCCAGTGGGGTATCTGCGATGAGGTGTCTCTAACAGTCAGTTGATGGCATGTGACTGAAAGTCAGGAGAGAGACTAGTGCTGGATATATCAATCTGTGGATTATTGGCAGAGAGATGATAATTGAACCCATAGGAGTTGATCAGATCAGCAAGTGAGATAGTAAAGGGCAAAAAGAGAAAGAGGGCACAGCATAGACACCCACAGTTAGTGGACATGATGTAGATCAAGGATGGACAAAGGAAATTGAGAAGCAGTTAGACATATAGGAGAAACAGGAGAGACAAGTGTTTTAAACACTGAGAATATCCAAGAGAAGAGGGTGATAGTGAGAATGACAGCAATCAGTTCAAGAAGGATGACAATTGAGAAAAGGCCTCTAGATTTGACAATTAAGAGATTATTGGCAGTTTTGGAGAGGAAAGTTTCAATTAAATGATGAATCAGAAGTCAGATTGCCCAGGTTTCAGTAGAGAGCTAGAAGAGAACAGATAGAGGTTCTTGCAGGTAGCAAATGTTTAATAAATGTTTGTGGATAGCTAGGTGATGATGTGGAGAGAGTGCTAGACCTGGAGACCTGCTAGACTTGCTAGAACCCAGGAAGGCAAGTTCAAATCCAGATTCAGTCACTTACTAGGTGTGGGATCCTACGCAAATTACTTAACCTTGGTCTGCTTCAATTTCCTCCTCTGTAAAATAGAGAAAAAATAGCACTGACTTTCCAGGTTGTTGTGAAGATAAAATGAGATGATATTTATAAAGTGCCTTGAAAACCTTAAAGTTTTATATAAATACAAGTTATTATATTAATGAATAAGTGAAGACATAGATCATGTCTAGGATCCTTTTTAAAGCCTTTTTTCTGTAAATCTTCCTGAATATCAGTCTCTGGGCTTCTGGTTGATCATATTTATTAATATTATCACAATTCCCAAATCTCACTTAATAAATGGTCTTCCTTCTGTAATGAGGGCCTAATGGAGATCTTAGCACACAGTAGATGCTTAAGAATGCTTATCGATCGACTGATTGATTACAAGGTTTGTGTCCCAGAGGAACTTACAGGCTAAGTTCCACGACACTGATAGCGTATCAGAAAGTCTAAAAGACAGCTATAATACCATTGATAAATATATCATTTTTCTTTGTATTCTCATTGCTTAACACAGAGCCTGGCATTTGGTAGGTGTTCAATAAATTCTTCTTTACTGACTGATTGTGAAATACATATGTAAGTTGATTGATTGTTGTCCTTCCTTCTCAAGGAGGACCAAAATGACATCACTATGATAAAGTCAAGTTTCAATGTTTCCGACTGTGGCTAATCAGATCAATAAGAGCTCGGAATGATCTACCACAGATGGGGCATAGACAGTTCTCATGAACATTTGGGGCGAATACTCCAAATTTGTGCATCCTTCATTTCCTTTGAGCTGTTTCAATTCTGCTTTGCTCATAGAGCACAGCACCCTTTCTGATGTGGGCTTGCCATGCTGAGTGGTCCTGTGCTAGGGTCTCCCATTGTCACAAATCAATTCCCAAGTTCTTGAGAGAGACCTTGAGAGTGTCCTTGTATTACCTCTTCTGACCACATATGATATATAAGTAAGATACGAGCAAAATGAAATTTGAAATTTTGGAGACAGAGACTGGAGGGGAAAACATATCTCAGCAATGTAGGGTCAGAGGCAAGGGGTATTGGAGCCAGCTCAGAGTATTCAGTGTGAACGTTGATGCCTTAGAAATGAGCAAAGGCTATGTACCATATATAAATACACACATATCAATAGATCTGATCATTTTTATAGATGTTTTATAGATATTTTTTATTATTGTTCAGTCATTTTTCAATCACATCCAACTCTTCGTGACTCCATTTGGGGTTTTCTTGGCAAAGATACTGAAGTGGTTTGTCATTTCCTTGTCCAGCTCTTTTTACAGATGAGAAACTGAGACAAACTGGATAAGTAACTTATCCAGGGTCACATAGCTAGAAAGTATCTGAGCCTGGATTTGAATTTAGGAAGAGGAGTCAGAGGCAAGGATGGTCAGAGTCAACTCAGACTGGCTTCATGAGCTTATCGTTAAGTATTCACTGTAAGTATTTACCCCTTAGAAATCAGCAGAGGCTGCATATCAGGGTTTAATTTATTGTCTTACTCATTGTCTAGATTTAAAATGGTGGAGAGAATGTTAATACTGCAGATTCAGTTTAAAAGTGTTTCATGTATACTTCCTCCTGCCCCCCAAGTCAGTTGTTAAACATTTACCAACACATTTCTGTAGAGGTTGGTCCCTGGGCTTCAAATCTTTAGTAAGTGGATAGTTAGTAGTCTGGATTCAGGATAAGTAACAGATAGTAAGGTCTCTAAGAGCTTCCTTTGTATGATTTGCAAGAGACTCATTTTCACCCAAACCAGTTCAGAAGTTTTAAGAAAAGAGACCATCTAAAAAAGTTTAAGGTTTTTTTTTAAATTCTTGGTCAATTTGGATCTATACTTTTTAGATAATATTCATTTGACCAGCATTTCACCTTCCTGTTTTGGTTAATTTAGATATTTTACAGATGGTAAATGCATTTTTAAAAAATGAATTAGGCCACTTGGGCTCTCTACAAATAATTATCATAGGGTTTCGAGTTTATGAGATCTTAGAATTCATTTAATTTTAATCCTCTCATTTTACAGGTGAAGAAACTGAGGCCTAGAGAGTAGTAAATATAACCCAAGAAGTAGGTAGCAGGCAGAACAAGGATTTGAACCCAGTTACTTCCAACTCCAAATCATTGCCCTATTTCTGTTTATAAGATTTAAGTTAAGGATGGTAAAACAATGTTTACACTTTTGTTAACAAAGTGAATCTTTTTTTTTTTTTTTTGCATTGCCCTATTTCTGTTTATAAGATTTAAGGTAAGGATGGTAAAACAATGTTTACACTTTTGTTAACAAAGTGAATCTTTTTTTTTTTTTTTGAACAGATAGGAAGTGAATTTGGTGAAAGCAGAGAGAAAATAGGCCAAAGAGAATGTATGGTGGGGGCTGGAAGTAAGGATGTCGGTAACCCTGAAGATGTAGTTAGCAAGAGGATAATTTTCAAACTGAGAAAGTTAGAGGGCTGTTTGTGGAAAGGGGAGTTGTTCTCAGTCACTCAACACCATCTGGGATAGCTCTTCACAGATGATGCAGCCATTGCTGTCCTCATGCCCATGCCCTGCCACCGGCACTTCCACTTCTTTCGAGAGATGCGGACGTGCCGTATTTCAGTCCCCATGTACCGTTCCCGTCCTTCTCAAACCCCCAAAGCCTTCCTATATTTTCTTCATATCCTCCCTAATCCCTTTTCTTTGCTACAGTTTGCTGCACAAATGTTCAAAGTTAGCATCTTCCCATTCATCTCATCAGTCTTAGGATTCCCTAGGACCTTAAGCATTGGTAGGGGTCTGAGTCAGGGCTCACACATCGCATCCTCACACCATCTGTATAACATCTGTCTTATCTGTCCATCCCTGTCTGGTCAAACAGCTGGAAGGCTTCCTTGAACTTTGCGGTCTGATCCTCCATGAAGTCACACATCTTGGTGATACATCTTGCTCATGTATCAAATACACACACATACACACACACGAGTGTGTGTGTGTGTATATATATATACATATATATATATACACATATACATATTCTTTAAACTATCATTTTTATATGCTAACAAACCAGAATAAGGAAAGTTATTATTTAAATAAACAGACAATTTCATAAATAAAAAAGAGATATCATTAGTAAAACTCTTTGCAAACCAGAAAGTACTTTATTTCTGCTATTATTTATTTTATCATATCATTCTTCTCTCTTTCAATGGAGATCAGATAGAAATAATCCTGGGATAAGCACTTTGCTTTGATTAAGATTTTAAACTTAATGTTGCACAGAGTATTATTACACAGGCGGATAAAATAACTTTTTTTGTAAGAACAAAATTATTAGGATTTAAGTGCATACTTAGTAAACTTACTTTAAGCTTATTGTCAATATAACTTTAGTAGCAGATTGGAAAATAGGGATGATATATACCTCATCCCATTCCCACCTAATTTTTCCCCCTCCCATGATTCTGATCTTCTCTGCTAGATCTCCATATTTTGAAAGAATTTCATTCCATATAACTTGTAGACTGTAAGTATTTGGTATGGCAGCCTCTATAAAAAATGTTGTTAAATTTTTGTGAACCCAACATTATATCTGAGCAATTGTGGGCTATAATTTGGTCTGGGATAACGGGCTGGTTTCAGTCTACAAGGTGTTTCAAAGTCTTGGTGCACTTCAAAGCTACTAAAACCTCAGTTTGCCAATATGAAAATAGAGTGGCTAGAATAACTGGTCTCTAAGGACCCTTCTGACCCTAATCTATGATTCTAGTTTTATCATATATTTTCCAGAGATCTTTTACCTATTTCAGGGGAGACCTTCCATTGATATTTTCAGAGTATCAATATTTTTGGGGTATCATTTTGTTGAGAGAAAGCTTGGTGACCTAATGGAAGTCTGCCTTTGTATTCCAGAGAATTTATTCAAATCCCACACACATCCTAACTTTGTGACCCTGAGCAAATTACTTAATCTCTCAATGCCTCAGGCAACTCTCTAAAACTATAAATTGCAGAAATGTCTATCTTAATTGATAGAGGGAGGTTCTTGTGGGGAGTTCTTGAAGTCACAGACTTGGACCAAAAAAGGAAAATTAACTCCATTATCTCTCATTTTTTTTCTACATGATTAATGCACATCCTTTCCCAGATAATCCATAAAACAAATTGAACCAGTACTGTCTCCAAGACCCTGACCCCAGAACTGGGACACAAAGATCAAAAGTCATATAGTGGCTGTCCTCAAGGTGTTTACGATCTATTAGTCTCAGTCAAAAGAAATTAATACAAAATTAAAGTGACATTTAAATTCAGGCATTGTGGCTTGGCAGAGCCTTCTAGCCGGATGCAAACTTTGTTATTCTAAAATAGGGGAGTTTATGAGAATTTGTTACGGAGGTTTAAAAGTCTCCACCACAGTCCAACCCACACTCTGCTTTCCTAATTGGATATGCAGTCATTGTAAATGCTTGCAACCAACTCGCTCTTCAAAATTGCATGTTTGAAAAGAGAGGCTCTTGCAAACATATAATCCCGATGTTGTGAAACTATTACATCAACATGGGGTTTTGGAAACATGGAAAAGTTCACTGGGGAGCTGAGGGGGCTGTTTGTCTAGGTCGTGACTGTCTGGTAAAGCAGCTAAGTGTTAGAGAAAAGAGAAAAACAAATATATGTGTCAATTTAGCAGAAAGGCTTAAGGGTGTACAGGATGATAATACCATAGAACGAGAGACAGAAGGAACAGAGAGCTCATCTAATCAAATCTCTCTCCTTCTGCCTATAGGAAACTGAGAGAGGAAGTAATTTACTAAGCTCACATATCTAATAATGACATTCAAGACTTGAAGCCAGGTCTCCGAAGTCTAACCCAGTATTCTTTGCTCTATATCATACCGCTTGTTTTTGGGATGTGCTGTTCTGGTGCTTGCATGATTCCGCTCCTGCCACTAACTAGCTGTGTGACCTTGGACAAAGGCAAGGTCAAGTTAATTTCCCTGTATATTATTCCTAACCTGTGGATTGAGGGGAGTGGACTAATTGCTTTTTAAGGTCCTTTTTTCCTACCTCTGACACTCTACGATCATTATGGGAATGGTTATGATGTACACTCACTTTGCTTATATTTGTAAACTGATCACTTAGCATAGAGCATAGCTAATGGGAAGCACTGTATAAATTTACTATCTATCTCTGTCTACCCATATATTTCCCTATCTATCTATTCAAGAGCAATTTCAGCAATCCCATTGCATTGGACAACCAATAAGAAGCTACTATAACTGAAATAGAATACATTTATATTAAATTTATACAAAATTATATTACTATTCATTGGAAATAATGACTCAGACATTTCCCTCCTTTCAATATTTATTTTGAGCATTTTCCAATGCCAGAAAATTTTTTTTTCAAAGAATTTAAGGAAGTTGTTTTTCTTTCCTTCCCTTTCCCCTTCCTCTAAACTTGCTTTCTTTTTTTCTGAGGTTCTTTAGAAGCAATGACAATTTTTTTTTCATTCCTTGAGCAATGGGGTGGGAGAACATACATCCAACCAAAGCAGGGAGGAAAATAACAGATTTATTTCTTTGCCTCACAAACTTAATCAACCTTTTGCTTTTGCTGACTGGCTCAAAGGTGACCTTTGTGAGATCCGCAGTGCTATCCAAAGACTAGGTGGCTAACACTTTTACCGTTGTTTTGTCCTTCTTTCTCGAAGAGGACCATGACATTAGGAAGATGATGGAACACTTTTAGAGGCTAGTCAATGCTAATTCTAAGGTGGGCCTTGAATCCTTGCAGTTGGAAGTTTCATACAGTGGGAAGAGTGGGTAATAGAGACAGGTGGCTGAGAGCTTCTGCAATACTAAACTGTCATTCCTCTTGCCATCTCCACCAAGGAACCACACAGTCCAAGTCTGTGACAAAATCTAGCCCTTGGCAGCATCCAAACCAGAGGCTTCCTAACTCTAATTCCCCAATATCACCACTGGGGCAGAGCAAGGAAGGGATCCAGCAGTGTACCTGCTAGCCTCTGGTCCTACCAGTCCATCAGAGCAATGAGACAGTAGGAGATAGATTTTAGCCCCACATGCCTGGAACAGAGACAGAACTAGAGTAAGGTGATCAGAGTTTTGCCCTAAGGTATAAAATTTAGGCAATGCTGATAATATTTATACTCCCCTAAGGAAGAAGGCAGGAAAAAAGTCTAGTGGCATTAAGAGGTCCTTTAATATGATGGTGAGATTGGAAGTAGGAAAGGACTCCTGCCTGGGGAGTAGATAGTAGTATGTCTCTGTCTCTGCTCAGTGGGATTCTTTAGGTAAGAATGGAGAGAGCTGAGAGGCTAGTGGAACCTGAGCTCAAGTCTGGACTAGGTATAGGAATGGAGGCCTGACCCTAGCTCTGGCTCTGGCCTAGTTCAGGGATGACAGTGGCTGCCCAGGTTCCCGTAGATATGGGATTGGGGAGGACATGAGGCAGCAGTGTGTATATAGATCCGTCCATACCTCACTCTATCCCTTCAGGTTTCTGTGATAAGTCTAAACTCTGCTGAGTCTAGAGGAAGATGTAGTGATCTTGGCAATGTGGTGGTTGAGGGTGTTATGGAGCTTGGGACTAAGGGCTGGTTCCTTAATGTTCCCTAGTGTTTGAGTTCCTTAGAGTTCCTTAGCTGTTCATCTTGAGTAATGAGACCAGGGGTGGGTGTCCCCAACCAACCTTTGGCCATATTTCAGAAAGTCACATTTCAACAGCTCAGCCTCAGAAGGAACATGCTGGTATGACCCAGACATAGGCTCTTTCTTCATAGTAAGGGAGATCACATCAAATGCTACAAATGCTATTTTGGGAAGTCACTCCTTTTCTTTGGGGACTCAGTTTCCTTCTTTGTAAAATGGAATTGGATTATATAATTTATAAATTTTATAGTATCTTCTGGCTCTGACATTCTATAATACTTGAAGGGGTAATTTTTTTGTTGGGGATGGCTTCAAGCTCTCTTTTAGTCTCTTCTCCTAAAATATTCATTTTCTGAAGGGGTCACAGCTCTACTCACCTCCATTCAAACTTCTTGTATGCCATATGTGAAGAAACCAGTGACCTCTGCACCTAGTTATCAAGAATTATTAGTTAAAATAAGAACCTCTGAGAGAGCTGGTTTCCTGCATCTTAGCTTTCATAGCAATGGTCTTATGATATTTGGGGGTTCCTATCTCCTTCCTCAGGGCAAAGTCTGCTCCCTACTCCCACCTGAGGTCATCCTTTGTGCCACTGTGATTTCGAATCCTTGTCCCATGTGTAAAGACTTCTATTTATGTCTTAGTTGGTTGGGCACTTGTCACATTTTAATTTATATTCTACTTATTTTAGAGCTCTGACCTTAGGTTAAACTTTTCCTTCCTCTCTGACTTGTATAAAACTTGAATGCAGCCTTTAATTCGTGCAATATTTCAGTAGAGAGTATGTTTATATATATATTTAATTATTTAATTTTTTTTCCTTTTTAAAAAATATCATTTTAAGGGTGGAAACCAACACTGGGGCCAATATAGTATTTGTATTTACACATGCTCTCCCTTATAGGACTCTGAATCCTGTGAGGATCGCGCCTGTATCTGGTTCATACTTATGTGTCTTTTGCTCCTTCCCCATCTCTCTTTTCCCCTCCTCCCTCAGGGTGCTAGTACAGGGCTTTGCATAAAGCTAGAATTCAGTCAATGTTTGCTAAATGTATAGATAAAAAAGCAGAGTTTCACATTTTTTTTTGAAAAAGTTATTATTTATAGTTTCTCCTCTTGGTTCATCTTTGTTTCCATTTTCTTAATCCAATTCCAGCATTCTGCTAGCTTTCTACCCTGGTCCCCAAGGAAACAAGGTTATTTTCCCACCTCATCAAATACCTTTCTAACTTCCATCCTGAAACTATTCTCACAAAACACCACAGTTCAAATCATGTGACCCTGTAATATATCAACTACATGAAGTGTTTGACTTTGAGTAACTTCCTTTTCTTTGAGCCTTGGTTTCCTATTCTGAAAGATGAGTAGGTCAGAATAGTTTAGTTCTATAATTCTCTTCTATCTCTACATAAAATGATCCTAGGCCACTTGGGCAGCTAGGTGGCAACGTGCATAGGGTGCTGGGCCTGGAGTCAGGAAGACCTGAGTTAGAATCCGGCCTTACAAGCTTACTAACTGTGTGACCTTGGGCAAGTCACTTAACCATGTTTGCCTCAGTTTCCTCATCTGTAAAATGAACTAGAGAAAGAAATGACAAACCTTTCCAATACCCCCAGGAAGGGGTCATGAAGAGACGGGAAGGACTGAAAAACAGCTCAGCAACAACTACGAAGGTCACCTTAAGTAACAGTCTGATCTAGCTCGTCTACCCTGTAAGACCAATATTAGTTCTATGATCTCAGAACCTAGGAGGACTTTCAAGATCATCTAGTTCTCCCTCCAACCCTACAGTTTACAAAAGGAAATGAGACTCAGAGATAGGAGATCATCTTGCTCCTGGTCACGCAATGAATGAACGAATGGCAGAGATGCATCTAGAACTCATCTTGTGGCACCTAGTCCATGGCTTTCTCTACCATCCCTCACCATACATCCCAGCACCGGAACAGGTGACCACTATTACCGTTTTCATCCCACACTTAACTGTCATCATTGTCTGGTGAGAGTGATGGGAAAAAAGACCTTACTTTCTTGGGGACCAGGGTAGGAAGCAGGCAGAACTCTGGAATCAGATTGAGAATGAACTAAGGATCGAGGATGAACTAAGAGGAGAAACTGTAGGAATGGTTAAAAATAAAAAGGATCAATATACTTTTTTTCTTTTTTTTAAATATAAATTTATTTATTTAACTTTTTACATTCATTTTCACAAATTTCTGGTTTCCAAATTTTCTCCCCATTTATCCCCTTCCCCCACCCCAATACACCAAGAAATCTAATTTTCCCTATCACCAATCTGCCCTCTCTTATGTCATCCCTCCCTTCTTTTCTCCCCATCTTCTCTTTTGTCCAGTAGGGCCAGATGACATTCTATTCCCCATTAACTGTATTTCTTATTTCCTAGTAGCAACAACAATACTCAACAGTTGTTCCTAAAACTTTGAGTTCCAAATTCTCCCCATCCCTCCCTCCCCACCCATTTCCTTTGGGAAGGCAGGGAATTCAATATAGGCCATATCTGTGTAGTTTTGCAAATGACTTCGATAACAGTTGTGTTGTGTAAGACTAATTATATTTCCCTCCATCCTATTCTGCCTCCATTGTTTCTATTCTGTCTTTTGATCCTGTCCCTCCCCAAATGTTGACTTCAAATTGCTCCCTTCTCCCATTGCCCTCCCTTCCATCATCCTTCCCTCCCTGCTTATCTCCTTCTCCCCCACTTTCCTGTACTGTAAGATAGGTTTTCATACCAAAATGAGTGTGCATTTTATTCCTTCCTTTAGTCAAATGTGATGAGGGTAAACTTCATGTTTTTTTTCTCAGCTCTTCTCTTTTTCCCTCCACTAAAAAGTCTCCTGCTTGCCTCTTGAATGAGATATAATTTACTCCATTCCATTTCACCCTCTCTCCTCCCACTACATTTCTCTCTCACCATTTACCTTAATTTCTTTTAAGATATGGTCCCATCCTATTCAATTCACTCTGTGTGTATGTGTGTGTGCACGCACGTGTGTACGTGTGTGTGCGTGTGTGTGGTCCCACCAACCACCCAGATACTGAAATATTTTAAGAGTTACAAATATTGTCTTTCCATGTAGGAATGTAAACAGTTCACCTTTGGTAAGTCCCTTATGACTTCTCTTTGCTGTTTACTTTTTCATGCTTCTTCTCATTCTTGTGTTTGAAAGTCAACTTTTCTTTTCAGCTCTGGTCTTTTCATCAAGAATGCTTGAAAGTCCTCTGTTTCATTGAGAGACCATATTTTCCCCTGAAGTATTATACTCAGTTTTGCTGGGTAGGTGATTCTTGGTTTGAGTCCTAGTTCCTTTGACTTCTGGAATATCCTATTCCATGCCCTTCGATCCCTTAATGTAGAAGCTGCTAGATCTTGTGTTATCCTGATTGTATTTCCACATTACTGGAATTGTTTCTTTCTAGCTGCTTGCAATATTGTCTTCTTGGCCTGGGAACTCTGGAATTTGGCCACAATGTTCCTAGGAGTTTCTCTTTTTGGATCTTTTTCAGGTGGTGATCGATGGATTCTTTCAATACTTGTTTTGCCCTCTGGTTGTAGAATCTCAGGGCAGTTTTCCTTGATAATTTCATGAAAGATGATGTCTAGGCTCTTTTTTTGATCATGGCTTTCAGGTGGTCTCGTAATTTTTAAATTTTCTCTCCTGGATCTATTTTCCAGGTCCGTTGTTTTTCCAATGAGATATTTCACATTATCTTCCATTTTTTCATTCTTTTGGTTTTGTTTTATGATTTCTTGGTTTCTCAGAAAGTCATTAGCCTCCATCTGTTCCATTCTAATCTTGAGAGAACTATTTTCTTCAGTGAGCTTTTGAACCTTTTTTTCCATTTGGCTAATTTTGCTTTTGAAAGCATCCTTCTCCTCATTGACTTTTTGAACCTCTTTTGCCAATTGAGTGAGCCTATTTTTCAAGGTGTTATTTTCTTCAGCATTTTTTTGAGTCTCCTTTAGCAAGGTATTGACCCGTTTTTCATGCTTTTCTTGCGTCTCTCTCATTTCTCTTCCCAGTTTTTCCTCCACCTGTCTAACTTGACTTTCAAAATCCTTTTTGAGCTCTTCCTTGGCCTGAGCCCACCAGACATCCACCTGGGATGTCTGGGATAGAGAGGCCCTGACCTCCACGTCTTTCCCTGATGGCAAGCATTGTACTTCTTCATCAGAAATGAAAGGAGGAAGGAACATCTCTTCCCCAAGAAAGTAGCTCTCTATGGTCTTACTTTGCTTCCTTTTTCTGGGCATTTTCCCAGCCAGTTACTTGACTTCTGAGATTCCTCTCCACCCCCGCCTAGATCTGCCCAGCCAGTGCTTGGGGTCTGAGATTCAAATGCTGCTTCCCAGCCTCAGGGCTTTCCTCGGTGGGAGTGGCTGCTATTCAATGTGAGCTTAAGTTCTGGTGCTCAGGTGGGGGCAGGGCTGACTCCCAGGCTCAGTTCCCTCAGGGGCTTTATGCAGAGACCTTCAGTAATGGAGCAGGTGAGGGCAGGACCGCCTCCCAGGCTCAGTTCCCTCAGGGGGTTTATGCAGAGACCTTTGGTAATGGAGCTCCTATCTGCTCAGGGAGTTCTGGGCTGCCGCTGCTGCCTCTTCCGCTGCCTCTGCTGCTGCCTCTGCCACTGTCTCCCGAGGGGGCCCGAGTCACGGAGACACCCCGCTCCCCTCTCAGCCAGCCCAGAAGTCTCTCTCAGTGATCTGTAGTGCCTGTGGGCAAAGGGACCTTCCCGGCTGCCGGAGATTCCATCCCTGAAGCCTGCTCGGGTCTGCTCTTCTGGGGCTGTGCAGCCAGGGCTGGGCAGGGGTGGGCTCCGCTGTCTGCAGCACGATGGACCCCTGGGGATGGCTTTCCAGGGCTCTCTGGAACGGAAATCTCTTCCACTGCGTTGATGCACGCTTGCTCTGCTCCAGAATTTGTAGGGAGTTCTTTTTACAGGAAATTTATGAGCTGTGGATTCGGAGCTAGCATATGTGAGTCTTTCTACTCCACCATCTTGGCTCCTTCCCCCCAATATACTTTTTTTCTTAGGAAACACAGATATTGAACATTTTATTTAAAGTCAGGTAACTGAGCTTTGGCTTTGCAATAAATCCTTGTTCCTCAATCCTCTTTCTTACACACACACTCACACACACACAGGTATATATACATTAAAGACTATATATATACACACACACACACACACACATGCGTTCGTGTGTGTATGTGTGTGTGTGTGTGTGTGTGTAGAGGGTGTCCCAAAATCCTTAGTGCAGTCTTAAGCTTAAAAGTATACTAAGACAATCCTGGGATGAGGAGGAGGGAACACCCATCTCCATGACCATCATCATCACCAGGGGCACTGGGTCCCCATTGCCCTCCCTGGGCTGCTTTAGTATTCATAGGGCTGGGATTAGAAGGGAATAAATGCTTTC
The DNA here is from genome assembly GCA_023548195.1 of Bettongia penicillata ogilbyi. Classification (NCBI taxonomy): domain Eukaryota; kingdom Metazoa; phylum Chordata; class Mammalia; order Diprotodontia; family Potoroidae; genus Bettongia; species Bettongia penicillata. The sequence goes on along the minus strand of JAJHZJ010000126.1, from coordinate 11,515,700 downwards.
TTCCCTTATCATCATCTCTCCAATGATGTGGAGAAACACCAGGCCTTGCTCTCATCTATCCCATCTTTACATTTTACAGTAGCCCAACACTATCATAAACCTACTAATGTAACCTAAGGATGTTAAATGGGGCCTATGGTTCTATTACTGAACCATCAGGTTTTCTGGATCTTTCCATGTGATTTGCAGCTGACTTTTCCTTTATGTGCTATCTCCCTAAATTAGAGTGGGGTGGGATTGGTTTGGAGGGTGCTCCTTGAGAGCAAGGATTGTTTTGCTTTTTCTATTTATATCCCAGGCACTTAGGACATTGCTTGGCACATATTTTTATTTTTATTTTTAAAATATATTTTATTTTTTTTCCAATTACAGGGAAAAACAATTTTTAACATCTGTGTTTTAAAAATTTTGAGTTCCAGATTCTCTCTCTCTCTCTCTACCTCCTCTCCCCACTTATTGAGAAGGCAAGCAATTTGATATAGGTTATATATGTGGAGTCATGTAAAACACATTTCCATATTAGTCTATGAAAGAAATATTATTTCCATAAAAGAAAACAGACCAAAAGAAAAACAGAAGAAAGTAAAGAAAATAAAAAAGGTTTCAATATGCATTCAGACTCTGTCATCTTTTTCTCTGAAGGAGGATAACATTTTTCATCCTAAGTCCTTCAGAACTGTCTTGGATCACTGTATTGCTGAGAATAGCTAAGTCATTCACAGTTGTTCATCATAAAATATTGCTGTTGCTGTGTACAATGTTCTCCTGGTTCTGCTCATTTTACTTTGCATCAATTCATGTAAGTCTTTCCAGTTTTTTTTCTAAACTCATCTTGCTCATCCTTTCTTATAGCACAGTTGTATTCCATCATAATCATATACTGCAATTTGTTCAGCTTAGGACATATTTTTGACTAATTCATTCATTCATTCATTCATTCATTCATTCATTCATTCATTCATTCATTCATTCACAATCCTTTGTGGAACATACTCAGAACAGGAGAGCAGACACACAGATGCACAAGGAAAGGAGCTCAGGTAACCGGACTGCCCAGAGTTATATTCATCTGCTAAATGGAATTCTCGCTTGACTCTTGGGCTCCTTCCAAAATACACAGCTCTGCTAGCACAGTATAACAGGGCCAGTTTAGTGAATATCAGTCCAAAAGCCTGGATTCTCCTTGCTTTTGGAATGGAAGCAAAGCAAGTGCCCTTCCTGGTGATACTGGCAGCCACAACTGCCTTCTTGCCCCAAAGATCCACACTAAGTTACCTTTCTGATTGTAGTAATGACATCACTTCATTAAGGCCCATCCTTCCAGTCCACCCCTATTCCCTTTCATGGGGACTGAAAACACTACCTTTCTGTGTTATCCTGGTAGGGAATGGGCCAGGAGCTAAAAAGTCTCTCCTTACCTCCAGCCTATTAGCCTGGTTATTCTAAGTGGCTAGCCACCACAAGATCTAATATCTCTCTTTCATAGTCTCTGACCCAAATCTCTATTCCTTCAATTTCATCACATTCTACTTTGAAGGCAGCATCATGTAGTGGAAGAAAGACTGAGTCTGGAGTCAGAAGACTCAGGTTAAAGTCCAAGGTCTTCTATAGGTCACACTACTTTTTTATGACCTTGAGAAAATTACCTCCCTCCAGATCTAATTTGCATTATCTGTAAATGAAGAATTGAACTGAAGTGACCTGAAGTTCCCTTAGAGTTCTAAATTCAATGATCTCTTTTGGTCCCAAGGCTGGTCCACCTTCCACCCTCTCTCAGCACCTGGTTTCAGTCCTTATTGGTGCCATACTCCCTCCTTTCACTTTCGCAGGGCTTTTCGCTCCCCTCTTCCACTTGAGAGCAAAAGAAGCATCATTGCTTCACCTGAAATAACAAGTTCATGTTGAACGTCCATGAAATAACAATGTTTTTTTAACACACGGAGTTTTATAAAGAAAGTCTCTACTTCCTACCCTAAACCTCACACAAGATGATTCTGTGTGAATGTGGTAATGATCATAAAGTGATTTAAAAATACTCAGGGTATATAAATCTGATGTGTCATTAAGCACATGCTCAGAGAGTAATTTGCAAGAAATAGACTCAGTCTATTGATGGCTTAGCTGTTCTCTTGGGTACAAGTCAAAGAAGGGTAGATTTTGTCTCCCTATGAAGAAAAACTTCCTAACAGCTAAAACATCCAAGAGTATAATGGACTGCTAGGTGGTATGGAGATCCCCATTGCCAGAAGACTTTAGACAGGATGATGACCTGGTGACAGGTGATGACTACCTCTTGAGTATTTGTAGAGAGAATTCTTTTTCAGGTATGGGTTAAACCACATGGTCTCTGATGTCCTGTCTCTGAAATTCTGTACTTCTATATACTCTAATTTCAGTGAGAAATTTGATAAAATCTCTCAAATAAAGGAAGGCAATATGAGAAAATAGAGAGCTATCTTTGGGGTCAGAAGATCTGGGTTCGAATTCTACCTCTGCTGTTTGTTTCTTGGGCGAGCCTCAGTTGGTTCATCTAGATGTGACCCCTGCAAGTTTGGTGATTCCTTAGCCTCACTCCCACTCTCACTGATGAGAATCATATAGACAACAAATGTCCAAGGCAGAATTTGAATTAGGATTTTCCTGATTCCAAGCCCTTTGCTTTATCCTCGTACCACCTACATTTAAAATCCATTACAAAATATGAACCCCTGAGCTGATTTTATGAAATCAGAATCTCAGAACTAGAAGAGACGTCATAAACTCTCTAATCCATCCCATACTGGACTAAGAATTCCCTCTGCAATCTATCTCACAAGTGGTCATCCAATCTTTGTTGGAGATTCCAGCAAAAATCTTTTGGTCCTTATGTCAGAAGGCCAAATCTCACCAATTTAGTTGAAAAGATGCTGAACTGATGAGGGTCAGGAGACCTGAGTCACTGATCTGACACTAAACTCTGTACCTTTACTTCCTCTTCTGCAAAATGATAGGGTTAGATAAGATGGTCTCTTGAGGAAAAACTTAAACCAGACCCTCGAGGACCTTAGAGTCTAGGACTAAGGAAGAGAATACATTCCAACAAAGGGAATGGGATACCTTTGCTTGAATCAAGTGAGAGGGAAACCATTACTTCCAAAGGTACTTCTCCAAGGACCGTTTCACTTTTAGAAAACTTTGTTAGGAAGTTTTTCCTTACATCAAATTTAAATTTTCCTCCTTGATACTTTTATCCATTGTTCCTATTTCTGCTCTCTAACACCAATCTGTGAAATCTGGGTTCTAGTCCTGTGTATAATACCAACTTGCTTTGAAATCATTTTAAGGCCTTTTGGGCCTTTGTTTTCTCCTCTGCCTTGGCCAAGTAAGTCAACCTCTCTAGGCTTATGTTTCCTCATTTTTTCAATGGAGGAGACTGACCAGATGGTCTCTAAGGCCCCTTTCCGACTAAAAAGCTATTGAATTATGAAACTCAAGGTTTAATGGAAACAATAGTGAATTTGGAGTCAGAGAATCAGGATTCAAATCCTAAGTCTGCCTCTATTTGCATGGTCTTACACAAGTTATTTCCTGTATCTGAATCCCAGTTTTGTCCTCTTTCAAAATGAGAGTTTTTGGATTAGATCTGGGATTCTTAATCTAGGGTTCCTGACCTTTTAAAAAAATATGTTGATAACTGTATTTTGATATAATTGATTTCTGTTGTAATCTTATGTGTTTTATGTATTTAAAAATATTATCCTGAGAAAGGTACCATAGGTTTCTCCTGACTGCCATAGGGGTCCATAACACAAAAAAAGCTAACTTTCTACTAATCTTATCTTTCCAATCTTATCTCATTCCATTCCATTTTGCTAATCTATGCTTACAACAAACTGGACTGTTTTCCCAAAAATCAGTCTTGCCCTTTCTTGTCATTCCCCTGACCCCAGAATACAAATCCCTCTCATCTTTCATCACCATCAGTCCTTTGTATTAGCTTCCTCCCAAAAGGAAGAGTTTTCTTTCCTTGTTATTCTCATAATATCTCATTTGTACCTCTCTAATGCACTTATCATAGTGTTCCAGGACCAAGTAGAGGTATTATTTTATAGTTATTTCTGTACATGACTTATCTCCCCTCCTAAACTCTTAAGTTCCTTGAGAGTCTGTACCATGTTTTTACTATTTTCACCTCCCTCCCCTCTCAGCTCTGAGCACAGAGCCTTGCACATAGTAGGTGTTTAATAAATATTTGTCAAATGAATGAAAGAAGGAAAGAAGAATTTTTGCCCTATCTGCTTCACAGGGTTTTTTGCAAAACAAATGAGGTCATAGATATGAAATCCCCTTTTAAAAAGTATAACTATACAAGAGCATAGAATGTATACATTAGGAAAAACTTCCTGACCACCAGAGCTGCTCCAAAGCAAAACATACTGCCTTGGGAGGTAATGAGTCCCCTGCCACTATAGATCTTCAAACAGAGACCTGATGGCCACTTGTTGGACATGCTATAGTGGAGATTTATGCTTTAGGTGAGCTCTGAATTAGAGGATGAGGTTCCTTCTTATTCTGGGAATATAAAATTCTGTGTGCAAATATGATAAGCTTTCCCCACATTATTTCATTTTTCTGCCCCCAGAAATTTTATGGCTATGTAATTGAATAACTTGTAAGTCTCCAAAGACAAAATCTTGGCTGCCTTCAATTGGGCATACAGGAGAGAGACCCTTTATAGTTACTGATTAGTTTGCAGGTGGTTCCCACAGCATTCAGAAACTCTTCGGGGCTGTGGGTTGCTATAACCAGATGTTATGTCCTAGGAAGTTGAGATTATGAACAGGAGACCTAGGGGCATGGGAGCACAGTATGTGGTTGTATAGTTTTCATCTTACAGAGAAGGGGGTCAAGTAAGTAGTTCAGAGTAAAGTAATGACTATTCCCAGGACAATCCTCTACACCATTTTCTTGTGTTATTAATCTTATATTATTTAATTTTCCCCATGCTTATGATTTATCTTCCTCCTTCTGAATTAAAAAAATCACAAGATTTGAAACTTTTTTGGACCTTAGAACTCATGTAGTTTAACCTCAGTTTTCAAAGGTGGAAATTGAGGCCCAAAAGAGAAAGCCTAGCATGATACATATTTGTTGATTCAACTAAGAGTCATATTAGTAAGTCATATGGAGTTAATGATAGCAGAAGTCACCTCCATCTCCTATAGCCAACATATCCTCCTGTTCCTTTGTATCTTTGTTGTAGTGTGTGACACATGATAGGAGCTTAATAAATGCTGCTTGATCAATAGATGGCTATTATTCACCCCATGAAGTCCCAGTGACTGCAATGATCAGCCAGAGGTAGTGAACTGATGGCTGGAGGTTCATTAGGAAAGTAGGTCAGGACAGGAATTTATGTAATAGTCATAGGGGCTCCAAAAATTTTGCCACTAAGGGGTGTTATATAAACACCAGAAACACATAATTGCCATGTCTGTATAAGTGATGATCTAACTTAGCTACACTCCAATTATATTGAGGAGGGTGGGTTGAGAAGGGACTTTCATAACTGTCGTCAAATCTACTTGCTTCAGAATATATAATTAACATCCTTCCCTTACTCCCCTGCTTTCCTCTGTTTCTGTTACCACAGTCAGGGAGCCCAGGAGGCTGAGCTGTGGGGGTAGAAAGGCAACAGCTGCCACCAATATCCTTAGCAAGCGTATCAGTCCCTTTCTCAGTCTGAGGCTGCCTCTAAACAGTAGACAAAGCCAGGGAAAGCCTGGGTTTCTCTTCCCATAACTGGCACTTATATTATGACTGCAGAGGTATATATGTTGAAGGAAAAATAAGAAAGCATCATTAACCCTTATTTAAACTTCTGGTATAAAAAGTAATGAGGGAATTCATATCTGAATCCCAAAGTGTTTTATTTCTTTTGGGGAAAAGTCATGCCATATGCTACATCTATAAGCATAGGCTTTAGCTTAGCATAGGCTTCCTTTAGGAAAACAAGTATAGTATTCATATAATGTTGAGAGCATGTTCATGCTACAAAGATGGGCTATCATTGGACAATCAATGTAAACTCATGCTTTATTGAAAGACACAGTGCTCACATAAGGTGGAGCTCTCATATCCAAGCTAATGGTAGGTGTTTATATGCATCTCTCTGGGATGGTCCTCAGCTGAAAATTTCTGCACAAATATCTAAACCTCCAAACCATATCTGTCTCTGGAGGTGCAATCAGCTTCCAATCAGTTGGACTTCATGGCTAGGCATCCCACAGGCTCAGTGATGATTGAACAATGAATCTCAAATGAATATTTAAATGTTACCAGAGGTATCTTAATCAGTGTATGTGATAAGAATTGAGTATATGTAAACTCAGCTTATCTGCCCCATACAGTTTGCCCGTTGAGATTTCTTTGTGGCAAAACAATATGGCTCTGGAGAATCTCATTACCTGGGCTACTTTCTCTGTTTATATTCCTGGAAAAGTCTTGTAATTGAGGCTGTGCTGTTAGCTGCATGAAGTCTCAGGCAAAGAGAATATTAAAGAAATGGGTACTGGCTAACTGTCACAGGGTAATTGACAAATGCATCTTTTACATCTTCAGAGCACTCTCTTGGCTTGGGTTTGCCCATATCAGAGTGTCCTTGCAGGCAGTGTTTCTGGGACCCTTGACAGCTTCTGTTTGCTCTTGTATCATCTTGGTTATAAATTTTTCTTCTTGCTAAAATTGTGGGCAGATATTAAATCAGTGGGAAGCTCTGACTTTCTAAGGATTTGGAGCTGGTTTTTATAAAATCTTAGAGCTGCAAGGGATTCTAGAGATTTCTTTTTGATATTGAGGGATGAGAGAGACTGCAACAATGCAGTGAAAACAAAAATACATGTCAGAAAAATCAGATTTTGAGTCCTGACTCTATTAATAATTGCATGAACTTGAACAAGCTGCTTAGCTGCTTTGTGCCTCAATTTCTCCATATCTAAAAATGGGGGAAATATCTCTCATGAAAATGGCACTTTGAAAAGCGCAAATCACTCTATGAATGTAAGTAGTATTATTGTTGCATTAGAAGGCAATTCATTTGGAAAATGAAGCTTTTAATCAACCGGTAAATATTTATTAAGCACCTTCTATGTGCCAGATACTTTGACCTTGAAACTGAAAGGGGTGATTCTACTTTAGCCTAGTCATTCACTTTGGGATGCCAGAAATTACCTGTTTGGCTCTGTTACAATAGAGCACAATGACTTAAATCTGGATAGGACACAAAGGGAAGGAGGTAATTTTACCTTGATGCCCATGAGTGCTAAATTCCTATTCCCTTAGGAGAGGTCACATAAAAAAAAAAAAAACTAGGAGTTCGGAAAAGTATAAGGAGGAGAGCTATGGGAACTGTGCAGACCTAGGAGTCAGACAAACTGCCTTCTTGTCTTAAATCTATTATTTACTGGCTTGGTTATCTTGGGCAAATCATTCAGTTCAATTCAATAAGCATTTATTAAATACCTACCGTGGACAGAACGGCAGTGAGGTGGCCCAGTGGATAGTGTGTCAGGCATGGACTCAAGAAGACTCATCTTCCTGAGTTCAGATTTGGCCTTAGAACTTTCTAGTTGTGGGACCCTGGGCAAATCACTTCACCCTATTTGTGTTAGTTTCCTCATCTGTAAAATGATCTGGAGAAGAAAATGGCAAACTCTTCCAGCATCTTTTCCAAGAAAACCCCAAATGGAGTCAACAAAGAATGGAAAATGACTGGACGGCAGCAACAATGCTATATGGGGAAAAAGGCAAATTTCTATTATATTATTATGTGAGTATCAGGCAAAGTCCTCTCTAGGAAAGGTAGATATTATAGACCTGCAGAAATCTCTTCTTTGAGAAGTTTATATTTCATGATTGATGTAGGTTACCTAGTCTTGACTGTTCTTGGCTTTCTGTCCACATTTGCTCCAATTCCTAGGGGCAGCAGGGATGACACTTCAATATTAAGTCAGTGGTGACTGGTGAATTCATGGCAGGTGACCACAAAACACCAAAGAAATTATTATTAACCTGTGTATTTATGTCTGACTCACTTGATTATTATATGATATATCCTGGACTAGAGCAGCTTGTTTTCTCCCAAGCATAAACATAAACCCTATGTTGGGAGGGCGGGGTTGGGGAGAAGGAAAGAAATTGATTGTGTCTGATTAGAAAAGCAGCAACTAAAAATTTTTGCCTTTTTGGCAAATGGTCAACAGGCACCCTCATTTGAAAGTAGGCAGAAGAAAAATCCTAGATAGACTAGGTAAGGCCTATAATGGGCAAATAGGAATCTTGGGATACCAAAGTAAGGTTGCTTCTAGGGAAACTCCTGCAAGGATAAAGGGAAGAGCAGGTCAGCTTTGGGGAAAAGCTTTCCCCAGTTCACTGAAAGTGTCTAAGAACCATCAAAATTCAAAGCCCTGGAGCAACTTTCTCGTTGTCCCACCTTAGTTCCCACTCTGGTTTAAAGTCTTGGGCAGAACCAGCCAGCTCCTAGTTGTCTGAATATCACATTATGATCCAGGAATAGGACTATCTGGGACTCGGGGGAGGCTATGTTGCTGTAAGGCATATGCATCCTCATTACAGCTCATGTTTTGACCTCAATAAATTGTACCTAGGAACGTTCACTAAACTTAAGCAGTCCCTTAAATCCTAAACCAAATTGTAACAGTGATAAAACCACACACACACACACACACACACACACACACACACACACACTCTCCTTGTTTAGCTTGGTGAAATTACCATTATCCTTTGTCCTAGATCTGATGCAATGTTGAATTTATATGCCTCTCAGACTATATCATTCTAACCTCTGTTTCTTTGAAATGATTTAATAATAAATGATTGAGAGAAATCGTCATATATAAAGATGATTTCTATTCGAGAGCTGTTTGTGTAACTTGGGATGAGGAGATGGAGGTAAAGCAGGGAAGCAGTGTTCAGATCTGCCTTCCTGTCTTCATCCTATTAGAGAATTTAAATTAAGATTCTGAAGAGATACTCCAGATCTTGATTTTTATCTCATTAATATTCAGCAAAGAAAGCTGTTGGCTATTTCTCATTCCAGCTGAGTCTTTGAAGGGAGGCTGTAGCTTTGAGCACTCCCTGGAGACTGCAACCTGAGTTAATGAGGCTTTTGTGGGATGCAGAGACCATCCCTCTGTAAGAAAAGAAATGAGTATAGCCAGGAGTTTGTGATCATAGATCATAGGCACAGACTATTAGAACTCCAAGGAATCTGAGAAACTAGCCAGCCCAGGAATTCTTAACCTTGTTTGTGCCATGGATGGAATCCTTTGGCAAGCTAGTGAAGCCTATAGATGCCTCCCCAAATAATATTTCTAAATACATAAAATAAAATACATTAGATTATAAAGGAAATAAATTATATTGAAATGCAGTTATCAAAATATTTTAAAAAGCAAGTTCATGGGTCTTGAACCAAGAACTAATAATTCTAGTCCCTCCCCTGTAAATATTAGAGATATGGAATCTAAGGCTGAAATGTTATGAGTTGTCCAAGGTCACAAAACTAGCCAGTGGTAGATCTGACACTAGAAATCAGACCTCCTGGTTCTCAATCCATGGTTTTCTTCACTGTACCAGAATATTTCCAATTTAGGAATAGGCTCTAGGCAATTGCCAAAGAAGAGAGGGTCTTGGTTATGCTTTAAGTAGCACTTCCTTTGGCAACCCTCCAATGTACTTAACATATAATAGGATCATTGAGTCATCCAAAAGGCAATGGAAAGACATAAAAAAGGAATGCATATTACTAATGAAGAATTATGCAAAAAAAAGTTTGGTAAGAGATATTATCAAAGAGATAGATGAGCAGGAAAGGAGGTAGTTTCATCATTTAAGAGTATGACATATAACCAAGAAAGAGAAGGCATGCTGCATTGGGACCTACAAAATGCTGAGACTTAGCAGAAGGATTTTGTTAGTAATATATAGAAATGTTGATAATTTATGTGGGTTTATTTTATATCCTGAAACTTTACTAAAGTTGGTAATTATTTCAAGTAGTTTTTTAGTTGATTCTCTAGCATTTGCTAAGTATACAGTCATATCATCTGAAAAGTGATAGTTTTGTTTCCTCATTACCTATTCTAATTCTTTTTATTTCTTTTTCTTCTCTTATTACTATAGCTACCATTTCTAGAACAATATTGAATGATAGTGGTTCACCCCTGATTTTATTGGGAAAGCTCTAGCTTATCTCCTTTAAAGATAAAGATTGCTAATGGTTTTAGATAGATACTACTTATCATTTTAAGAAAAGCTCCCTTTATTCCTATGCTCTCTAGTGTTTTTAATAGGTATGGGTGTTGTATTTTGTCAAAGATGTTTTCTGTATCTGTTGAGATAGTCATAATTGCTTTTGGTTTTGTTATTGATTTGATCAATTATGATGATAATTTTCCTAATATTGAGCTAGCATTGCATTCCTGGTATAAATCTTACCTGGTTGTAGTGTATGATCTTTATATTATATTGCTGGAATCTCCTTGCTAGTATTCTATTAAAAAATATCAATATTCATTAGAGAAAATGGTCTACAGTTTTCTTTGGAAAGTTTCTTATAACCCAAAATGCTTATATCATAGGAACATAGATTTATAGCTAAGAGAGAACTTGAAGGTCATCTAATCCTATATGTTCATTTTGCAGAAGGCGAAACAGACTTGGGTGGTCCAGTGACTTGTCTAAGATCATATAGGTAATAAACAATGGAACCAGGATCTGAATACAGATCGTTTGACTCCAGAGCTAGTTAGCTTTCCACTGTGTCACGCTGACTCCCATAGACAAGCTAACAGAAATCTTAGTTATTATTAATAATGCTTGATCATATAATTAATTACCAACATTTTCTTCGATGTTTGCAAAGCCCTTTCATACACTATCTCATTTGATCTTCACAAGAGTCCTGGGAGGCTGTTGCTACTGTTATTCCCATTTTATGGATGAGGAAACTGAGGACCAGAAAAACTAAATGACTTGCCCAGGATCACATGACTAAGAAGAGTCTGAGGCTGGATTTAACCAGATAATCCTCATGCTAAGTCCAGTACTCTATTCACTAGACAAACCTGCCTCTCCAATGAGAATTGCCATTGGATTTTCCAAGTCTTTGAAACTGGATATTTCACCCCATAGCCTTCTTAGGAAGTAGGGAAGGGTTTGTTATCCCTGTTTTGCTGAGGCCAAATGACTTTCAGGAACACAGCTGGCACATAGCCGGGACTAGAATTCTGAGCTCCCTGACTCTCCTTCTCACCCAGTACCAAGAACACATGGCTCCTGCTCACTTGTTGCAAAGGAGCTAGTGTCTTCTCTGGTCACCCTGGAAATGGTTTATTTGGGGCCACTAATAGCAACAACTAGTCTATTAATTCTAAACTCTAATTAATTCAGTGAAAGCTGAATTAATCATAGTCAACCAACAAGTTTCATCTCAATATATATTTATAGTTTCAATAACTGAGTCAAGAAGTGTGCCATTGCTCCAGCTAGATATTTTCACCCTTCCAAAGACATGCTGATGCTTAGGTTTGATTTCCTCTATCTCTATATTTCTTTCAGGGATTACAATCTACATCATTAGAAGGAAAACTCACAACAAACCATTAGAGTATATATCTTTACTTTATATATTCACAGGTTATTCCTTGTGTCAAGGGCTCTATTTTGATATGAGAGGCCCTTGAGAATCCTTTACTTCTCTAGGTAATTGTTCATACTCAAGTGGAACCTGGGAACATCAGTATCTGGTATTTTCCCAAGAGTAGCCACCAGTTTAGGATCACAAAGCTAAAAACATAGTTTACTTACAAACTGAGAGACACTAAAAAGACTTTCAATTTACTGATTCCCAAAGTTCAACGATTCTCTGGCAGATAACGCTTACTGCTTCCTCTACAAAGAGCCATCTATTTAATAGCTGGCTCATGGATGTCCGTCTTTTAGACTATGGTTTTCAGGGTATATCACCTTGGGTCAAGTCCTTTCCCTTTATTCTTCAGAATACATTATTCCATTCCCTCCTGTGGTTTCTGGTGGGCACAGAATAATCTTATGTTATTTGAATTTCCTTTTCTTTATATTTGAAGGTCTTTTTTCTGGTCACTTGAAGAATTTATTGTTTATCACTGGAATTATTAAATTTAACTACTATGTGTCTTGGAATTTGTATCATAGGGTTTTTTTCTAGAAACAGTCTGTGAATTCTTTCAACTGGCACTTTGCATTCTGCAATCAGAAGTTCTGGGCAATTTTCTTGTATTCAGGTACTGAGATTTTTTGACTTGTCATGTCCTTTTTGGAGATCTGTAATTCTAAAATTGTTTCTACACATCTCCTGTCTTTTAGATCAATATGTTTTTCTTCTATGGAGATTATATATTCTTTTTTATCTTATTGCTTTTTACTTCTCTTCTTCCAGATTGTCCTTCATGTATATGTTTTTGCTTTTTCTTTTGATCTTTGGTGAGGTTTTCCGCCATGGATTCAAATTTTTCTATTCTATCAATTCTTTTTCATGTACAGATGAAAATTCTTCTTTCATAGTCTTCATTTTTCTTCCAAACCATTCGAGAACATTGTACCATGGTTCCATGTTCTCTTGGGAATCCACAGGTTCCTCTGTCTCCCCAGTTGTTGATTCATTTTATTTGGTCTTGCAATATTTATTCCTGGTAGTCTGGACTCATTTAGCTGATTTGTAGAGTTTCTATTCTGATATTGCTATCTTCCCTATTGGTCTATCTCTTATGATCAAGCTCTTTAAATGAGTTTTGTTTCTCATGAGACTTTTGATTTCAGTATTTTTTTCCTGATATGCTCCTATTGTTCATTTTTGACCCCTTCTCCTTTGATTTTGATTATCTCCTGGACTAGACCTCAAAACTGTCTCAACCTCTTCCCATGCCGGGCAATTTATGTCTCACTTGCCTTAGTCCCTTGCCCAAATAACTTCTGAGAATTCAGAGATGGCCCTAGCAGGATGCCGTACCTTTTCCTTCAGGATTAATAGAATGCCATACACTGGCCTCTTGCTTCACATCTATCTGTTCTTCTGATCTCTGGCTAAGCTCTGCTCCATAGGCATCCCAGTCAGAACAAGCTCCTACCTTTTAGTTTCCCTCACCACAGGTTTCAGAGGTGGTGACTTTGTGAGGTTTGTGAGAAAAGTTTCTTTCTCACTTCTCTCTTCTTTGGAAACAGCTGGGTTAGCTTATGCAAATTATACAGAGGATAGAGTTCAAAAGTGCTCAAAGAAGGAGGGGGAGAATAGGCTATCATTATCAATGGAGAGAAAAAAAGACATCCCACGGGTAAAAAATTGCAGTACTTTCTACAACAATGTATAATGCTCTTGCACTAGAAAACTTTAGCTATTTTACAATTTGAAAAAAAAAATGTTAAGGACCAGCTCAAGATTCAGAAACAAATCTACAAAAAACTTTCTCTAACAATGACATCTTCTCCCTTGAGTTATTACAGCATAAAGTTAGCATTTAACTTTATGCTGTCTTGCATTGCTGTGTGTATGTGAGTGTGTGTGTGTGTTTCTGTAATTAGATAGTAAGCTTCCAGAAGGTAATGGACTATGTTTTATATTTATTTGCACATTCCACAATAGCAAGATGAAAAAGCTAAAGAGTAGAGAAAAACTACATTGTGTGCATTTTCCCAAACAGAAACATATTTCAGGTTACAATGAACATTAATCAGAGCCTTGAGGAAGAAAAGAAGCCAGAAAAGAACAGCTGAGGGATACTGGGGGATACAAAAAAATGAATGAGCTGATTACATAGGTAAAAGCTGCACCTGAGTCTTATGTAGCATAGTTAAAATTATCTCCCAACCCAATGACCTCTCTGCATCACTACTCAGTATCCTGCTAGCAATAGGGGAAATAATCCAAAACAAGGGATAAGGGTGATCATTGTAAGTTATCACTATCTTGGGATGACTCTGGGAATGGACACATATGTGCTCAATAAAGAGGACTTACAAGTTCATAGGATTTGGAAACGGAAGAGAACTTAGAGATCATCTAGTTCAATCCACAGCTGATGAGCTTAAATCCAAATGTTCTCACTCCAAGGAGAGAGGGTGAAATGGAATGGGGCAAATTATCTCTCATAGAAGAGGCGAGGCAAGCAGGAGACTTTTTAGTGGAGGGAAAAAGAGGAGAGTTGAGAGAAAAACATGAAGTTCACTCTCATCACATTCGACTAAAGGAAGGAATAAAATGCACACTCATTTTGGTATGAAAACCTATCTTACAATACAGGAAAGTGGGGGAGAAGGGGATAAGCAGGGTGAGGGGGATGATGGAAGGGAGGGCAATGGGAGGAGGGAGCAATTTGAAGTCAACACTTGGGGAGGGATAGGATCAAAAGAGAGAATAGAAACAATGGGGGGCAGGATAGGATAGAGGGAAATATTGTTAGTCTTACACAACACAACTATTATGGAAGTCATTTGCAAAACTACACAGATATGGCCTATATTGAATTGCCTGCCTTCCCAAAGGGAATGGGGGGGAGAGGGAGGGATAGATGGGGAGAATTTGGAACTCAAAGTTTTAGGAAGAACTGTTGAGTATTGTTCTTGCTACTAGGAAATAAGAAATACAGGTAATGGGGAATAGAAAGTTATCTGGTCCTACAGGACAAAAGAGAAGATGGGGTCAAGGGAAGGGAGGGATGATAGAAGAGAGGGCAGACTGGTGATAGGGGAAATTAAAATGCTCGGTGTATTGGGGTGGGGGGAGGGGACAAATGGGGAGAAAATTTGGAACCCAAAATTTTGTGAAAATGAATGTAAAAAGTTTAATAAGTAAATTCATAAAAAAAGAAATTGAATAAAAAAAATGTTCTCACTCCAAGTCTAGTGGTCTTTCTACTGCTCCTCACAAATCCTTATTGTTTGTTCGATAGATTAATGTTTTATGTGTAATGATCAGCAAAGTAGCAGCATACTTGAAGAGTATGATTTTACTATTTGTAAAAATCTAGAACATATTGATTAAAGGGATGGTTTGTGAACACTCTGAAAGGGAAGCAGTGATCTTTTAGGGATAGCAAAGCTTCATAAAAAATAGGTCATGCTCAATGAATTTAATTTCCTTTTGTGAAAGGGCTGCTAGACTGGCAAATTAAAAAGTTGTTGTTGATGTAATAAGGAACTGGAAACTAAAAGACATGGGGGAACATGAGGAACAATGGATGGAACTTGTAGTTTTCGGCAGATTTAGATTTGATGTAAATAAACTTTCTAACAGTTCAAGTTGTCTCCAAATAGAATAGGCTGCCTCAGGAGGTAATGGGCTCTCTGTCATTGGAAGAATTTAATTAGAGGCTTGTTTCACAGGTAACACCAATTATGCCAACTATAAGACAGGTGAAGACACTAGCACAGGTTCTCTCTTGATTGGGGCAGACAGAAAGACAGGAATGGAATCATAATAAGGGGTTAAATAAACTAGTTTATTCTATTCTATTCTTCTCAAGAGGGAATGCTGATAATGGGAGCACCAACTTCTAGAGCATTTCCTAATCACCCTTCTCACAGGGGCTGGCAAGAAGTGGGGGCAGCTGCCCCTATGTCTTGATAGGGTCAATTGAGACAGGCACAGCATTTCAGCTTGCGCACTCCCCAAGCCTCACTGGGGGCTGGTTGAGGCAGGTGCATGCATTCTTCCATGCATTACCCAAATCCCAAATTCCCTATGGGTTCCCCACTTACTGACCAGTGCCCTCTTGATTTATTGGACAACAGACAAAGAGGGCATATTGCCAGCAATAGCCTTGTGGGTTAACTGTAGTAATATTGTCATTCAGCGCAAGCATAGTAAATATTTTACCTTTGTCATCCCTATATCTCACTGCTTGAGAATGGTAGAAATGTTTACAAGTCATGAACCTGGGGAATATTATCTAGGATCCTGGAAAACTACCATCTAAAAAGAATAACAAAATCCTCCTTACTTACAAGGTTACTCACTGGGGATGCCATAGAGGGAATTCTTTTATAGACATGTTATTAGACTAGCTGACTTGTGAGGTCTTGAGATTTTGTGATCTCTGAGAATGAGAGATTAATAAAACAGTCATGAAGGTGGAAAGGATGAGAAAGCGGGAAAAAGAGATAAGTTAAAAGGCCAGTTAGGCACAAGGGTGAAAGAGCATGGCTTAGGCTACACATGGCAAATGGATATGAGGAGCTCCATTCATATATATTTAAGGGAAGTAATAGATTGTCTCAACCAGTCTTTCACTGCTGTAAGTGCTGATATACCCAGATCAGATTAATCAACCATGCTTGCAAGAATTGCATTGCATGTATTGGTGGAGTTGTGGACTGATCTGATCCAATCAGTCTGGAGAGCAATTTGAAACTATGCCTAAAGGGCTATAAAATTGTTCCTACCCTTTGATCCAGCAATACCACTGCTAGGTCTGTATTCCAAAGAAATTTTTTTTTTTAAAGTAAAGGACTTATTTGTACAAGGGTATTTATAGCAGCTCTTTTGCAGTGGAATTGGAAATTGAGAGAATGCCCATGAAGAACAATTTGTCACATGTGTTATTAATAAATGACAAGCAGGATGATACTAAGGACAGCTAGAGGGCAAGTGGATAGAGCACTGGCCCTGGAGTCAGGAGGACCTGAGTTCACATCTGGTCTCAGACACTTACTAGTTGTGTGATCCTGGGCAAGTCACTTCACTCTATCTCTGTTTTCTCATCTGTAAAATGAGCTGGTGAAGAAAATGGCAAAGCCCTTCCAGTATCTTTGAAAGAAAACCCCAAATGGGATCATGAAGAGTCAGAAAAAACTGACCAGCTAATCAACAACAAACCTAACAGTTAACATTTTATGGCATTTTAAAATTTGCAAGGTGCTTTACATATATTATTTCTTTTGATTTTAATGTCAACCTTGTTAAGAAATTTCTTTTGTTATCTCCATTTTGCACATGAGAAAACCAAGGCAAACAAAAGTAAAATTACTTGCTCAAGGTCATTCACTATCTGAGGCAGAATTTGAACTCAGGTTTTCCTGACACTAAGGCCTGATGCTCTCCATCCACTGCAACACTTAGCAGTCATTTTTGAGATTAGTTTCTTCTAACTTATCAACACCTCAAGGGATTGACAGACATGTATCCAATGTGGCTACATTACTTCTCTCAATTCCATTTCCTTCCTTCTCACTTCCTAAAGGCAATAGTTGCTAAATTCCTTATGAATTCAAACCAGCATTGATTAAGTGCCTGCTGTGTACAACAGCTAAATATTCCATGTGTATCTCAATAGGAACTAAAACTTACTGCTGCTAATGAAATGGAAACAGAAACTGAGTCCTGACAAGTTAATCATCAGGGACTGCCTCTGATTTTGCTATTCTATCGACCTACTCTGGCTGTCTTTTTGTAAATCAGAGTTCCTAGAAATGGGTAGGATAAGAGAAAGCAGAAGTGTAAATTCCAGGGTTGCTTAATAGGTTTATTGACAAGCCATATGGAGGCTAGTTAGATTATGCAGGTGCTATTCCTATCCTTCAGGAAATTGCCCCCAGGTCAACAATGCTACGTGCTCATGGTTATATAACCCCAAAGGAAAGGTTTTCCTTAAGTAGGTTTAATTATCATCTCTATGCAGATAGATGGTTTGGAATCAAGGATCTCTGTGTGCAAAGTTATGGAGGTGGGAGATCAGGGTCTGAACTCGAACAATAACCATGGGACCAAAGAGGAGATACTGAAAGGGATGTTGCTAGAAAGTGGTAGAGGTCTTATGATACTGATGAATAATATCAAAGCTACAAGATTTGCAAACTAAACAGTTTGCTCAAATGTATTTTTCTAAACTTCCACACATATTGTTTTCTCTTAAGTATTTAGTTATAGTTTTGCTCTCTCCAGAGTTTAAGGGTTAATTGATTATTAATGCATATTTATTACTGGGTAGCATTGTCCTATAATAATCTACCCCTCTCTGTATCAAAGATGCACTCAGAGGATTCCACATGAGCGCTTCCCTGTGTTGTCACTTTTCGATTAGTAGCCTTTTTGATTTTGTGTTCTGGTAATAATGACTTTTCTTTATATTTGCCAAAGATGTTTGTTTCTAAATTAACTGCAGAGTGTGTTGAGGATGTAATGTGTCACTGGTTATGGTCCAACCTTCAGGATATTTATTTACTGATAAGTCTAATAATAAAAAAGAATAGTGAGAAGGGTAGAGAAGTCTTAGATTGTGGAGATGAAGACAAAGTGAAAAAGAACTCATCAAAATCTATATAGAGCCATGAATTTCATTTCTGGCACGTAGTAGGTGCTTAATAAATATATGTTGATTGATTGATTGAAGGAACCTTAGAGGACTTCTCATGTAAGGATTGAAAGGTTGCTCAAAAAGCATTAGTTCATTCCCTCCCCTTATCCAACAAAAAATGAAATTGGGTTCTCGATAAAGGAAATAGCTTTTAAAAATGGAATGCTGACACTTGTTATATAATGACATAGCTGAGACTAGAATCCAGAGATCCCAGCTCCAAACCCAGTGGTTTTTACCCATTGGCAACAAAAACATTTCGATTCAGTAATTGTTCATTGAGCACTTACTATGCACAGGGTGCTTCCGAAAACAAAGTGCCTAAGGGATGAAGGCACTGAAAGATGTAATAATACTGAAAGAGGGGGCAAGGTGATCTCAAGGGCAAACTCTACCATTTTGTCTACTGCTTCTTGGATAGTACAGTGAACAAAGGACCATGGAGAAATGGGTTTTGTGCAGAATCTTAGCTTAATTTGCTGGCATTAGGGGTCAGGATGACATTACTGATGGTATTTTAGATAATGAAGATCTCTAAGAGTGGGACCTCAGGGTCCCACGAGCCTTGGCATAGGTATATTTGAGAGACTAGGAAAACACTGAGGGGCATTATGGTATAATGAAAAGAAAGGGACTGGAGTTAGAGTTAAGAATCTGGGTTCTAATCTAGCACTAACTAGCAAGCTATTTCCTTTCTCTAGAACTCAGTTTCCTCTTTTGTTGGATGAGGGTAAAGATGGGCTAATGCTTCTTGAATATCCTTTCCATCCTAAAAATCCTGGGGTTTTTTGTGGGTGAGATTGGACTTGGAGGTAGACTCAGAAACTATTAGCAAGGACAAAGTTGTTGCTGATCTTGTGACATAATGATTACCTAGTTCTCAGGGGAGAGAGAGTAGTGCAGTGGAAAGATTGATGGGTTTTAAATTAGATCATTGGGGTTCAAATCCTAGACTGCTACTTAATACCATTTTAATCTTGGACAAGTCACTTCAGTGTTTGGAGCACCAAGCCTGGAGTTAGGAAGATCTGACTCAGACACTTATTAGCTATGTGATTCTAGGCAAATCATTTAACCTCTGTTTGCCTCAGTTTCATCATCTATAAAATGGAGATAATGCTAATACCTACCTCCTGGCATTGTAAATTTTAGAGTGTTTCACACAGTGCCTGGCACATAGTAAGCATTATGTAAATATTAGCTATTATTATTAGCTCTAGAGGTCTCATCCATATATGAGGTATTCTCTATCTCTAAATCTATGGGCCTATGTGGTGTCCCTTGGGTCCAAGAGTTTAGGTTGCTTGTAGCATTGACTGGTATATCAGAGTTCACTAGGCCGTATGCAATACAGAGACACGCAGAGCAAAGGCAGCTAGGAATACGAAGTGCCAAAGTCACCTTCTGCAGAGAAGTCTCACATGGTCCTCTTGCCCTCCCTTCTTTCAAAAAAATCAGTTCTATAATATCAGTATAATGAGTCATCTTAATGAAAAACATAGCTGGGTCAGAAAGTCCTAAGTTCAAATCTGGCCTCGGACACTTACTAGTTGTGTGACCCTAGGCAAGTCACTTAATGCTGTCTACCTTGGTTTCCTCATCTCTAAAATGAGCTAGAGAAGGAAATGACAAACCACTCCATTACCACTACCAAGAAAACCTCAAATGGGGTCACAGAGAATTAGACACAACTGAAAATGACTCAACAAAAAAATGAGAAACATCAGCATTTACCTATTGTTGCAGGCAAACTCAGGGTGGGACATTGTCTGCTGCAATCCTTGAGGTTACTCCCCACTATTACAGCTTGTTGCCAGCATTACTTAGCTGCTCTGTCTTCCTTAACAGAGAAACCACACTGAAAAACCAGTAACAGCATTCAAATACTACCTCAACATTGTAATTTTCTAGGTACAAAACCATCAGGATCATTCTCAGTATCTTCAAGAATTGGTGATTTAGTGTAGATTTCTTGGAGACAGCCTCTTGAGTGATAATCCAGCATGGTGCAAAATGAAGACATTCACCTGAAAAGGTCATGTCCTACAGTCTTGTCTTGGCTAAGCATCTGCTGACTAATCTGAGAGTTGGAGGTTTCTTTTCCTTAAGACACCGACACAGAAAAGCCCTGGAAATCCAGTCTCAGTTCTCCTAATCGTGAAGCCAGTAAAGGTCATTGTGGACATGAACACATTAGAGTGCCTGGCAGGTGCTGTCTGAAAGGAGCATGCTCGGTGGGAACAGTACTGGGCATGGATTCAGAAGGCTTGGGTTTGAGTTCTAGCTCAAGCAGCTGTGGAAATCCAGACAAGTTACCTTGGTACTCTGAGAAGCTGTTTCCTCACTTGTAAAATGGGGATAATGAATGATCCTTGTCCATCCTATCTCACAGAGTTGTGAGAAAAGTACTTAGCACATAGTAGGTGCTTAATAAATATTTATTGACTACTGTGAGAATCAAATGAGAAAAAAGTGATGTAAAGTACTTTGTAATCAAAAGATGTTATGTCAATATGATGTTGGCAAGAGGATAAAGTAAAAAGAGCCTTGGGGCTTGGCGTAGGAGGACATGTGTTTAATCCCAACTCTGCTAGTCACTAAGTGTGTGGTCTTCCCCTCTCTGGGCCTCAGCTTCCTAACCTATCAAATAAGGGAATTGGACGTGATGTTCTTTAAGGTCCCCTCTGGCTCTGAATCCTGTGGTTTACAGCCTGATAGAGTGGGAAGGACACAGGTTATAGAAACTCAGGACCCAGATTCAAGTCCTTGCAATGTTATTTACTGAGTCTCTTTCCAACTCTAAACTCTATGGCCCCATTGTTATCCGATTACCCACCACACTGAAGTTCAGTGTTCAGAGCCAAAGCAATAGGGAAAAAAATGAATTGGAGAAAACATCATTTTCAATTAAGCGTTCATTTGTTATTTACATTGAATTTGGTCCATTGTACTCTAGTGGAGTCCTATTCTCATCCATGTCACATCCCCTCCCCTCCCTATTACCTACCTCCTTTGTTTTCTTTGTTTAAGTATATTTGTTCCAGGCAGAGAAGCTGCTATTTCTCTCTCTCTCTCTCTCTCTCTCTCTCTCTCTCTCTCTCTCTCTCTCTCTCTCTCTCTCTCTCTCTCTCACACATACACACACACACACATGCACTTTGTTTCAAGAGAAACCTCTGCAGGGGCTTTGCAAAATTTCTTTCAAAATCCAATTGTACTGAAAAGGCACTGAAACTCTTTATGTAAATAGTAAACACACCAAGGGGTTGCAAGGGCATCAGTTCTTACCACCAATTTATTTCTGCCTTAGGGAAAGGTCCTGACATCCAGATCTTGTCTGAGAGATGGGAGGATTTAAAGATAGAAGGGAACTCAGAGGTAATTGGGTCCAACCCCTCTCCCAACACTTCTAGTTTACAGAAGAGGAAATTCAGGCCCAGGAAGGGCAAGTCACTTGCCCAAGGTCACACAGGTAGGAAGTAGAGCTGGCATTTGACCCTGGGTCTTCTAATATCAAATCCATTTCTCTTCCCTGTCTGTACACTAGTATATTGAAAAGATACAAAGAAGAGCAAGACACCATGCCCTGCCCTTGAAATGCCCATTGTCAATTACAGGAGACTTGATTATGCCTTCTGTATCTAAAAAGCTGAGATACAATGAAGATAGCTATTATAATATAATAATAATAGCTATCATTTAAACAGTGCGTGATATGTACCAAGTACTTTACAATCATTATTCCGTCTGATCCTTATAAACACCCTAAGAAATAAAATGCTATTATTATCATCCCCATTTTACAGATAAGCAAACTGAGGTAAACAGAGTGACTAGGCCTAGGTCCCACAGTCAGTTAAGTATCTGAGGCTGGATATGAGCTCCTGGTCCAGCACTCAGTACTTTGTGTCATCTAGCTGCCCCTATAGTATGACATCATCCCTTTAGTTAAGGTGCCTCTAGTGGGTTTGGGAAGACAAAGAAAGAAATCCTTTCCTTGCTACTTGTAATCTACCTGAACTTGGCAAATCAGTTAACCTGAATCTTAGTTTTCTCATATGAATTACCTACCATAGGAGTGGAGGACAGAGGGAAATGCCCCATACAGAGCAAAAATAGCCACACCAGCACTTTTGGAAGTAGCAAAGAGTTGGAAAAAAATACGGATTCTCATCAGCTAGGGAGTGGTTAAACAAATTGTGATATATGAATGTAATGGACTATTAATATGCCATAAAAGACCATAATATGAAAAATTCAGAGAAACTTGGAAAGATTTGTGTGAACTAATGCAGAGCAAAAGTAGCGGTCAATTTATAGGATTGTCCATAATAATGTAATGATAACTGCATTGAGATGTCAGAACCCAGATTAATGCAGTGCCCATTCATGACATCAGAAGCTGAAGGGTAAAGCATATCTCCTGCCTAACAGCAGAGAGGTTGAATAGAGATGCAGAATTTAACAAACATTCTGAGATGTGGTCAGCATATTGATTTGTTTTGCTTGGCTACTCTTATTTGTTACCCAGGAAGGCTTGATAGGTGGGTGGAGGCGGGGGGGGGGGGGGGGGGGGGGGGGGGGGGGAGGGGGGGGAGGAGAGTTGCAGGGGAATGACAGTGATGAAAAGAAAACAAATAAACAGGAAGAAAGAAAGGGGGGGAAGGAGGGAAGGAAGGAAGGAAGGAAGGAAGGAAGGAAGGAAGGAAGGAAGGAAGGAAGGAAGGAAGAAGGAAAAAGAGAAAAGGGGAGGGTGGGAGGGAGGAAAGAAGGAAGAAAGAAAGGGAGGAGGGAGAAAAAAGGAAGGAGGGGAGAGAGGAAGGAAGGTGGAGGGAGGAGGGAGGGAGGAAGGAAAAAGAAGAGTTAAAGGGGAGGGAGAGAGGAAGGAAAGAAGAAAGAAAGGAGGAATGAGAGGGAGGGAGAAAAAAGGAAGGAAAGGAGATGGAGGAAGGAAGGAAAGAAGAAAGAAAGAAAGAGGGAAGGGGGAGGGGGAAGGAAAGAAGAAAAAGGAAAAAGAAAATGAGGGAGGGAGGAAAAAGGAAGGGAGGTAGAGAGAGGGAGGAGAGAGAGGAAGGATGGATGGAAGAAAAATAAAAGAAAGGAGGGAGGCAGGGAGGAAGGAAGGAAAAAAGAAGAAAGATAACAACATTTTTCTTCACTCCTTTGCAAGCATCAGAGTACATGGGTATAGAACACTTAATTTAGTGTTAGATTTTTTTCTTTGATGTGTTGATTGGTTTGGCTGAAATTTTCCCTTTCTTCCTTTTTTTCTTTCTGCAAAAATAAATTACTTATCATAAGGGACGGCTGTCTACGAGAAGGAAAGGGGAAGAAGATGAGGAAAATCTTGGTAATGCAAAAACAAAAGGCATGAATAGAAGTCTAAGAATCAATTAAGAAAAGTGGATGCTAAAGAAAACATTAAAATGAAACAAAAGCAGATAAAGTAGTTAGGCTATACGACCTCTAAAGGCCCTTCTAGCTCTAGATCTTTATGCCTCAATGCTATTAAGTTCAGAAAGAAGAGAGCATTTTGAGTTGTCAGGGCATTATGAGGGGGCATGGGGACTTGAGCTAGACCAAAGAATCCAAATTGGAGGTCATCAGCTCAGGCAGGGGTCCTTAACTTTTTATTACGTGGACCCCTTTGACAGTTTGTGGAAGTCTATTGACCCCTCTTAGAATGTTTTTAAATGCACAAAACACAAAGGAAACAAATATATTAAAATAGAATGTAATTTTTCTCTCCTTCAAACCTCCTGAAATCTATCAGTGAACCACTTGAAGGGTCTGTGGATGCCAGGTTAAGAGCCCCTCTCCTACACTATACACAGTAACAGTAATAGTAACATATGTGATGATCACAGTTGTCCATCATACAGTATTACTGTTGCTGCATACAATGTGACAGACTTAGCTAATTCTTAGCAGTATGGCCATCCAAGGTAATTCTGAAGGACCTTTGATGAAAAATGCTACTCTCATCCAGAGAAAGAACTGATGGATTCTGAATGCTGATTAAAGCATACTACTTTTCACTTTTTTTGTGGGATTTTTTAGGGAGGGGGGCAGGATCTGTTTTTTCTTTCACAACATGACTAATATAGAAATATATATTACACATGTATAACCAATCTAAAACTGCTTGGCTTATCAAGGAAAGGAGAGGGGAGAGAAAGGAGAGAATATGAAGCTCAAAATTTAAAAAAAAAGTGTTAAAAATGTTTACATGTAATTGAGAAAAAAATTAAATGTAAAAAAATAAGAATCCCTGTTCTAAGGGGAAGGAAATGTATAAGAAAATCAATCAATCAATATTAAGAATTTACTATATTCTTGGCACTGAGTTAAGTCTCTAAGCTGTGGATACAAACAAAAACAAAGACGGGCCCTGTCCTCAAGGCAACCACCTAGGATGCTACCAACCCCAGGATTTCTAGGTTGGGTTAAACACAAAGTCTATTTCATTAGTGCTCGGTAAAGCACTCTATTGGATTCCATCTTCAGTGAAAGTGACTTGTGGGCACAGGGAGGTGCCCCAGAAATCTAATGAGATGAAAAGGTACCAATTAGAGGTCAGCACACCCTCCCCTGTTTCTGCCTGTCAGATTCAAGCGTATTATATATAACCAGAGTCTTGAGCAAGCATTTCCTCTCTCCAGCATCCTTGAAAGTGGTCATCAGGCCTTTCCTTGAAGATCTTCAGTGAGTGCCCCCTAATGCAGCTCATTCCCCTTTTGGACAACTCTCCTAATTATTTTTTCCACTTATTAACCCTTCATTTGCCTTTTTTTCCCCCAGATTCTGCCTATTGTTCCTAATTCAAAAGGACAGACATTTTTTGTGTTGGACACACAAAAAAGCAATTTTATGGAAACATAGAGCGGCATGGGATGAGGAAAACCCTGGGCAGAGAGAAGCCCAGGAAATGGTCTAGATGAAGCAATATAAAGATAAATGCCCGAATAACCTGTTGACAAGGGGAGCTTAAGAACCTAAAATGCTACTTTTGTTTATTAAAACATACTTAGCTAGGATACCCTACTCCAAAATATCATCATGGTATGGAGGAGACCAGGGGCTCTCAAAAGTTATGGTAAAATGATATAAGCTCTATCCAATTCTACTGTGTTGGCAAGGCTTGACGTGTGATCCTGGAGACAGACTGCACTTGCTTTTTGAAATATAAACATGTTACAGGGGGTCCAGTGAGAGGTGCACCATCAATGGGCTGAACACTAGGTGATAGATAGCAGGGCTGCTTAATTCTTACATTGTGTTTTCTTTGTGAGATAAAGCAGCCTTTGTACTGGAAATGAAGCAAAAGTGATTAAGACTGAGTGAAGTAAGCAGAACATTGTATACAGGAATGGCATCATTGTTCAGTGATCAACTTTGATAGACTTAGTTCTCAGCAATGCAGTGATCTAAGACAATTCCCAAAGACTCATGATGGAAAATGCTATCCACAACCAGAGAAAGAATTATGGAGCCTGAATGCAGATTGAAACATACACTTTTCTCTTTTTTTCTTTCTCATGGGTTTTTCCTTTTATTCTAATTCCTCTTTCACAGCATGACTAAGGTGGAAATATGTTTAATATGATTGTCCATGTATAGCCTATATCAGATTGTTTGCTGCCTGGGATGTGGGTGGTGGTGTGAAGGGGAAAGAGGGAGGGAGAAAAAAATGTGAACTCAAAATCTTACAAAAGTGAATGTTGGAAACTATCTTTACATGTAATTGGAAAAAATAAAATACTATTAAGTGGGAAAAAATTCTCCCAATAAAAGTGATTAGCAGGAAATTGACTTACAAGACCAGAAGGAAGATAGCAAGGGAGTACCTGGTTGCTCTCAATGAACTTATATCCCTTGGGCAAGATAAACTATATAATCAATTCTGCTATAATGCAATATATGTATTCCTAAAAATCCCTGAGTTTATATGGGGGAAATGGAGTTAGGAGAACAACACTCAAAAACATCAGATACACATAAAAAATAGAAACAATAGAAAGGGTAGGGATTTTATATTTGTTAAATGGTTAAAAAATACATACATACTATACAACAAAGGTTGGTGACATCCAGAGTCTTAGTTTCTATGGAACCAGGCTAGAAAAGTCATACAAGAAAGGAAAAGTGTTGGCCTTTACTGACCACAACTCTGAGAAGCAGGAAGGAGGCCACAACCAAGGCAGAAAAAGTTGGGGAAGCAGTGCAAGGGTCAGGGATAGCTTCACTCCTGTGACAGTTCCTACTTCACTAAAAGATATACAGTAAATATGGCACTTAAACGTGTTTGGGATGTAGAATGACAGGTTTTTTTTTAATGTATAGAAAGAGTCACAAATAGGAAAGAATAGTAAAACACAGGGTAGTTGATAGATGTTTGAAGTGTATACATGTGTGCATTTTGTGTCTTCCTACATATTTCAGGTCAGCTGGGTGCACTTTTTTTTGTTTTCCTTGCTGTTTCTCCCGGGGGGAAATATA
Organism: Bettongia penicillata ogilbyi; assembly: GCA_023548195.1. Classification (NCBI taxonomy): domain Eukaryota; kingdom Metazoa; phylum Chordata; class Mammalia; order Diprotodontia; family Potoroidae; genus Bettongia; species Bettongia penicillata. Next base: position 11,488,812 of record JAJHZJ010000126.1, on the reverse strand, counting down.
TATATATATATATATATATGCAAGCACAAAATTGTTCATTAATATATCATCATGTTGGACCTATTTATGTTTTCAAAATAAGCATTATAGCAGAACTGATTACATTCTAGTTTGTGAAAGAATTGGCAGATATGGTTACTGATCCACTGCCAGTGATATTTGAAATATCTTGGGAAATAGGAGCACTTCTACAAGATTGGAGAAGGATAAATGTAGTTCAGATTTTTTTTTTGAGGGAAGAGAAGACTCTGCAAACTATAGGTCAGTGAGCTTAACTTTGATTCTAGAAGGACTCTTTAAAGAGCTAGTTGTTGAACACCTAGAAAGGGATTAAAGTTACATCAAGACAAGTGGGTTGAACTCAAATAGAAACATGAGCCAATGAACTCCTTGGAGGAGCATATTGACTTAGAAAACCACAGATTAATGTTACCTATGTTCTATTGTATTTTCATTTATTTTGTTAAATACTTCCTAACTGCAATTTAATCTAATTGAGTTTGGGAGAGTTGAGCGCTACAATGCCTGCTGACAGTGTGTTTGATACCTCTGTCCTAAATGAATTAGATAGCTGCTGAAATCCCTTCCACCTCTCAAATTCCATAATTCTGTGAATCCTATGGCCAATGCAACCCATGAAATGAAGAAAAATGCAAAATGGCTCCCTATATGTGAAGCCTCCTTTCATTTCTATACTGATGCCTGGTAAGATTTTGGTAAAGGGGACAGAGGGCATTAAGAATCACACAGTTTTTAGACCATTTATAAAAAAAAAAATTAACTATTGGTATGTGGAAAGATCTTTGTCTAATGACCAATTAGTTGACTTCCTACTAGCAGGTCAGAATCTTATCAATATTGATATTTTGACTACAAATGAAAAGAGTAATGAAACCAATCTTTGAGACTAAATCTAAAAATATTTTGTAGGTACATTTAGGATCAAATGACTTAATACTTTAGAGGAGAAATTAGTCCAAGATGGAAGAGAAAGTTCTCAAGAATGAAATTCCAAAGACTTAAGCAGAAACTATTCTGAATCAGAAGAGGGAAAGGTAGAGTTGCTCCAAAGACTGATATGTACAGGTAATTGACAAACCTCTATTTTAAAAAGATATGTAAAGAAGATGTAAGAAAGGAAACTAAGGATGGATACAAAAGATATTCTCCTTTGAGAATAGTGCCAGAATGAATTGAAGTTACTGATGAACAGAAAGCAAAAAGTACTTTTAACAACAATTTGAGAGCAAGAGGAAGATAAAATAAGAGATGGGACTACTTCTTTGGGTGGGTAGAATGATGATAACAGACTGTGATGAGAAGGTTGAACTACTCAACACATACTTTCCTTCTATTTTCTCTTTTAAGGAGAATAATTTTTGAACTAGAAAGGATAAAACAAAAATGGTTAACCAAGAGAGTTGAAATCTAGGATAAATGAGGAGGTCAGACAGCATCTAGCTCTCCTTAATGAATTCAAGCTGAAACTATGTACTATGACTCCCTTCAGTTTCTAAATGGGATCCAAGAAGGAGATGAAAACATACTCAAGGTACTCCATAATTTTGTCCAGGTTTGGCTCTGATTTCTTAGGAGGATAAATGTAGAACTTGAAGAGACATCAAGTTCAATCCTTTCATTTTACAAATGAAGAAACTGAAGCCCAACGAGGTTGTGATTTGTCCAAGACTACGCTAAGAGTAGGAGTCAGAAGCAAGGTTCTGATGCAGGTCCTTTGACTTCAGAGGCAGTTGTCTTTCCTCTGTGCCTTATTGCTTCCTTGGACCATCACCATCCTTAAACTTCCTCCCTACCAGTTCTTGATTCAGGAGGGACCAGTTTTATTCCATATGCTCTCCTAAAAGTTGCAAAATAGTAAGCCTGGTCCAGCTCTCAGTCAAGGACTCTTTGGGTGTCTGTGTTGCTCAGATGTTTTGCAATATGAGGAAATTCTTGAAGTGGATATGGGCAGGTTCTCCAGTCTAGGGTAGAGAGCAGCATTTGCTCAATTTCCCTCTAAGGAAGAAGCAGCTGGTTTTTCGTTTTTCTTCCTTTATTCAGCTTCTCAGCAACATAGCAGACACAATGACATCCAGACTAGAGCCATAAAACCAACTGTGATTGAACAATGTGAATGGGTCAGAAATTGGGTCACTTTAGATTTGATGTTAAAAATAGTCGCAGGCTTTTTTTGTGGTGTCTTCGTTTACCCTTCTGGTTTCCAAATGAAAGGGGCTGCCAGGAGGTGCAGTGGATAGAGCACCAATGCAGGAATCAGGAGGACCTGAGTTCAAATCTCACCTCAAGACACTTGATACTCACTAGCTGTGTGACCTTGGGCAAGTCATCTTACCCAGTTTCCTCATCTTGGGTCATCTCCAGTCATCCTGATGAATATCTGGTTACTGAATTCAGATTGCTCTGGAGGAGAAGTGAGGCTGGTGACCTACACAGCCCTCCCTCATTCAAAACAAAGTCAAGTGCAAGTAATGTCATTATTTCTCTGATGGCATGGTCTTCTTCAGCAACAAAGGATGAACACACACAGAAGGTCCTTCCACATGGAAAACCACATGAAAGTTTACATAAGGTAGTGATCTAATAAATCCTGAAGCACCTTCTTAAAAGTCCCAAAGTCAGAGTTATTTTTGTTTGTCTGCTTTTGAATGATGGAATCCATCACAACCATGAGTGAGAGGTAGTTTAGTACAGGGAAAAGATTCCTATTTCAGCATTCTAATCTGGGCTCTACCATTTACTAACTGTGTGACCGTCATTTAACCCTTTAAACTTTGTTTCCTCCTCTGTAAAATGGAGATAATTATCCCCGACCTTCGCAGAATTACTGTGAAACTCAGTGAGACAATTAATATGAAAGAATGCCTTATCATCTATAGTTATACCATTGGAAGAGGCACTGAACATTACTTCTGACTATTGTCTGTTTAAATTTCAAAGGGTTAGCAAAACATATATAACCTATATCAGATTGCTTGCTGTCTTAGGGAAGGGGATAGGAGGAAAGGAGAGAGAAAAAAGTTTGAAACTCAAAATTTTATAAAAATGAATGTTGAAAACTATCTTTACATGTAGTTGGGGAAAAAAATAAAGCAATGTTTACCAAAAAAAAGAACGGTTAGCAAAAATACTTTAGGTCCATCTCTACATCTATCTTGGACAATGCCAGTGAACTGGGTCCAATGCTGAATAGAAGGAGATGGAGCTGAGTCATATTTCATTGACTTATTCACCTATTCATCTGCTGGATAAGTTTTTTATCAAGTACCCACAATAACCCAGACAACGTATTATGTACAAAAACAAAAATGAAACTGCCTGACGTTCAAGGACCCTACATTCTACTCAGGAAAAACAATAGGTACATAGGTAAATAAATAACAGACAAAATATGTGTAAAGTGATTTTCTGTAGAAAGAGAAGCTCTAATAAGTGGGGGGAATTAGGAGAGGCCTTGTGTAGGAAGAGGCATTTGAGCTGAAAGACCCAGGGATTTGTGAGACAGTTCCCAGCCATTTATTTTCATAGCTGTAAAGGGACTTTAAAGGTCACCAAGTCCAACCAACTCATTTTCTCAATGAAACTCATAGAGCTGAAATGATTTGCTTAAGGTCAACAGAGGTAGTAAGTGATGGAATCAGGATTCAAACCAAGTCCCCTGATGTTAAACCCAGCCTTCTCTCCCTCCTACTGTGCTGCCTCCCCATCCCCAATCCAATATTCTCCTACAGATGATTTATGGCCATGAATTTTGGAATGTTGTGATCTCTGAAGAATTATAGGTGATCCAAAGGACAATGGGGAGATGTGTGGTAGTCCTAGGTAGGCAATGTTACCAATGATGGCTTTCATTTGAGAAGTATATAAAAGATAATGTTAAGGATATGTATGATTGGAAACGGAGGTGGTATGGCTGTGGAATGAGAGCAAGGTATACATATTAGGACAGTCTGACTGTTACCGTGGTACTCTGTTAAAAAACCTAAAGGAAGAACTCCCATTAATGGAGCTACTTTTCTTGGGAGGTTTTATTGGAAGACATGGATGAGAATTGAGAATTGCTTAGAGTTAGAGGATGAAAATAGGCCATGATCTGCACAGGCGAGATCCTTGCAATGACCCTGTAAAGTAAGTGCTGCAGATATTATCACCATTTTTCAGAGAAGGCTTTGTGGCGGTGGGGGGAAGGGTAGGAGGGGGAATGAAATACGTAGCTAAGTAGTGCCCTCTGTCTTTTTTTTTTTTTTTTATTAAGAAAATTTCCAGGGTGTTAAACTTAGGGTCTCCAAGGGCAACCTTGCTCTCACACATGGTGAGCATTTTATAGGCTGCCTAATTTTCATCTCTGAAGGCTTGATTATGAACCAAGCTTGAAACTACTCTTTGTTCAGTAAGTATCAAATAGCTTTGAAGTCCAGGGTTCCTTAGCTTTCCAACTTGAAAACTCTTCCATTCTCTTGTGTGGATGAAGACATAGGTGATAAAAAGGCATAGAGCTTTGTATTCTTGATGCTAATCACAGTGATTTATGTACGGTAGAAACAATAGCTAACATTTACATACAGTGTTGTGTGAATTATTTGGAATAGCAATAATTTGATATAACTTCCTTTTGTGACATGATATGTGACATTGATTGGGCTGACTCAGAATGTCCGATCTTGACCAGATCTTAGACTGGTTTGCCCAGCTTTAGCTAGCTCTCTATGAATTGAATGGATTATGTGCCATACACATGCGTTTCACTGGGGGCAGGGGGTTATGTGTTTTTAATTCTATGGTTTTTAAGACTAGAAATTACTCCAAGGAAATATGCAAAACTTGCAGCTCTCAAGGAGCACCCTTCAAAGACTGTTAGAAATATTGTGATGATTTTTGATTTGGGGAAGTTATATTTCAAATATCATTTAAGTCCATAATGAAATAGGATCAACTGTACCTGAGCACAAAAGAAAATAGTCAAAATTTTTTTTTTCTTTGTTAATGAAGACCCGACAGTTTTTGTGTGCCTGTTTTTATTTTTTAATTTTTTAATTTTTAATTTTTTTATTTATTTAACTTTTTACATTCATTTTCACAAATTTTGGGGTTCCAAATTTTCCCCCCTTTTATCCCCTCCCCCCACCCCAATACCCCAAGCAATCTAATTTTCCCTATCTCCAATCTGCCCTCTCTTCTGTCATCCCTCCCTTCTCTTGTCCCCATCTTCTCTTTTCTCCTGTAGGGCCAGATGACTTTCTATTCCTCATTAACTGTATATCTTCTTTCCTAGTTGCAACAACAATACTAAACAATTGTGCCTAAAACTTTGAGTTCCAAATTCTCCCCATCCCTCCCTCCCCACCCATTCCCTTTGGGACGGCAGGCAATTCATTATAGGCCATATCTGTGTAGCTTTGCAAATGACCTTCCTGATAGTCGTGTTGTGTAAGACTAACTGAATTACCATCCCTCCTAACCTGCCCCTCATTGTTTCTGTTCTGTCTTTTGATCCTGTCCCTCCCCAAGTGTTGACTTTCAATTGCTCCCTCCTCCCTTTGCCCTCCCTTCCATCATCCCCCCCCTTGCAATATCTCCTTCTCCCCCACTTTCTTATACTGTAAGATAGGTTTTCATACCAAAATGAGTGTGCATTTCACTCCTTCGTTTAGTCAAATGTGATGAGGGTAAACTTCTTGGTTTGTTTTTTTTTTTTCCCTCAGCTCTCCTCTTTTTCCCTCCACTAAAAAAATCTCCTGCTTGCCTCTTAAATGACATATAGTTACCCCCTTCCATTTCCCCCTCTTTCCTTAAAAAGCAGTGCCAAGAACTGACAAGCTTTTGCTATGAAATAGCCTAATCAATACTCAGAAAATAAGCAAAGACCTTTAAGGGGTCTGGACAATTGGAAGGATTGCTATTGATTCCTCTACAATACAATGAAGGCTTTTAAAAGTTGGATGTTCTGCAAGATCAGTAAAAAAATAATAATAGCAACAAAAGTTGCTAAACATTGCTTGGGGGTTAAAAGCTTGTCATGGACTTTATATTATATATATAATATAATAGACAATATAAAGACTAGGATACTAAAGATTGAAATAAAAGTGATTTTTACTGATGAAACAGTTTTCATTCAAGTCTATACCAAAACTCCTAACAGAAGTCCAGGTGAGCCAATAAGATTTATGTATCTTTATCAGGCTTAAAATTTCCACCAAAAAAAAAAAAAACTCTTAGGGGAACTGAAAGTCTTGTCCCCATTAAGGGAATAATGAACTCTGTTAACTATATGGATATATTGAGAAGCGAATCATTCCAGAATTATAGAAATTCCCGAATAGAAATAAAATGTTGCAATATGACTTTGCATTATAGTGCATGTCATGAGGCATTGAGGGACTAAGTATTCACTAGATTTTAAATCAACTGATAACTTACGGGATATAATTAAAGAAAGACTTGGAAAAATGAACTATATCTCAAAGGTGAACTTTGATTTACCTATGATAAAATGTGTAATTTTATAATGAAGAATTAAAGAATCTATGTCAAAACCTTATGGACTGTGCTAAAAGCAGCACATATTTTATATTAAAAATGTTTTAAAATGTAAAAAGTTTGTTGATGAATTTAATTATTTGCTACATCTCAAGTAATTCATATGCCACTGTAGGTCTTTAAAGTTTAAAAAGTGTTTGCTACGTATTATGTCATTTCATCCTTACAACCCTATGAGGGAAGTACAGTAAATATTATCACTGTTTCATAGATAAGGAAACTGAAGCTGAACACTTAAGTGATTTTCCTGTGGTCATACAACTAGTGTCATATGGGATTTAAATCCTTCTCTATTCTGACACACTTTCCACAAGAGTACACTGCATCTTTTTTATTAAATATTTATTGAACCTCATTTGAAATGCTCATGGAGATGATCTTGTATGGTAAATGCAAAGAGGGTCCTAAGGAAGAAAAAATTACTTTTGCCTGGAGGTGGTTGAAAGGGAGAAAATTAAGTATAAGGGAGAGAGGGCCCAACATGTTTAGGGGACTATGAGTCCCCTGTGAGAGGGTGTATGGTGCTAGGAGAACTCCAATGTCAGGCAAGTCTAGGTACCAGTAGTAGCAATGTCAAAAGTGCATCTGGATGCAACCATTATCAGCTTTTCTGCCCCGCCTTAATTAAATGCTACTCAAATTATAAGTGCATGTCCTTGTTGAGTGTTTCCAGGTTTAAAAGAGCAGTCTAGTGTATTCACTGGAATATTACTAAAATTATAGAAACTCTCTCTCTAGCTCACCACCATTCCAGCCTGACCTGGGGAAATTTCTTTCCCTTCTGAATTAGGTTCTCCCTCTCAGTTTAGACTAATATAATTAGAAATGACCACATATTTTAATCACAGTTTCAAATAGCATAGAAATACAAATAAAATTATTAAAAATGAATGAGGCCTTTAATTGTACAATGAGTGCAAATTGAGGTAAGAGTTCTTTCATCCTTCTCTAGTTGGAAGGGAAATAGAAAGAAACATGCTTGGACAGGTAAAAGAAAACAAGGATTTCCCTAGGCAGTGGTCCAAGAAAGGACCATAGGGGAACAGAAGGATTGTGACCTGGACCCAGATTATCTTGTCAACCACATACTTGCTATTTTGACTGCATTTGCTCTTTACTTCTGTGGCTAATCTCAATTTCCCATATCTTACTTGCATCTGGTCAACACCTTGCTTCCATTACTAGTTGGATTACCTCTGCTCATGTTCTGCCAGATGTACTATAACTGCTGTCCATTTCTCTGGTCCTGTAAGCAAGGAGTTCTGGCCAACATAGAGTTGATCTGTAGGAAGTCCCAGAGATGTACTCCTTCCTGCTCAGTGCCTCAGCCATGGTGACTTCTTCCTGAAGGGAAGATCCCTACCAGGATCAAAAGCCTTCCAAATCAAAAGGTTCTCCTGTACTTTCATATACACCTTACTTAGCCTATGATCTTCCAACATCTTAGTAGCAACATTTCTGGGGAAGGGGAATAAGTTCCATAAGGAAGGTTGCATTTGAGTTGAGTCTTGTGAAATGGGTTCCAAGTAACCAAAACAAGAAAATCAATCAACATGAGGTAATAAAATATACAAGTCATAGAACTGCAGAACTGGAAAGGTCTTTTGAGATGACCTATCACAGAGATTCTTTTTTAAAAAAATTAATTAATTTGTTTTTAATTTGTGGAATAAAATAAGCATTTATATAAAGCATAATTAAAAAAAGATGATTGCACATGAAACTGCAAATCTATTATTCGCAACATGCTATTCCTTCTAAATATATAATAAAGTTATCATGTAAGTTTCTTTTTCTTCCACTTGTTTTCTTCCTTCACAAGGTCAAAATGTATAGATGACTGAGATATTACAAGAAAATTAGAAAAACATGGAACGTGTTACTTATCAGATTAATGGATAGGCAAACAATTTAAGAATAAACAAGATATGGAAAGCAAAGTTAGATATAAAATGGATAATTTTGATTAAATTAAAATTGAAAGTTTTTGTGCAAATAAAACAAATGTAACCAAGATCAGAAGGAAGGCAGAAAATTGAGGGGGAGATTATATATATGTACATATATACACATATACACATACATGTACACATACATACACACATATATAGGGGTTCTTAATCTGGACTCTGTGAACTTTTTTTTAATGTAACCCCAGTCTGAAAGTCCAGTCCCAAAGTATGAGACTCTTTACTTATTAGGAGAGATCAATGCCCTCTGATGTGTGAGGGGTGGGGTAGAATTGGGGAAAGTAGTAGAGAAGGGAATCTTCTTCCACCTCACTTGAGTTGTTTCCACATACAGTCGCTCCACATACTTCTAACTTCTTACTTTAAGAAGAAATATAGAGGAAGGCTTCAGCGATTAAGATTGCTGAAGGAAAAAACTCTGGGAAGACCTGAGAGGAGCTCAGGTCCCCAACTTGCTCTACACTAGAAATTTCAGGGAAGCTTCCCTTGGGTGAGATCCAATACTTTGTCTTGGCTAAGCCGAGTTACTTTACTCCCAAAAGGAAAACTCCTTTACTCTGTATTCCTGCTGTATACTCTTCTATGTATACTTTCTCAGATTTTGTGTTTTGCTATGATTTGGATAAATAGTTGTCTTTGTCATTCACTATGTGTGTTCATTGTGAAACTGTTTTTTTGTTGGAAAGGAGGTGAAAATCTTGGGATCCTACTACCCTGCAATAATGAAACAGCAATTAGAAGTTAGATGGAACCTGATCGCATTCTCTAGACCAGAAGTGGAGAACTTGTGACTTTTGAGGTCGTGCAGGTTCCCCACCCTTCACTCTAGGCTAATTATATTTTCTGGAGTAAGATATACTTCTAGCCTGGTATTCCCTCTCTATGAGGAGAGCAGAGCGGTCTCTTTCCCTAACTTCATGCTTTCTCTCCTGGTAGGAATTAAAGTTTCTCTTGGAAAAGAGTGCAGGAAGAAGCTAGAGATGTCTGTTCTCTCTTTAAGTCACACAATGGTGCCCTCCCTATCACATGTTGAGAGGACAGCCTTTCCTACATGTGGGGCCTTATTACACATGAGACCTTGCCACATTTAACATGTTGATAACTGTATTTCAATAAAATTGGTATCCTTTGTAATCCTGTGTATTATATTTTATGCACTTAGAAAGTTATTCTGAGAAGGGATCTGTGGGCTTCATCAGACTACTGAAATGATTACACACACACACACACACACACACACACACACACACACACACACACACACACACACACACACACACACTGTCAAGAACCAGCCTCTGATCATCTAGCCCAACCCTTCCCTCCTCCCCATTTCACAAATAAAGAAACAGGCTCTGAGATGTAAAATGAGATGACCAAGGTCACACAAGTAGTAAGTAGTAGAGCTAGGATCTCTTATACTGATTCCAAATCTTTTGCTCTTTCTGTTACAGATTATAGAGGTAAAGTGAATTTGGAATGACGTCAACTCATTGACAATATGAGACTGGAGCTTATCCAACCAAGCATTCACATTTACTTGTTTGGTTTTTTATCCTTGAGAAAACACTTCCCAGATATGAAGGAACAGATCATGAAGTGCATGGGTACACACACATACACACACATATGCACAAAAACAGAACACAGAGGCACAACACAGATTACTGACTCAGACAGGAACCAGGCAACCGTGACCCTGACCCAGCCCAAACTTTGTAGTCCATCTAAACAGTGCCTGATGAGGGAACTTGGGCCATGAGGTAATTCTCCTATAACTAGGGCAATGAATTCATAATTTGTCCACACCCCCAGGGAGAGAGCTGAGTGAGGACAAGTTAATTGCGAAAGGTGTACCTGCTGCCAGGACTATGCTGGTTATGATGCCAGGGCTATTCAGAATGCTGAGTCAGGCTTCTCTTTCTATTCCCCGCCCCCCCTCAGTGCAAAGCCATGAACCACAGCTCCAAGATGTGCAGAGTTAGGTGGAATGCCATCTGACCTTGCCTTAAGACAGCTTAGACATTTTTGCCAAGTCATAGCTCACAGAAGCCATCATGGCGTAAATCCCATTCCTTCCACTACCATTGGTTTCAAAATCAAATAACCCCTATGTTTGGTTCCCCCTGCACCATTATTTCTTTCTCTGATACTCTCTTTAACTTTAATACTTTTAGAGTCTGACTTAGACATGCAAAGGTTCCAGTCTCAGGCAGCCAGGATTGGATGCTGTAAAATGATAGAAAAATGATTCTGCCTATTAATCAAGCAATCAATAGGTATTTCTATGATGGAGGAACAGAACTTCAATAGTCAGAATCCCCATTATAAATACCACTACTGGGTTCACTTTCCTAATTACCCTAGAAAGCAATTATCTCTCCCCTCATGGTGCTAGGGGTAATCCTGAGGGGTTATAGCTTCTAAAACTATTGCTCAGAAGTCCTACCACCTTCAGTCTGGTATATTCCCCCCAATATTGATTTACCAGGTGATATAAATGAACTTTTACAAAAAGAGGTATTTATTGATAAAGTAGATCCAGGATAGAAATTACAAAAACAATCTCCCAAATTGGGGGTGCACCCTCCCCTCTATCTATACTCTTACCCTTAGGCTCAAACTCAAGTACGAAGGTAGTAGGCACATGTATAGAGAAGGGGGACAAAGAGTAACTTGTGGATCCTAGCTGGGGTAGTCTTTTTCTACGCTTTCAGAGTTCTCATCAAGTTTGCTGCTGGATGTGGTATGTGGCTCATGGATAACATGTAACATGAATAACATGGCCCTTTATCACCAGGCCTAGTTCCTTATAGGACATGATGTTTCAACTGATGGATCATTCCATTACTGGGCTGGGTCAAGCAGATCACTGGCAGACTGGGCTCCTTAACAGATTTAGCTAGTGCTGCTAATAGCTCCAGTGGTTTCTGCTACTGCTTCTGGCTGCTGAAGGGGCCTTCTAGTCCCTCTTCTAACCTTTTGAAACTCACAAGGTTGTAACCTGGTCCTATCTGTCTCTGGATAATCTTTTACCTAAGATAAGGAAAGAACAGACACAAAAGAAACAGGCACCATGCATTCAGGGACATCTGGCTGCCAAGTAGGAGACACAGCAACCGCCTCCCCTTCTCCACCTGGTGGCTCACAGCAATCCTCCTCCCTTGAAATGGAAGAGAGTGAAAGACTGTCCCCTAAAATGTTTTGCATAAGAACTTAGTTCTGGCTTCTAAAGACTATTATCATAGTGCCAGCTCCTCAGTCACTTAATGGCCACCTTGGTGAATGCTCACCAAGCTTCCATGTTTTGGACTGAAACCAAACACAAGAGCTAAGGTCAGGGCCATTATTGGCCAGTCCCTCCATTATATTTACTATGCAGATAGTTGTTTCATAGAAATTTCACTACAGAGTGCTTTTTTACTGCTTCTTCCTATAATAGAGAAGAAACCAGTTAGAAGAGATGTTCTCTAAGGATATAATATAATACGATCTAAGCTTTCCTCTTACTATCTAGAGCAGCACCATCTTCCAAGTCACTGAGGCTAAAAACTTGTGTCTTCCTTGACTCCTCACTCTTACTCATCTCACTATCCAATTTAATGTTAAAGCTTATTGTTTTTTTGTTGTGAAGGGAACTTCACAACATCCATGAGAGCAGAGAGCATTTCAATTTGGGTCTTGTAGCCCCTAATACTTAGCAGCACCTGGCACATTGTAGGCATTTAAGTAATGCTTCATTTATTGATTAATTAAGGACATCTCTGAATCCAATGCAGTAGAAAAGAAAAAACCTTAGATTTAGAGCTTAGAAGATCTGAGATCAAATCTCAGTTCTGCTACTTAATACATATGGGCAAATCACTTTTCAAGTGTGTTCCAAGAAGCCAATTGTTAATTCTGAATGTGAGCATTTATACCTTAGAAATCATCCAACACTACAAATCAGGGCTTGAATTTTTGTTTCTTGATTGTCTAGAATTAAGAAAGTAATGGAGCAGATATTAATAATGGAGATTAACCATGAGTATGTGATTTACTCTTTTTCCCCACAGAGAGTTGGTTAAGCGTTTACCAGCATATCCCTGACTTTATGCCTGTGCGCTTCAATCTCATCATCTACAAAATGAGGAGTTAATTGAAACTAAGTGATCTCTAAAGTCTTCTTCAACGCTATGGTGTTAGGATTACATAATCCTATAGCTAATGTCTCACCCTCTTTTTGTTTCTCTGAGTGAGTGAGGGTGGAATATAAAAATATCATTAACTCAGGAATTTTAAGGAAAGACTGGACTGAGAGCCAGTCCTTTCCAGGTCCCTGACCCACTATTTGTTTTAACTTAAGACCGTGAGATTCGCTCTAGCCTTTCACAGTCCACACAGACCATTAAGGCAATCCCAGTTTGCCGGGCACTGGGACTCCAGACGTACGAAGCAGCTACGTAAGTGTGGCTCAGAGAGTCATTCACCTCAGAGCTCATTTGGTGGTTCAACACCCACATTTTCCATATGATGTAATCAAGAGGTTAAGTGATTTTCTCAGACTGTGAGAATAGTAAACAAACAGGAGAGCTGAGATTTGAACCCAAGTCCTCTAACCCCAAAAGGGGCAGCTAGATGGTACAGTGGATAGAGTGAGGGGACTGCAGTCAGAAAGACTCCTCTTCATGAATTTGCATCTGGCCTTAAACTCTTACTAGCTATATGATCCTGGGCAAGTCACTTAGCCCTGTTTGCCTTACTTTCCTCATCTATAAAATGAGCTGGAGAAGGAAATTGCCAAGAAAATCCCAAATGGGATCACAAAGAGTCAGACATGACTGAAAGATGACTGAACATAACAAAATCTCTGACTCCAAAGCCAGTGCTCTTTCCATGATATTCTACCGCTTGGGGAGGTTTGTGTTTCCAACTAAGGATATTTTTACTATACTCATATTTTTCCTGAAAAATATTTCTCTATCCAACTCTAAATCCCAAACTACCAAGGTCCTGAATGCATGTCCTGAGAGGAGAACAAACCTCTTTTTTTAACATGAAGTTGGCAAAAAACTGCTTTGGTCCTTTTCCAGCAGGGAGTCACCAACCATTGCTGCTTATCTTTTCTTCTGGAGCATTTGATGATTTTAAATGATTTTTCATTTAAAAAAATTTCATTGTAGATGATTCTCTTTTGACACCATCTATGGATCTGGCACCAGGCACAGCACCTGGCACATAATAAGAATTTAATTAATGCTTGTGGAATGAATCACTATTCCTTGGAACATGAGGAGCTGCTCCCTCCTGAGACAGTCCAGGTCTGCTTTCACTGAAAGAGCTTTACATTTTTAGTTAGTTCCAAGGGTTCAGTGATCCCTCTCTTCCCAGTCTTCTGTGTAATTTTCTTATATTCCCCAACCTGCTGATAGAAATTACGATATCCCATTTGCCTCTTCATCTCCCTTTCCTTCCTTGGATTCTCCTGGGAGCTCTTTCATTTTTTTTCAAGGAACCATGCACTCTTCCTGATAACTTAGAGAGTAGAGATGCTTTCTTTCAGGTCTTTCACCTCTTGTAGGATAAAAACTGAATTATATCTTCTGCATACATAGGAATTGCTTTGGTACTGGCATAAATGATAACATTATATACTCTCGGAGAATCATTGCAAAAATTTTCATACCTTTCATATTTGCTTACAGTCAAGTCCTTAGTCTTCTTGCATTCTTGGTGGTTCTTTCAATTAACAATAGCTAACCACTGGAGTAAACTGCTTGTTTGTCTCTTCTCTTTGTGGGAGGCTGTTTCTGGAGGCCACCCAAGTAATAAATTACTTTATTTAGGTTCCCCCAAATAAGTTTATTCTCTTAATTGGAATAGTTTCCTCTATTGTATAAAGCTTCATATATTCATTTTTTTTGGTGAAAAATTGCATTCCCTTTGTCTGAGATTGGTCAACAAAATGTTGACCTTTTTTTAAGGTCATCATAATAGAACAGACAAATGCTTTTTTTGGCTTAAACAGAAAAATGCCACTCAAACGATTGAAACAGTTTTATAAGCCAGCATAAGGAGGGACACATCATACTAGGATAATAACATGTTTTATCAAGGAAGCAGTCTATTTCAGGCAGGTCAATATTAATTTGATGCCTTGTGGCATTTGAAAAAAGATCCTATACAAATATGGAAACTTGTGGGGTTTTTTGGTTTTTAAAAAAGCAATAACTCCTTTATGACTGAAAGCAGGTGACCCAGTTTTCAACCTTCTTCACATTCCTGTTTATCACCATGTCTACATAGTGTCAAAATAGCTGGTAGGGAAATCATTCATAGAATCATAGAGTCTTAGAGTTAGAAAATATATTCTTAGTCCATCCCCAATAACTGCCTATCAAAGTGTTCTTTGTTCTACATGACACAAAACCATGAGTCATTTGGTTTATTAAAATTTTATTGATAATGATGATGACAATGGTCTCTTATACTAATTCTCTGGGTGTGGTTCATGACATAGGCAAGGGAGAAATGGGAAGGGAACCACCTCACTCTATTTTTTTCATCCCCTTCCCAAGTACAAATTTCTGCCAAAAAGCAAAACACCAACAGAGACTTTGCAAATGAGATGTGTCCATTCAGTTCAAATAACCTTCATATGCAAGGAACCAATGGTGATACAAATATAGAATCTACAGTGTCCTCTCTTGCACAGTGTATGTAGTAGATGCTTAATAAATACATGATTGCTTGCCCATAGACCCCAGAAGAGCTAATCCAGATTCAAAATATTCTGTCTTCATTAACTTAAATTCATAGTTCATGGGCCCTCAGTGATATTTTTACTTTCACTAGTTAACTAAAGGTCATAATTATTTCAAAGCAACTATATTTAATGAAATAGTACAAATATAAATAGTTTAAGCTGCAACTTTCTTCAGCTTTCCCCCTGCACCTTCCCAAAATCCGCTGTGATGGGCTGTGCTAATCAATACGAACAAACACAAAAACTAAGCTAAGAGGGCCATGTCATTGTCTTCTACCTTCCTGACCCACATTTGCGCTTTTATTATATGTATGTGTCTGCCAACAGACTTCCCAGACTTGAACTATCCTATGTAAAAATGAACAAAATGTGACTCCTGCCCTACAGAATGTGTAATCTAGTAGTGAAAGGTATGCCATGGACATGAATAAATGGGTTAGTGGAAAGAGCACTCTGTTTGAGTCAAGAGATTTGGGTTCTAGTGTTGACTTTTTCACTGACTGAGAAATGTTGGACTAATTGCTTCTTCTTCCTGAGTTTCAGCTTTTCTTCTGTAAAATGGGAATGTTGGACTAAATGCTCTGTAAATTTTCTTTTAGCTCTGACACTTAAAGAATATACATGCTGTGGGAACATCTAGGAAGAAATTCCTGCTTAAAATCCCTCACCCTCCTCCAGATTCTTTCCTTTCTATTCCCATTCCTATCTTCCACTGCAATATATGTCCATGCCTATCTCTTTTGGATTATTATTTATGTCTTTATCAAAAACAATGATGATTCAGAAAGATCACCTGGGGATCTGCCCATATACCTATTCAGTGGGAAACTCAGGAACACGTACTTGTAAAAAGCTATGGGACAGGATAGAGGCAAGACCTAGACTTTAGTGGCCAGAATTAGCTGCCTCCGTTTTGTCTTGTTTTTCCATTGTCTTTGAGCTCTGAACTTTCTAGTCAACATGTGGGGCAAGGGAAATGAGCTGATGCTAGAATCAGGACTTTAGGTTTGGGACTGTCTAGTTCCTGTAACTTCAGGCTGCTGTTTCTAGAGACTCTTCCTGCTGTGATTAGGACCAGAGAGGAAATGTAGAGACCATGAACGCTCCCTTGAATGTGCTGTAGATATCCTACATTTCTTTACATCCTGTAAGATGGTGGGTATCAGTCTTAAGGAGCCAATTTAGATCCTGGAGTGGCTGGAACTGACATCTATTGAACATTCCATTGGTTCTTTTATTTTTTAGGTACTCATTTTTTTCATAATTTTTAACATTTAAAAAAATTTTGAGTTCTATATTATGTCTATCCCTCCAGCCCTTCCCCATTCATTGAGAAGGCAAGCAATATGATATCCATGATATGATGTATAATATGATGTACATGTGAAGTCACACAAAATATATTTCTACATTAGTGTTTTTTTTAAAAAAAGCAAGAAAAACAAAGCAAGTGAAAAAATATACTTTAATCTACACTCAGAGTTCATCAGTTCTCTTTTTGGAGGTAGAATTTTCCCTCATGGATCCTTCGGAATTGTCAAAATCTCATGGCCTCTTGAATGGATCAGAAGAAAGCAGTCTCCTGCTATGTTCTTCTTCTTCCCTTTCCTATGGTCCCTGACCTTGAGGTAAGGTCCCAGAAAACTCCTTCCTTTAGTCCTTTTCTTGGGGGGGGGGGTATAGGAGAAAGTTTTAGGAGATGGTTGGAAGTAGATAGTTCCACGAAGGAGTGTTTGGCTTTTTGCCTTTAATTTTCACTTCCTTAAGTAAAGTACTTCCAGCTTCTCTGGGAAAAGGTTGTGAGAAAAGGAGCTGGAAAAGAGGGAAGGACTGAAGTCAAACAAAGAGAAGAAAATTACATAGATGACTTGGAGGAATTGGGATTAGTGAAGAAGATCAAAGGTTGAATGTGGGAAGGAGAAATGAGGAAAATTTGAAAAATAATGTTCTGGATTAGGTACTGATCCAGAAAATACTTCCACATTGTAAGGGGAAACATGATCAAAGTCAGTTAAGGAGGCCACAAAAGTACTTTAATGAGGATTAAGGAAGATCTAGAAGGCTTTGAAGAGATAGATTCAAGAAGGACAAGGTGAAGCAAGGTAGCAAAACCAGGCAAATTAAGTGAGAACAGTTAGTGGGTTGAGCAAATTGATAGAATGGATGGGGCAAATTGGTAAAATAGGAGATTGATGGAAGAGTGAAGGGGAGTTGTGAGGGCTGTGACTCTAAAGTTCTTGAGACAAAGGTAAGGAATTTGAATGAGGTATTAAAGTTGTTAAGAAGTGATAATTAGCTATAAAAAGTTTTAATCAGGTTCTTAAGGTTGGTGTGTAAACCACCCCCAAGTAATTTCAAGAAACAAGACTAGAAATCTCAGTTCTTTTTATTTATCTATTTATTTGTTTGTTTTCAGTTTTCAACATTCACTTCCACAAAATTTTGAATTTCAAATTTTCTCCCCATCTCCCCCCTACAGTATGTATTTTGATTACCCTTTCCTCCAATATGCCATCCCTTTTATCATCACCCCGCCCAGCCCATCCTTTTCCCTTCTATTTTTCTGTAGGGCAAGATAGATTTCTATATCCCATTACCTATATATCTTATTTCCTAGTTGCATGTAAAAACAGTTTTTTACATTCATTTTAAAGCTTTAAGTTCCACATTCCCCCCTCCCCACCCTCACTGAGAAGGCAAGCAGGTTATACATACTATAGAGGTTATACATGTATAGTCACGCAAAATACTTTCAGAACAGTTACGTTGTAAAAGACTAACTATATTTCCCTCTATCCTGTCCCTCCTTCCATTTATTCTATTCTCTCTTTTGACTTGTCCATCTACCAAAGTGTTTGCTTCTGATTAGCCTTTCTCCCAATCTGTCATCCCTTCTATTATCCCCTCTCTCTTATTCCCTTCCCCCCTGCTTTCCTGTAGGGTAAGATAAACTTCTATACCCAGTTGAGTGTGTATATTATTCCCTCCTGAAGCCAAATATGATGAAAGGAAGGCTTACTTATTCCCTCTTACCTTCCCTTCTTCCCTTCCATTGCAAAAGCTCTTTCTTGCATCTTTATGTGAGATAATTTACTACATTCTACCTCTCCCTTTATCTTCTAATACATTCCTCTCAACTTTTAATTTTCTTTTTTAGATATCATCCCTTCATATTCAGCTTACCTTGTGCTTTCTGTCTCTCTGTCTCTCTCTCTACACACACACACACACACACACACACACACACACACACACACACACACACACACACTCCCTCCAACTATCCTAATACTTAGAAAGATCTCATGAGTTACAAATATAATTTTTCCATGTAGGAATATAATCATTTCAATTTTAATAAATCCATTATGGTTTCTCTTTCCTGTTTGCCTTTTCATGCTTCTCTTGATTCTCATATTTGAAAGTTAAATTTCCTATTCAGCTCTGATCTTTTCAATAAAAATGCTTGTAAGTCCTCTATTTCATTTGAAGTTGTATTTTTTCCCCTGAAGTATTATACACAGTTTTGCCAGATAAGTGATCCTTGGTTTTAATCATAGATCCTTTGATCTCTGGAATGTCATATTCTCAGCCCTCTGATCATTTAGTGTAGAAGCTGCTAAATCTTGTGTTATCCTGATTGTGTTTCCACAGTACTTGAATTGTTTCTTTCTGGCTGCTTATAATATTTTCTCCTGACCTGGGAACGCTTGAATTTGGCCTCAATATTCCTAGGAGTTTTCCTTTTGGATCTTTCAGGAGATAATTGGTGGATTCTTTCCATTTCTATTTTACCCTCTGGTTCTAGAATATCAGGGAAGTTTTTCCTTGATAATTTCATGAAAGATGATATCTAGGCTCTTTTTTTTATCATGGCTTTCAGGTAGTCCAATAATTTTTAAATTATCTCTCCTGGATCCATTTTCCAGGTCATTTGTTTTTCCAGTGAGATACTTCACATTGTCTTCTATTTTTTAATTCTTTGGATTTTATTTTATAATTTTGCGATTTCTTATAAAGTCTTTAGCTTCCATTTTCTCCATTCTAATTTTGACAGAATTATTTTCTTCAGTGAGCTTTTGGATCTCTTTTTTCATTTGACCCATTCTTCTTTTTAAGGCCTTCTTCTCCTCATTGATTTTTTGAACCTCTTTTGCCATTTGGGTTAATCTAATTTTAAAAGTGTTATTTTCTTCAGTATTTTGGGGGGTTTGCTTTAGCAAGCTGTTGACACATTTTTCATGATTTTCTTGCATCACTCTCATTTCTCTTCCCAACTTTCCCTCTACTTCTCTTAATTGATTTTCAAAATCTTTTTTGAGCTCTTCCATGGCCTGAGACCAATTCATATTTTTCTTGGAGGTTTTGGATGCAGGAGCTTTGGCTTTGTTGCCTTCTTCTGGTTGTGTGTTTTGATCTTTCTCATCACCAATGACATAAGAAAAGGCCTCTTCACTAAGAAAGAAAGCATCTATAGTCTATTTCTTTTTCCCCTACTTGCTCATTTTCCTATCCAGTTACTTGACTTCTGAGCCCTTTGTTAAGTAGAGGGCTCCAAAAACAGCCTCTGCTTCTAAAGTGGCTGCTGCCACCCTGAGGCTGAAGCCGGGGGTGGGACTAGGGCTGGGGCTGGACCATGCTCACCTCTCAGCCAAGTGAGAGACCTTTCCCACTGACCTTTGAAGCTGTCTTTGGTGGTTGCAGGTTGAGAAGTCTGGAAACTACAGCTGCCACCAGTGATTCATTCCCCTTATGCCTGCTACAGCTGCATCTGCACCTGGCACCATCCACATCAAACTGCTCTCCACTTCCAGCCTGGTATGATAGACCCTTCTTGTTGATCTTCTAGATTGTCTTTGGCTTGAAATTTGCTTAAGTCTATCATTTTGTGACTTCTGCTGCTCTAGAATTTGTTTAGAGTCATTTTTTATGGGTTTTTTGAGGGGTTTGGGGGGAGAGCTCAAACAGGTCCCTGCTTCTACTCCATCATTGGCCTCACCCCCCCTGGAAATCTCAGTTCTTAAAATGAATAAGAGAAATGGTTCAGTGACTTATCTCAAGTGTGTTATTTATATTTCTGTCACAGTTGAGTGACTATTATGTTTTCCTAGAGCAGGTTGATCTCCTTCCTAGAGGAGAAGGTGAAAGGATCTAAAGAATGCCTCTTCTCACACCAGGTTATTGGAGAGAGTGAAAAGCCTAAAGAAAATAGATGCGAAGCCTTTAGTGGAAAAGTACTGGATCCTTAGATCAAGGAGGAAAGTTTTGACCCTTCTCAGTATAGCAGAGCATTGTAGAGAAAGGATATCTTTGCAATTAGAGCTTAAAAAATAAATTTGTGGCTCTCCCTGAAGGGAAAAGAATTGGTTTCTCCGAGAAGAAAGAAGTTGCCTATCCTTCCAAGAATGTTATGATAGAGCCATTGAAACTGTAAGGAGAAAAATTATACACTAATGAAAAATGAAAAGGAGAATAGCAGGAGGAATTGGTGATTTACTGCCCAGAGGTGATGAAGTTTAGGGTAAATCTGTTGACCTGATAATGACAGGAGAAATGGGCTTTGTCTTACTGGGGCATGAATCTAAGACATGAAAAAATCTCCTACAACTTATCAAAATGGCAACAGTTCCATACTTCTGGTGATTTACATGGACAAAAATGAAAATACCAGAAAGAATCTATAAAGTATTGTTTGTAATTGTGAAGTCTGGGCCAAGAAATGGAAGACGTCATGGGCACAAGTCGTATTTTCTTCACTGTTGTTTATTTAAGGCAAGGGTACAGAAGAGGAAAAAAAACTAGTTTGAGAGATAAACAGCAAGTGAAGAAAGTGGTATCTGAGAATGCTCTTTGAATTTCTGGATCATGGCGTACAATAATAGAAATTAAAATTTTTTTCAATGTACAATAATCTATTTTCAATCCCTTTTCTCTCTCTTCCTCTATAAAAAGGGAGTATTTCTTCACCCAACAGTATATGTATTTATTCTTCCCTCCTTGGACTAATTCAGATGAAAGTGAGGCCCATGTCACCTGTTCCTCCTTCGTTCTTCTTCTTTTATAGTCTATATTTCAAAAAGTTCTTTACAACTTTCCTTTACAGTACTTGTTGACTATTGGTCTTGTGCTGGTGCTCCATCAGTGACCACCACATTATCCATAGGTGGAACCATCAGTTACAACAAATGGAGAAGTTCTGAATGCTGTGGATAAGTTCACTTACCTTGGTAGTGTACTTTCCAGGGATGTATACATTGATAATGAGGATGATGCACGCATTGCCAGAGCTAGTTCAGTGTTTGGGAGGCTCTGAAGGAAAGTATGGGAGAGAAGAGGTATTAGACCGACTACCAAACTGATGGTCTACAGAGCCATTGTGCTGACCTCATTGTTATATACCTGTGAAACTTGGATAGTCTACCAGCACCATGCCAGGATACTGAATTGCCTCCATTTGAATTGTCTTAAGAAGATTCTGAAGATCACATAGCAGGATAAGGTACCAGACACTGAGGTCCTTATTCCAGCTAAGCTGCCAAGCATTCACACTCTACTTCAAAGAGCACAACTCTGATGCACTGGCTATGTTGTTCTCATGTAAAATGTACTCTTGCCAAAAAAATCCTGTTCTATGGAGAACTCACACAAGGCAAGTGCTCACATGGTGGTCAGAAGAAGTGATACAAGGACACTCTCAAAGTCTCTCTTGAGAATTTTAGAATTGATTGC
Source organism: Bettongia penicillata ogilbyi (assembly GCA_023548195.1). NCBI lineage: Eukaryota > Metazoa > Chordata > Mammalia > Diprotodontia > Potoroidae > Bettongia > Bettongia penicillata. The sequence continues at coordinate 11,466,810 of JAJHZJ010000126.1, read as the reverse complement.
ATGACATGGAAGACACTGGCACAGGATCACTCAGCTTGGCATGCCCACATTAGGGAATGTGCCAGCTCTATGAGCAAAGCAGAGTTGAAACAACTCAAAGGAAACACAGGATGCACAAATTTAGAATATCCACCCCAAATGTTCACATGGACTACTTGTGCCCAACCTGTGATAGAGCATTCCATGCTTGTATTGGTCAGTCACAGTTGGACGCATTGAAACTTGACTCTAGCACAGTGACGTCATTCTGGTCCTCTTCAAGAACAAAGGACAACAATTGTAGTCTTTACTTGTATACCTTGATTGTCTCAGATAATGTCTCAATTATTCCTTCCTTTCCTTCTTCTACTGATTTTCTCCTCCTTTTCCTTTCTTCTTTTAAGATAATTAAAGGATTAAAAAACCCACTCCCAAGTCCTCTGTCTTATTCAACTATTTCTTTAACCCTGATGATATTAATATTTTAAGAGAACACTAATATCACACACCTCCCATTAGAATGTAAACACTACATTCTTGTTTAGTCTCTTCTGATCAGTCACTGAAATTTACATATTTATTTCTCTTGATTGTTAAGTTTGTGTTTCAAAGTTTCTGCTAAGCTCTGTTCTTTCAGAGTTCGGAAATATGTTTGAAAATATTTTGTTTCATTAAAGTTTCATTTCTCCCTTCTAGGATTATATTCAGTTTTTCTATTTGAGATATCCTTGCTTATAAGCTTATATCTTTGAATTTTTGAAATATTATACTCCAACCTTTCTACTTCTTTATAGTGGTTAGTTCTCAATTTTGTGTGATCCTGACTATGGCTCCCCTGGTACTTGAATTCTTTCCTCTGGTTGCTTGAAGTATATTTGCTTTGATGTGGAAGATCTGGATTTAGGTTATGACATTCCTTGAAATACTCTTTTTTTTTTCCAGGAGATAACTGATGGATTCTTTCTATTTTTTTTTGCTCTCTGCTTCTCAGAAATCAGGAAGATTTTCTTTTGTGACTTCTTGAAATATGATATCTAGCCTCTTTTACAGGTAGAGGTTGTGACTATCAGATAGTCCAATGATTTTTAAATTATTTCTCCTTGATCTGTTTTCCAGATTATTAAAAAAAAGTTCCTCACAATTTCTTCTTTTGGGGGAGTCTTTTTTAATATTTTTGTTGTCTCATAGACTCATTAATTTTTTTTATTTTATTCTATTTTTCAAAGAGTTTTATTCAAAGCTGTTAATTCATTCCTTTCCTTCATAATTCTCATTTCATTTTCTACTCTTTACTCTGGAATTTTCATTTCATTTATAAAATAATTTTAACTCTTAAAAAATTCCTGCTTCATTTTTCTAGTATTTCTAGTTGAATTTGTGTCAAAGCTGTGTTTTTCTTGGCAGCTTTGCTTGTAGATGTCTGGGTTTGTATCTTAGGCATCCTTGTTAACATAATATTTCTTTATAGTGAGATTCTTTTTTGTTTACTCATCCTTCCAGTTCTAGTTCCCAGGTTGGGAATTAGTCAATAAGCATTTATTAAGCACCTACTGTATGTCAGGCATTGAGATAGATGCTAGAGACACAAATAATAGGAAGAAAGATAGTCCCTTCCTGCAAGGAACTAATGTGGGAAGACAATACACAAAAGATAGCTAAAAAACTGAGATTGGAAGGGAAGTACCTGGGGCTGGGGGTGAATGGGAAATGAGTAGATGGTTATCCTGGGCTCTCTCATTAAATGAAGATTTTTGAGTTCATGTCTCTGCCCTCCAATCAGAGGCACAGAGGGTACTGATAAGGTGTGAGTACCAAGGATGACTGGTCCAGCTAAGATGATGAGCTCTCCCAAAGCTGAATTTCCTGGGAGTATGGTGAAGAATTCCGAAACAGTGTAACTTAGTGGGAAATGAGGAAACTTTGTGTTAGAGCCAGGCTCTTTAGTCTTTTGAAGGGCCCATTTAGGTTTTGCTTTGTCTTATTTTGTACTCTTGCTGCAGCTTTCTCCAGCTATTGAATGCTGTGTTCTTGAAAGATCTGCAAACTTGGAGTGTGTTCAAAGCTGTCTGATCCAGGGTGAAGTCTCATCAATTGCATTCTTGGTCTGAGTTTTGCAAACTCCTAACTTAGGGTTGGGTTTGGACAATAAAACCCTAGTCTTGCCCCTAATTTCCCCATAAGATGGGGGAAGATGGCCCTTTTTAAAACAGGATAGGGAAAAATGGGGGTGGGGTAGTGTATGTGAGAAAATCCAGGAACCAGAGGAATGAAGTATATGGAGAGTAATAGGGTAAGGTTTTAGGAAGGATAAAGTAAAGCAATTATATTATTAAAATTTACTACAGACCACTTGAACAGAAAGAATAAATAGATAAGAAGTTTGGGGACCTAATCACAACTCTGGCACATAGACATGACTCAGTAGTGATGGGGGATATTGATTATCCAGATAGCTACTCTCTGTCTCTGTCTCTATCTCTGTCTCTCTGTCTCTGACTCTCTCTGTATCTCTCTCTGTCTCTATCTCTTTCTGCCTCTTTCTATCTCTGCCAAAAGCAGAAATGCTAATAATTTCTTAATGATCCTGTGATAATTTCATCCTTAAGAGGGCAGAAGAATAAAAAATGGAGAAAAATTATTCTGATTCTCACTAACAAGTAGGAATTGGTTGCTGGGGTGGTAATATTGGGAGAACCTTGGGGGGACATGACTGCTCCATTCTACTTTAAGATAAAGAAGGAGAGGAAAGCAGGTTATAGTCTGATGTGCAGCCTAGATTTGGGAAAGTTGATTTCAATAGGTTCAGAGGAAAGATAGTTGTATCCCACAGACTAAAACATTTCAGGGAAGTCAATCTATGAGAGAAGGCATATTTTGAAGAATGAAATTTTAAAGATGCACAGGGAAACAGGTACAATGGATAGAGTGCTGGGCCTCAAGTAAGGAAGACCAGAGTTTAAATCCAGCTTCCAACACTTAGTAGCTGTGTGACCTGGGGTAAGTCATTTAACCTCTGTTTGCCACAGTTTCCTCATCTGTAAAAGGGGGATAACAATAAGCACCTACCAACCAGGTTTGTTGTAAAGGTCAAATGAGACAATATATGTAAAGCATTTAGTGCAATGTAGTAGGAGTTAAATAAATTTGAGTTATTTATTATTATTTTTATAATTAGAGGAAAAATGGGATTGATCTGAGGAAGTCAGTGTGGATGTGCCTAGAGCTCAGCAACCAACTTAGATGTAAAAAAAAAGAAATGTATAGAGGATGGAATTAGGGCCAGGTAACAGAAGGTGAATTTAAGAGTGTGGGATGGTCTTATAAAAATAATATCTGCACTTCTCAAACTCAGGTTTTTGAGAGAAGCTAAATATAAGAAGGAGGGCTTTTAAAGTTATCCTGGGAGAAAAAAGACTGAAGAAAAACTGATACTTTAACGTGGGGTGGATGAGACAACCATAACTGACAAAAGAAAGAAGGCAAACTGCTAAAGTTTTGTTTCTATTTTCTCTGCCAAAAAAAAAAAAAATGACCCATATGCTGGAAATGATAGAGCACAGTGACTAACAAGGAGTTATTACCTTACTACCCAAGATAGTAAGACAGCACTTAGCTGCCCTTGATTCAGGTCACATGGTCCAGCTGAATGATTTCGCTGCATCCTGGAAGATGGCAGGGACGACTGCTGAGGCATGTCAGTGATATCTGAAAGATCTTGGAAAAGAGAAAAGGCACTATAAAACTGGGTAAGAGCGATGTCTCAACTTCCAAAAAAGACAAAAGGGTCTACGAACCATAGGCCAGTGAGCTTGGCTTTGATTTGTAGGAAAATCCTAGAAAAAGTAATAATAACAACATAATTATGTTGTAGTTTAAGGTTTAATATTTACAAATATTATCTCATTTTATCCTCAAAACAACCTGATAAGTAGGGATTATTAATATCATTCTCATGTTACAGATTAGAAAATTGCAGCAGAAAGAGGCTAAGTGACTTGCTAGGGAGCATCTAAGCCAGATTTGAATTCAAGTCTTTTGACTCTAGGTCTAGCGCTCTACCGTCTCCCTGCCTGGTGGATGAATATTGAGAAAGGGAAACCATGATCACGAAAAGCCAGCTTGGCTTCAAAAACAACTCATGCTAGGCTAATTGCATTACATTTTTTGTTATGTTTACTCAACTATAGGAATATATAGGAATTCTATAGTATAGAAATTCTAGTATAGGAATTCTATGAATACAGCTTACCTAGGTTTCAGCAAAGTTTGGGTTTTTTTTTTTGTTTGTTTTTTTTGCTAAAGTAGTTTATGTTATTCTTGTGGAGAAAATGGATCAATATGGATGGAACTATAACACAATTAGATGGATTCAGGACTGTTTGGTGGCTGGGCTCAAAGAGTTGTTGATGGTTTAGTATTGATGTGGCAAACAGTTCTCCAGTGATCTGTGCTTGTGCCTGTAATATTTAACATTTTTATTAATGATTTAGATAAAGGCACAGATGGCTCAACAAATTTGTAGTTGACACAAAGCTGGAAGGAAGAGCTGACATAATGGATGAAAGTTACGATCCAAAGGGATCTTGACAGGCTAGAGAGCACTAGCCCAAATCTAATAAGATAAAATTCAATAGGGATAAATGTAAAGTCTTGCTCTTGAATACAAAAAATCAATATAAGATGAGGGAAGATGGGTTACATAGCTGATTTGAAAAGGGTCTGAAGATTGTAGTGGATTGCAAGTTCAATACAAGTAAGTAATGTGATGTGGCAGCCAAAAAAAAAAAATAGCTGATGTAGTCATGGGCTGCGTTGAGGAGCATAGTTTCCAGGAATGGGGGGGTGAAATCCCACTGTACTCTGCCCTGGTCAGATTCAGTTGGAGCATTATGTTCTGGGCCCCATAATTTTTAAAAAGACACTGACAAACTTGAAAATGTCTAGAGAAGGGCAATTAGCATGGCAAAGGGTCTTGAGTTCATGTCAAATGAGAATTGGCTGAAGGAACTGGATACATTTAATCTGGATAAAAAAAGACTCAGGTTAGACATGACAATTATATTTAAGTATTAGATCAGTACTAAAAAGAAAAGGGCGGCCTTGAGACATGGTGGATTCTTCCTCCTTCGAAGGCTTCAGTTAGAGACTAGATGACCCTTTTGTAGATAGGCTACATGGTCATTTAGATCTCCTCTGATTCTCAAGTTCTATAATTCTATGATGTGGTGATAGCAGGTCAAGTACTATACCATATGTGTGTGTGTGTGTGTGTGTGTTTGTGTGTGTGTGTGTATGAGAGAGAGAGAGAGAGAGAGAGAGAGAGAGTTGACTGAGGAAGGAAGTTGCAAATATGGAATAGGGGCTCTAGAGACTGCAAACTTTTGGCATTTTGAACAATAGTCAATCCCTTGAATTCCAAGCCTAGCCAGGACAGATATAAGATGCTGAGCTTCTCTGCTTGAATTCACATGCTGATGACAAGGGTGCTGGGCCAGGTGAGTCATTTGTAGTAAGGGTATGCTGAAATTGGTTAGGCATCTGTAGGCTGAGAGCCTTCTTGAGGCCTGATGGGATACCATATGCATCTTTTTGGGAGGTTCTCTCATGTATGTGTCAGAGAGATCCTGAGGAGATCACTTGTTGGATAACAGGTATTATACTCCCTAGCTGGATAATTAATATAGTTCCACACTATCTTTCAAGGAACTTAAGAAAGGCAGAAAACATGTCAATTGTTGACTGCTTATACTGCAGTCACAATTGCAATTTCCTAAATGTTACATGAGAAAAAACATAAAATGTCCTACCACAAATTCTTACATCCCTGTCCTGAGGCTTTAGGCATTTCTGATTGTGTCAAAATTTCCAAGGGTCTTCTCTATAGGCTCTGAAAGACAAGATAACCTTTTTCCTCTTGTAAGCATTCTGAAATAAGTGATGCAGACAAGAGAGGAAGGAGCATGGTAACATACAGGAAGCAATAAAGCTAGAGAATATTTGAGGAGAGAGAGAGACAGACAAACAGAGAGAGAAAAGAGACAGGAGAGAGAGACAGAGAGACAGAGAAAGGAGACAGGAGGGAGAGAGACAGAGAGACAGAGAGAGAGAGACAGAGACAGAGAGAGAGACAGAGACAGAGAGAGAGAGAGAGAGAATCCACGTGTATGTGCATGTCCACCTTTGAATAAAAGTTAATATGTAGGAGAAGAAAGAAACACAGAGTATATGTGATAGCAAAGAGGTAAGGATCAAAAGACATTGCTGGTTCAAGTTGACATTGCTTCTGGGCTTTTGGACTCTCTGCCCTTTCTGTCCTACAGGTTAAAAAAGACGTTATTTCAGACCTGGGCATTATTGTGTTCCAGCTTGAGTAAATGTGGTAGCAAAGAGATAAGGATCAAAAGACGTTGCTGCTTATTGTTGATCCTCCAAGAGACCATTAGGCAGAGAGAACTCTGCAAAGCCAAAATCCCAGGTGAAAGCAAAAAATTCAAAGAAGCCAAGAAGGGTCCACAGAGGGAATTTCAATTATAAAGCCAGTGGGGGAAAACTCTGAGACATGTTTACAGGAACAGTCAGGGCTGTTCAACTCCTACCCTTCCACTCCCTGCCCACATTTTAGAGATGAGGAAGCTTAGTCTCAGACGAGTAAATTTCTTTTAATCATAGCACACCAGACTGATACGGTTTGAGGCCACCAACCATAAAGAGATTGTCCAGTCCAACTGTTCCCATTTGAATGAAGGGAAGGGGAAAGGGAACAAATATTTATATAGTGCCTACTATGTGCCAGACACTGTGCCAAAAACTTTTTATAAACATTATTTCATTTTAGGGTCACAACAATCCTTTGAGGTAGCTGCTATTATTCTCCCCATTTTATAGATGAGGAAACTGAAACAATCAGAGGTTAAATAATGTGCCTAGAACTTCACTAAGTGGCTGAGGCTGGATTTGAACTCAAGGCTTCCTGATTCCAGGTCCTGGGTTCTATCCTTTGAATCACCAGCTGCCTTTGATAAGGATATCAGGACTCAGAGACAGGAAAGGGATGTATTTATAGGTCAATGTTTGTAGAAAATGGCAAAATTTCAGAGTAAGGCAACTTATAACATTTTTAAAAGCCATAAATAGATTGGAGGAAAAAAAAAAGGAAACCATTATCTCTTTAGCAGAGCCTAGAAAGGTAGATTTTCTTGTAGAAAGCAGCCCCAATTCTTCCATAAGATATGGCCTATGAAGCATTTCAGGATTATTTGTCTTTGCTTCAAATACGTTCAGGTAGACAAGCTGGATCACAATAATGCCCAAGTCTGAAATAATGTCGTTTTTAACCTGTAGGATAGAAAGGGCAGAGAGTCCAAAAGCCCAGAAGCAATTATCTACTGTACAAAATTGTGTGTAACCCACACTGTACTATGCACCTCTGGGATCTGTAACCTAAAAGAGAAAGCAGTTATCCCTCTCCCCCACCCAGGTGGCAGCCACTACCCTTCTCACAGGCATCTAGATACACACAAATACATACAATAGGCAGAGACTGGGTTAGAAAATGTGTTGGATTTAGGTTAAGAGGACCTAGATTCAAATCCTAACTCTTAGAGTTGTGACATGAATCAATTCACTTAACCTTTATGAGCATCAGTTTCCTCTTCTCTAAAATGAAGGGGTTAGACTAGATGGTCTCCTGTCATTTCAAAAATCTGTGATGCTACTTTACTCTGTTTTTCAGTTCAAATTCAGCAACCATTTAATAACCACTTAATGCATTGAAAGGACTATAGTAGTCGCTGGGGTAAGCTAATTAAATAATCCTACTCAGGAAGCTTACATTCTATTGAGAAGATTTATAATATTTTGATTTTTTTCTTTTTTATTAATTAATTTATTTTTAGTTTTCAACATTTCAGTTCTAAAATTTCCCTCCCTCCTTCTCTTCCCCTCTTCCCAAGACGGCATGCAATCTGATGTAGGTTATACATGTACAATCATATTAAACATATTTCCACATTAGCCTGACCCTAACTTTAACACCCCATCATGGGCAGGGTTAGTACTTAGAACTTCATAGGCCAAATATTTGCTAGACATCTCGGGAAATGCAAGTTCCACCCCCTTGCCTGGGAGAAGATGGAGGCATTATTGTCATGCTATATAAAATAGCAGGGTGGGACTTGGGCCAAGGTATTGCAAAATTGAATCTAAAGACGGAGCTATAGAGAGGGATGGAAAGAGGCAGCTGAGATGACAGAGCCGTGAGGTGCCATAATTGTGTCCAGAGGTCAGAAGTTTTACTGGGTGGAAGCAGCAACCGCACTGATTGGATTCTAAGGTTGGAGAATGTCCCCCATTTCAGTGAATTACTGCTACTTAGAGAAGAATACTCTATTCATCCCACTTTCTCTTCCCATCTTCCCTCATTTGGCATTTAGACAGGGATTTTTAAACTGTAGTCTAAGCAATCTGGACAGCTTTTAAAGACAGCATTTCTAAATGAACTTGGATGGAAAAAAACCCTTTATTTTCATTAAACCTTGGTTTTTCCTTTGTAATCTTATACAATTTATTTTTCATAATTAAAAAGATTATTCTGAGAAGGGGTCCATAGTCTTCACCAGATTGCCACAGGAATCTATTATACAAAAAAGATTTAAGAATCCCTGGGTGGTTATACTAAGCAAAAGCCTTCCCCATTTCCTAATACTAACTTTCTAAAGGGTAATATGTAAGTTTAATTCTCTCTTTTTTTCAGACGAGTCTGTTTCCACTGTCTGTGGGGTGTTTCTACTTGGGATCAGTGCTGGGGTAGTGGTGGTGATGGTGATGACCCTGAATGGTTTCTTATATTTCACAGAGTACATAAACTAGGAAAGTCCAGTTCTAATGTAGGGTGTAAATGATGTCTTCCCACCCTTCACTCTAGCTGGAGTTTAATTTTTATGAATGATCCTATAATTTTCTCAAGTAGAACCCTAAAAATTGAACTCAGGGCTCACTTAGATTTTCCCTAAAAGAATGAGCTGGTTGCCACTGTGGGTGGGGTTCACCTGAAGACTGCAGAGCTGAAGACCTCTGGCGCTAGCCTAGGTGCAGGTTTGGTGAAGGAGAAAACTTGGAGGGACAAGGGGAGAAAGTTCCACCCCCAAGTCTGCCCAGAAAGCAGAGACAGGTCTACTCCTAAGGGTCTCAGTTCGTCTCCCGTTCTGATTTGGAAAGGGAAAATGAAGAAAATACATACTTCTCAAGCTCCACAGTTATACCTGATAGTTACAAAGAAAAGTTACAAAGAAAATCACAAAGAAAAATCCTCAAAAGAAGTTAGTTACAAAGAAAAAAATTACAAAGAAAATTTACAAAGAAAATCACCACAATTTCTTATATCCAAGGAAGACTGAGGTCTGTAGTTAGAAGTGACTTGGCCTGGAGTTAGAAAACCAGCGTTTTAATCCCAGCTCTGACCCTTAGCTGTATTGCCCTGGGTGATTATCTTAACAACAGCTGATATTTTTCTGTAAAGTAAGACATACTATTTTGTTGGATCCTTACAGCAAAGTGTTATTCGCTCTGTTTTATAGATGTGCAAACTGAGACCCAGACAAGGTGGTCAAGTAATAGCCTGGGATCACACAGCTAGTGTCCAAACTAGGATTTGGCTCCCGTCCCTTTTGTTAGTAAATGTCACATCCTTTCCTCTGCCCCCCATCGCCTGATAATCACTTTCCATGTCAGTTTCAGAGCCCTAACTATAACATGAAACTCACTACACTTGTACTAGCTGTCTTATAGGTTACTGTGAGAAAGGCATTCTGTAAACATTAAAGACCATCTAAATGTATTATTATTGTTCTCTGAAGGCCACCCAAGTCCTTATCTATGGGACAGAAGGAACAAAGCCTGCTAGCCTCCGTGTTGTCCAGCTGCTCCCCCTAATCATCCCTAATCCCTCTCCCAAGGCTAACCTCTCACCTCATAATTAACTACTTTTCTGTGAACACCTGCTTCCTCTAGTTCAGACTGGCTCTTTCTGCTATCAGCCCTCCTCACCCCCTCCAAGAAGGAACCAGCTGCAAACGCTGCCACCTTTGGTCTGGGTTGAAAACAAAGGTTCATAATCTTTCCTCTTGGCCTAGAGCTGACCTTTCCCTCTTCCTAAAGTGGAGGTTGTGGCTTAAGGGAGTCTGCCAGTCCCTGAAGAAGTTAACTTCAATGCCCTTGGTCCTCATTACCTTGTAGAATGAAAGGTAATGAGCTATAAAGGCCCTTAGAGGTCAACCAGTCATAGAGATTCATTATGTCACAGACATACAATTAGAAGGGGGCTTAAAGGTCGTGGCATCATAAGATGAATAGATATAGAAGGGACCTGAGAGAGTTATTAGTATGACCACACTATTTGATAACATGTGAGAAAACAAGGCCCAAAAAATCTAAGTGATTTGCCCAAGGTCATGGAGGTCGTATTAAAGGGCAGAATCTAGATTCAAACCTAGGTCATCTAATTCCAGATCTAGTGATCTTCCCTTGACCAAACTCCTCACATAACAGATGAGGAAAGTCAAGTGATTTGCTCAAGGTCCAACAGCAAAGTTGTGATTAGAACTCAGATCTCCTGATTACTTGCCCAGTCCTCTGTCTATTGTAAGATGAATTGATCTGGGAAACTGATGATCAATATGATGAGTTTCCCAGTAAGCTTGATGAGATTACAGTGTGTGAGCTTTCATTTGTAGATAGCTAAGGTATGTTTCCTCAGGGAAGTATGCTCATGCCCAGGACACCTTGGAGACCGAAGGAGCTTCTGGTGATTGGCTGACTGAGAACCAAGGGGAAAGACTATTTTTTGGACCAGCTGCCATTTTGATGGCCCATAAAAACAAGCTAATAGACCAGCCCTTTCTCTCTTCTCCTCTCTCTCTTGTTTCCTCTCCCCTCTTTTCTCAGAAGATCATAGTAGAGGTTAGCATTTTTATGAGGTTAGCTTTTTTATGTTTTGATAGGAGAGATCCTAAGAGTAGACTTAACAGATGGTTACAACAAGAGTCCTGTAGATTTCTCACACAAGAACATGGAAGATGAAGATATGTGTATGCTCACTCAGTCTGGGAGGGTAGTTCATGGACATTGGGGAGAGAGAGAATTTTGAATTTCCTATGAGATATAATCTAAGAACCCAGGCCTCCCAGTCAGAAAAAGGAGGTTTCCTGGGAATGTCCTTGCAGATACTCCAAATCCAAGAATTTAGTGATTGGGTCTTTTAGATGCTAGAAGAAAATCTATAATCGTCTAGAATCTAGAGAGAAAAGAGGATTTCCTGATAAAGCAGGCTCCTTGGGGAATAAAATAAAAGGATTATTTATATAGTTCCTGTGAACCTTCCTATTTGGAGAGCAAAGTCAGTGGATTAGTTATTGGGAAACTGCAGATCTGATGGAGGGGTATTTCTCAGTAGCCCTCTAAAGGGCATTTACCTTGGGGGGTGGAGATGGGTCTGTATTCCAGGTACTTCGATTCTTGAGGACGCTGTAGGATTCAGTGGGAAAGAGGCATTCCTGAATGTCAAAGGACTAACCTTACAGCAAACCACAAGTTTAGTCTCCTTCCAGGATAAGGAGGAACCTATGAGCTACTTTAGGGTTTTGTGGGCTATTTCAGAGCTTTGTATGTGTTTTTGGATCTGATTATTTCTGTGAATCATTTGCATCTTCTGCATTTTTTGTGGGATGAAATGAAATATCTTATATCCAGTTTGCATATGCCATCTTGAGTGCTCCTATGGGAGCTAGGAACCCACTTTATGTATACTTCTGCAACTCTAGATGTGCACTATACCAAGAATTTTTCAGGAAATTTTCCGGGGGGGGGGGGCAATGAATCAAAAAGAGAAACATTTTTTTGGAATCATTGCCCAGGATTAAACTTGGTCTGTTTGAAGCCAAAGTTTTTGTAGAGAAGACCACAGTTAAACCCTATACCGTGGTGCTCCCCCTAGACAACTGAAAAGGCCTTTTAATTTTACCCCTTTGCCCTCTAGTTTCTCCCTCCCCCAACCCATCATTCAAACCACTTCCAGTTCAGTCTTCCTAATTCCCAGTTCCTTCAGTCACAAAGCTTCACAGATTCCTCCTTAACTACCAAATAAAGTCTGAACTTCTTAACTTCCATAATCTGACCATAGTCTGTTCTCCTTTATAGTTACCTTACATATAAAACTGTCTTCCTGAATTTATCCTGCCTTTTCCTATTTTTGTTTAAACTGTTGGGACCTCAGCAAATGTCTCAAAACCATCTCCACTTCTGCCTACTAGAATCCCCCCACAGTCTTCACTTTCCCTGGGAAGCCCTCCTTACTCTCCCAACTTTAAGCAGTCCCTCATGTCTTCAAATTTTTCCTGTAGGCATATACTTCCTGCACAGGGAGAGGCAGCAGTCTCTCATCCATTTATGGATGGATGGAGGAGGAAAAAAGCTGAGGGGCACACAGGAGCCAGAGCTCCTAGTCACAGTCTTGGTATCAGGGTTAAGGTGGGGAGGGAAGGTGCTGCTGTTGGACACATAGTTCCAATTCAATTCTTACTTTTATATTCCCTAAGTCCAAAAATTGGGATATGGGTGAGCCTGCTGAATTGCTGTCATGGCTCTGTATAACAGCTCATGCTTCTCTGGAGACAGTTAATAAGTAAGGCTGGAAGGTTCAAACACTCCTGGACAAAATGCAGCACAGATTGGGAGACAAAAATTGAAGCAAACAAGCTTTAGGGAAGAAAGATACGTAATAGAGGGATAGTCAGGGCAGTCTGCTTTGGTCCTGTAGGGGTTCCAGAGGGAATGAGGCACCCTGTCCCAAACCAGTAAGCTATGGTAGTTTTTTATAGGGTTCTTTTCTGGATTTAATAGGACCAAGCATTGGGGAAAGGGATCCAAGATCTTAGAACTGGGATCTAGGCTTATATGCTGGTAGGGGGTGGGGGAGGGGAAGGAAAACTCCTGGGAAGTGGGTATCTAGTTGATATTTAAGGCCCCCACTTGCAGGGAAGAAGCTTTAGGCCATCACTGTCAGTCTTACTCTCCTAGGGTGAACCAGCCCCTTGAGCCTCTGGGGCTTCTTTGTTTAGCAGTGGGTCAGGAAGGCCACCAATACTCTTTAGGAGGTTGTGGCAAATATAGTTCCTGTAGTCTGCCTTGAATTAGACTTATTTTTGAACAAATTACATATCCTTTCTGGATCTCTGTGTTCTCATCTGTACATAAAGGAGACAGCACATTCTGTGGCAATTAGAATACAGCTCAAAAGCTGATGTTTTTTGTTACTGTTACTGACAAACACACAGAATAAAGGTAGGACCATGAGGATGGAGGACAATTACCATAGATTTTTTATTTAGCTTTTGCTCTTGCACAATTTCTTTCATACCACAATCAAAAATGATTTTAAGAGCAAAGTGAACTCTGTTGCCATAATTCCTATGTTTGTTTTTAGTGTAGTCCCCCAAATGTATCTGAAAACACAGGAATCCTATCAAAAATTATAAGGAATTTTCTAACCCTAAATCGTTGTTTGGCATCATGGACTTTGAATCTACATCAGATAGAGCTAGTTAAGTGAATATATCTAATTTTAGCCTTAGAGACTCTGGATCACAGGCTGCCTTTAATGAGTTGTGGCAACTCATAGTCTCAGCTATTTACAGAACATTTATTAGCCTGTCCATGTCAAGGAGAGACTTTCTAATCACTACATCTTATTATTTAGGAGTGGAGAACACCTCCGAGACCAGAGATGCTTAGCTGAGACAGCAAGATGTCCTGCAGAAAACAGAGATGTAATATTCAATAGAGAGGATCAGAGAGCATTGTGATGATATTACAAAAGGACACTAGCAATTCTAAATTGTGATAGGCATAAATTGTTTTTACCCCATGCATTCTTGGTGCCTACCCTTTCCCAAATGTTCCTTGACTACAATGGTTCCTTATTTGTATACACTTCATGCATATTCCCTAGTTACATGTATGTCTTTCCCAACTGGTGATGTAATACCTTATGTTAGAATATACCAGACATATGCTGTAAATATTTAACAACTAGTTCTCCAAAAAAATAAATATACACAATACACTTGTACATTAATCTGCTTTACTAACATTTTCACATTACTTAAATCTAGATAGTCAACAAAACAAGTCAAGCCCTAATTTGTAGCATTTGCTGATTTCTGAGGTATAAGTCCTTATATTGAAATATCATGAGAAGGCCCCCCATATACCCCTGATACTCTGTATGTTCATGGAGGTGGGGAGGGGAATCTTTTTGTCTGTTTTGCTTTATCTGCTATTTTTTTTAACTTTTGTGTTGAACTAATGTGTTATCTGACTGATAAAAGTAAATCCATAGATAGGGGCTTATGAGTTATAGTTTTGAGTGGGTGCTAGCCAACTCACAGAACGCTTCTACCCTGAAGAAACTTTTCTGGGAGCCCACCTGTGAAAAGGGCTGCCCCCAGCGCTCTATGCAAAATGAGGAGGTTAGACAAGTTGATCTCTTTAGAGCTATAAAGTCTGAAGGAATACTTTCAGTTTACAGATGAGAACACTGACGTCTCAAGAGGAGAAATGACTTGTCAAGTAGTAGGTAGCAGAATCACAATTCTGATCTGCATCGTTTAACTCCACCTCCAGGGCTCTTTCTACTGGACCACTTGCCTCACATCTGTTCTCCATATCTTATCTCTCCTACTACAGTGGAGACTGCTGAAGGACAGGCTCGTTGTAGATGCTCGGTAATTGTTTACTGAACTTCATTTTCTCTCCTCACTAGATCTAGAGCCTTCCTTTTGACTGAGGATAACTGACTAACTGATTTCATAAAGCAGATTTCTCCTGTGTTAAATGACAGAGTTGGAGTTAGATGATTTCTAAAGGCTCTTCTTCCACTGGAGAGGGAAGGAATAAGCATTTATTTAGTTCCTACTGTGTACTAGTCACTGTATTAGGAGCTTTTAAAAAATATCTCATTTGAGTCTCACCACAATGCTGTGAAGTAGGTGCTACTATGATCTAAACTTTACAGGAAACTGAGGCAAACATATTAAGTTAAAACCAGAGCCACACAGTTAGTAAGTATCTGAGGCTGCATTTGAACTCAGGTCTATCTTGACTCCAGGCTCAGTGCTCTATACTACTATATCCCCAGCTACCTCTAAAGTTCTATGATTTCTAAATCATTACTTAGCCCTAGCCAGACTCAGTCATAGGGAAAACTATTCAAGAAAAAAACCATCGAGGGAAAGAGAAGGGTCTTTCTGTACTTCCTTCTTTCCTCTTTCAGGGAGTTGTGCCTATTTGGGGAATCTTCCCTATCTATAAAGATTCTCTCCTCAGCTCCTTCCCCCAAGCTAGAGAGCAAAGTAGATAGAACTCTCAGACTGGAGTCAGGAAGACCTGAATCCAAACTTAGCCTCAGTATCTATTGTGTGACCCTAGACAGCTTGCCCACTGTCTGTCTCAGTTTCCTTAACTTTAAAATAGAAATAATAATAGCACTGACAGTGTTGTGAGAATCAAATAATGAGATATATGTATACACATCCACAGCACTTAACACAGTGCCTGGCACATAGTAGGTATGTAATAATACTTGTTCTCTTCTCCCTTACCAAGGAAGAAATGGGCACATACTAGGAAGAATGATGAGAGGCTGTACTCCTTCCATTACTACTTAGAATTATTTGCAAAGTTAGTTAGAACCACTTTAGAATCAATTCCCTATTTGTCCTTTTCTGAGGCAAACAAGTCTTTGCTAGGCAAGGAGTTGCCCTGTGAGTATTTAGAGAGATAGCCATGCCCTTCCTGGTTTCTTTCTTTCTTGGCTACTGTGCCAGCTCATATAATACCCAGCGGAAAAAAAAATCACCCAGACCAGAGAAAAGTATGATTTCATGCTCCGGAGAAACACCCTGACCTCTTTTAGTCAAGTCGACATCATCCTTCTGTCAATAGTAAGTTCTTGCCCAGAAGTGTTGGGGCTGGGAAAATAATCTTCAGGATGATTTCAGACAGAGGCACTCCTGGACTTTACTTCCTACCCATGGCAAACGGACAATGTTTCTCTGTGTTATTGTCAAACATCATCCCAGAAATTGTGGATTTGTAAAAATCTGTGAATACTGTTTGAAAGTATGCTAATAGAAAAAAATCATCAGGGAGAATATATTACTTGGAGCATATCTGGTTTCTAGCCAGGATTCTGTAGCAGTTCAGTCTCAATCCTGTTACTTACTATCTCTATGACCTTGGGAAAGTCACTTTCCAACTGTGAGTGTTTCCGCCCCCTCTTAAATGAGCTGGTTGAATTATCTCAACCCTAATTTCCCTTCTAGCTCTAAATCCTATGAATTTTATGAGAAACAAAAAATAGAAGTAACAGTCTTTGATGACTGTCCATAGCTTCTTATGAAAGACCTTTGCTTTATCATTCACTATTACATAATACTTAAAGGTTTACAGAACATTATATTCCCAACCACCCTCAAGAGGTGGGTCATGGGATTATTAGTGTTCCATTTTACAGGTAGGTAAACTATATGGAGAGAGATGAAGTGTCTTGTCTAGGGCCATGCAAGTAGTATAGGCATACCTTGTTTTATTGCACTCCACTTAATTTTACTTTGCAAATATTGTGGGTTTTTTTGTTTTGTTTTGTTTTAAATAAATTGAAGTTTTGTGGCAGCCCTTTGTTGAACAAGTCTATGGGTGCCATTTTTCCCAATAGCATGTGCTCATATCATGTCTCTGTGTCACATATTGGTAATTCTCAACAATTCTGACAACTTTTTCACTATTATTATATCTGTTATGTGATCTGCGATAAGTGATCTTTGGTGTTACTATTGTAATTATTTTGAAGTGACTCTGTTCTCATATAAGACGGCAAACTTAATTGTTAAATGTGTGTGTTCTGACTTCCCTAACTACCAGGCTGTTCCCCAGTCTCTCTCCCCTTCCTTCATCTTCCCTATTCCCTGAGATACAACAACATTGAAATTAAACCAATTAATAACCTTACAATGGCCTCTAAGTGTTCAAATGAAAGGAAGAATCAATTTATGGGGAAAACTTCATTGCTGCTTTATTTTTAAGAAACAGCCACTCCAAACTTAAGCAACTACCACCTGATCTGGCAGCAGTCATTGACATCTAGGCAAGACCCTCCACTGGCAAAATGATTAGGACTTGATGAAGGCTCAAGTGATGGTTAACATTCTTCAGCTAGTATTTTTAAATTAAGGTATGTCCTTTTTTTTAAGGCATAATATTGGTTGGTTGATATCCTTCATTCTCAAAGAGAACCAAAATGACATCACTATGTTGAGGTCAAAACATAATACTATTGCACAATGAAGAGCCTACTACAGTAGAGTGTAAACGTAACTTTTATATTTACTGGGAAACAAAAAAATTCTTATGACTTTTTATTGCAATTGTCTGGAACCGAACCTGCAATCTCTCTGAGGTATGCCTGGATCAGATTTTGGATCTGAATCCCAATCTTCTGATTCCAAGTTCAGAGTACCCATCAATCAGCTGATCTTTTAACAAGCACTTCTTAAGCACCAACTATGTTCCAGACCCTGAGGGTTCAAAGACAAAAGGGAAATAGTCTCTGTCTTCAAGGAGCTTATATTCTATTGAGGGAGACAACATGTACATATACAGATATATCCAAAATAAATGCAAGGTTAATTTTTTTCTGAGAAGGCACTAGCAACAGGACCAAAGCCAGGGAAGTTATAGATGTCGGTTTGGACAGCCCTTCCTTTCTTTATCCACTTACCTTCAACCTCGTTACTGGCTTTGGGTTCCCTGTACCTTAGTGGTCTTTCCCAGAATCATTGAGTCTGAAAGTTAGAAAAGACTAATAATAGAATAGTGCAGCCCCTGCTTAAGCAAGAATAATCTCCACAGCATTTGTTTTATAGTTATCTCCACCTTCAAAATCAGCATGTTCAACTTGAATTGGGACACCAGAATTGGAATAGTAACTCTCAGTTGCCATGTGATCCACATGATAGGCAACATGGTACAGTGCAAAAAGTCCTATCTATGAATTCAGAAGACTTGGTTTCAAATCCTGGTTCTACTACCTATTACCAGCATGACCTTGGACAAACCACTTCCAGATCTGTAAAATTAAGGAGATGGGCCAAACTACTTCCTGGATCTCTTCTAGTTCTAAGGTTATGATCCCATGACTCTGAGTAAGTCACTTAATGACTCTGTGTCTTGTTTCCTCCATTTGTCAAATTGCCATAATAATATTTGTATTATTGAATTGACTGGATTGGTATGAGAAAGCAATTTATAAACCTTAAGAAGCTATAGGGATGTGAGTTATTTCTATCACATCTCCTCAGAACTCAC
This sequence comes from Bettongia penicillata ogilbyi, assembly GCA_023548195.1. Lineage (NCBI taxonomy): Eukaryota > Metazoa > Chordata > Mammalia > Diprotodontia > Potoroidae > Bettongia > Bettongia penicillata. Next base: position 11,448,414 of record JAJHZJ010000126.1, on the reverse strand, counting down.
TTGGTATGAACCACCATTGGAGGGTTGGATCCTCAGAGGAATAGTTTTTATTACTCCTAGAACCCTAGAAGGTAACCTTGTGGATGACTACACGACACCTCACAAGCCCCCACTAGTGCACTTCCTCTTAACAATCAGCCAGTAGTTCTGAGGATAGTAATTATATCCACACTACCAGCCCTCCATTCCTGTTAAGGACATAGTCATCACTATAGCTCTACGTCTGCCATCACTATTCACTGACTTTTCTCTTCCCTAGATAACATTCCCCTATGTATCGTCTTCCCCTATTAGAATGTAAGCATCTTAAATGTATTAACTGTCTTGCTTGCTTGTTAGCAATATTGCTGGACACAAAGTAAACACTTAACAAATTCCTTTTCATTCATCATTCATTAAGCACTTACTTTGTGCTTAATGTGCTACAACCTGAAGGTCTTTTCCTGCAAAGAACAAGTGAGCTAGATCTTTAGCAAAGGTAAGAGATAGAAAGAAAAGTAATTCCTCTTTACTTTTCATTATCTCCATCTTTTAGCCTCTGCAGACCTTTAACTTTTTCTGGTTTCATTTGGAGCTCCACTTTATATTATTATAATCTTCTTCCACAAAACTGCTTTCCTGGTAAATAGTATCATCAGTCTCTAAGTCAGGTAAGTTTGAAATTATCTTTGCTTACATGCTTTCGCTCATCCCAGTGGAAAATATACTGAATCAAAAGAAATAGATTTAAATCCCATCTCTGCCACTTACTATCTGTAAGACCTTAGGTAATTAATCTGGGCCTTAGTTTTCTTGTCTGTAAAATGAGGGGATTGAACTAGGTGACCTCTAAGGTCTCTTCTAATTTTAAATCTATGATTGTATGATCCCCAACAAGTGATCATATTGTCTTTTCTCAAAGACCTCCACTGGATACTTACCACCTCCAGAGATAGCATGTACCACTTTTTGGTGGATCTGATTATTAAGAAGTTTTTCCTTATATCAAAATAAAATCTACCTACCTTCAATATCTATCTGTTGGCACTGATTCTTCTCTATGCGGCCAAACAAGAAAAATTTAACCCTTCTTCCATATAATGACCCTTCAGTTACTTAAAGATAGTAATAGTTCTCTCCCTCACCAAGTCTAAATATTCCCAGTTCTTTCAATTGATTCTCAAAAATATGATCAGTAGTTCTCTCACCACCATGACTTCCTTTGTATAGGATCCAGCTTGTCAATATCCTCCCTAAAATTCACCATCCAAAACTGAACATAGTGCTCTAAATGTTGGCTTGTAGAGTACGGAGGGCTTGGAGTTTTCTGTTTGAATATCACACTTCTATTAATGCTGCCCAAGATCACATTCGTTTTTTGACTGCCATTTCATTTACATTATTCACCCACTGTGTCTGCAGTCCTCTGAGACCCTAGATCTCTTTCAGGTGAACACCATGGCTCACTAAGTTTGTAACTCTGCAGTCTATTCTTCTGAACCTGTGTATAACCTTATGTTTATCCCTGTTAATTTGCTTCTTATGAGATTCATTTTATCATTCTAGCTGGTAGAGATCTTTTCAGATCCTGATTTTATCACCCAATGTATTAATTACCACTATAATATTTGTGCCATCTGCAGATTTGATAAGCATAACATTTGTGCCATCATCTAAGTTAGCAATGCCAATATTGAACAGGACAGAGCCTGAAGCATCTTGTTACAGACTTTAGTATTCTATTCATTAGCACTCATTGGGTCCAGTAATTTAGCAGTCCTGAATCCACCTAACAATATCATCATCCAGCTTACTTCTCTTTATCTTAACCATAATGATAGGAGAAACTGTGCCAAATAATTTGCTAAAAATCCTAGCCTATTATGCCTATAGCATTTTCTTGATATAACTGCAGAGTAATACTTTTCAAAAAATCAAATCAATTCATTTCAGTACAACTCAATAAGCCTTTATTATAAACCTACTTCTGAGGCACAGTAGAATCTGTGGGAGCATACAATAGTTTGTTCTTCCTGTACCCATGCTGGCAGGATGAGATCACCACTTCCTTGTGCTTAAGACCTTAAGCAACTGACATCACAGCTCAGTGAGCAAGACTTTCCTCTGGTGGACACAACATAGAAACATAAACACAAAGGGAAAGTTATCCAGGTAACCAGACTCCCTGACTCTCTGACTCTCCTTCCTGTCAAAAAATTAAGTCATACAATGTCAGTATGTAGACCTGTTTAGGGAACATTGGCCCAGAATCCTGAACTATTTCTGGTTTTATAAGCTACAGATTGCCTCAAAGGAGAAGGAAAGAGCTGATGTCCTCAATAGGACTATGGACAGTAGCTTCTGCCTTCCTGCTCCCACAGTTCAACTGTTCTGCCTTCTCGATTGTGGTATCAGCCTCTTTCTTACATGCTATGTGATCATGGACCAGTCACTTAACCTCTATGAAGCCGGTTTTCCCCCACTGTAAAGTGGGGATATTAATTCTTATTCTATCTCCCTCCCTCACAGGGTGGTTGTGAAGAAAGTACTTTGTAAAGCCTAAATAGCTATAGTGATGGGAACTAATATTATTGTGTCATAGCAAAATTGCTAATGGTCCCCAGCTGGATAGACTGTCTGTTCATGTCCCATTTGTTCTCTGAGATAATGAGACTATCATTACAGGAGAGAGAAAGCCCAGCCATTTGTTAAATATGCAGACACTGTGTCCTGGCTCCCAAGGCCTCAGACTCAGCAGATGATAGCTCTGAATCCTCCAGCTTGAGAAATCTATTTTATCGAGCTAATCTTCCCGGGGTGGCTAGTTTAAAGTCAACTGTATATTGGAAAGGCAGCTCTCTGATGAACAAAGTTAATTTTGTATTTATGAAGGATATTTTGGCCTCGTTAGCCTTTTCTCAGTGGGATTTGGTTGATAACATTCTCTTTTGGTTCCTAGCTATCTGAATAGCACTGGTTCCATTAATCTGACCAAGTCACTGTTTCTACCACAGATAAAGAAGATATTAGGTAGATGCAGCTCTAGGTTTCACTCATTGGGATGGGAGTGGGGAGAACAGAGAGGAGAGTTGGGGCAAAGACTGTTGTTAACAGACAGAGCCATTAGAATCCTAATAACTTTTAGAGGTATCATTTATACTGACCATATTTGATGTCTGGTCACAGAGACATGATTTATTTCTGAGGCTAGTATAGGCCTATGTGGTTGAATTTCCAAAGGTCTGGAAATGAAAGCTACTGTCTTCTACTTGGACTTCAGAGAATTAGGTTAATACCACAAAAGAGAAAAAGATGAGTTTTGAGAAAGATCACTTGGAAGAAAAAGGCAGCAAAAGTCTGATGAAATGGTACAAGGTAGAACCGTGGATAGAAGGCATGCCTTTGAACCTGAAAACTGAGTTCATATCCTCTCTTGGATCTGTACCTTCTCCATTTGGCCAATTCTACCTTTTAAGGAGTTGCTTTCTTCAGTGAATTTTTGTCCATCTTTTTGTGCTTCCTTTACTAAGGTGTTATGGGCAGCTAGGTGGTGCAGTGGATAGAGCACCAATGCAGGAGTCTGGAGGACCTGAGTTTAAATCTCACCTCAGACACTTGACACTCAGTAGCTGTGTGACCTTGGGCAAGTCACGTAACCCCAGTTTCCTCATCCTGGGTCATCTCCAATCATCCTGATGAATATATGGTCACTGGATTCAGATGGCTCTGGAGGAGAAGTGAGGCTGGTGACCTGCACAGCAACTCCCTCAGTCAAAACAAAGTCAAGTGCAAGAGTGGTAGCAGTGGAAGTAGGAAAGAGGGCATGGGTATGAGACAAAGTGGAGTGTTAGGAGGGGCAGAATAGTTTAGTGGAACTAACTCATATCTTGAAATCAAAAGACCTGAGGGCAATTTCAGGTTTCATTATTTTGGTAGTTATCTAGCTTTGGGCAAATCACCAAATTTCTCTGAGATTCAGTTTTCTCAGGTGATAATAACACTTGTACTATCTACCCCTCAGGTTGTTATGAGGGAAGAATTTCATAAACTTTAAGTGCTATGGAACTATATTGTCTACAGGACAACATAGGAGCATAGATTTAGAGCTGGAAAGGGCTTTAGAAGTTCACCTTCTTCGTTTTACAGGTGAGAAAACTGAGGCCTTCATAGGTTAAGTGAATTGCCCAAGATATAGTACCCAGGTAGGAAGTGATAGGGTTAGGATTTGAATCCAGACCTTCCAACCTCAAATCTGATCACTACTGAGTTTCCAAGGGAGCTGCGTCCTCTGGGGTACTGAAATAACCTGGTTCTAAAAATAGCATGGTATTGTGAATGTGAACTTCTCAGAATATCAGAAGAACTGTGTTAAAATCTCCCTTATATGTTTCCTAGATGTGTGACTGTTGGTAAAGATGAGTGAAGGCCTCTGATCACTTCCTCTTCTCAGACCCTGGTGGAAAGAGTAGCCCAGCATCCAGAATCTAAGTTACAATGCCAGCTGCTGGGCTAAGCACTGGGGATACAAAGAAAAGCCTAAAACAGACTCTGTTCTCAGCTCACAGTCCTATCTATCTATCTATCTATCTATCTATCTATCTATCTATCTATCTATCTATCTATCTATCTATCTATTTATCTATCTATATGTATATATAGATAGATGTAGATAGATATATATGTAGATATATGTTTATATATGTATGTGTATGTGTGTGATAAATTGGAGATTATTGTAAAGGAAAAGTATGAGTTTTAAACAGAATTGGGAAAGACTTCTTTCAGAAGGTAGGATTTTGGTTGGAGACTGAAGGAAGGCAGGGAAGCCATGAGATGGAAATGAGGGAAAGAATTCTAGATGGGGAGGGGGAGGGATAGTCAATGAAAATGCCCAGAGTCAGGAGATGGTCTGTCTTGTTAGAGAATAGCAAAGAGGCCAGTGTCACTGGAACCCACAGTGGGGCTGTAAGATTTAGGAAGACTACAAAAGTAGGAAAGAGCCAGATTATTGAGGGTTTGAAAACCAAATAAAAGATTTTATATTTGATTCTGGAGGTTTCAGGGAACCACTACAATTTATTGAAAAGGAAGATAAGTGCATAGGGCACAAAACAACAGATTTGGAGTCAAGAAGACCTGACTTCAAATTCTGCCTGCTATGTGACCCAAGAAAAACCAGTTAACCTCTCTGGATTATATAAGGTGGGGATAATAAACGTACCTACCTCACAGGCAAGGGTATGTTGGCCACTCAGTTGTTAAACTTTCTGTGAGCATTTACTCCTTAAAACTTGACAAAGGGCCTCACTTATTATTTTGTTGATTGTCTGGACCTAAGAAAATGGAAGAAGAAATGTTGATAATATAGATAGCTTGTGTACATTTGCCCCCATTTTAATATCCGACAACTAAGTGTTCAATACTTACTGCTCCCAGAATTGTGAGCATAAAACATATTTAAAGTGTTTTGTAAATTTACAACACTATAAGAATGCTACGGTGGAGAAGGTGCCCACTTCCTTTACCACCATTGCCACCAACTACCATCATGGGCAGGTAAATCCAAGAGCTTTGAGAATGGCAAAGCATTCCAAACCACTAATCTTGCTTCCAGCATGGTCCCCACAGGCATCATTCTGGGAGCTTCCAGGCTAAACAAGCAGCTAAGGCTTAGGGACAAAGGTACCTATCAATTAATCATCAAAACTTTATTAAGGACCTTTATTAACCTAGGTGCAGGGATCCAAGTACAAAGAATGCAGCAATTCCTATTCACAAGGAGATTTCATTCTAAGAGCCCCCATCTCTTCTAACCCACAGCTACACTGGAATTCCTTTTGCAATGTCTTAGGCAAGTGGTTGACCAATTTCCATTTGAAGTTCTCCAGGGATAGGAGAAGTTCTCTTCACCCTTCCTATTCCCCTTCTTTTCCCCTCCCTCCCTTTTTGGGATAATATATAGTAATCTTCCTGCTCCTCTCTGCAAAGAAGGGAGGGAGGTGTATTTTCTAAACTCTTCTCCAGAGCCCAACTTGGCCATTATAATTACACAGTCATTGGCTTCATTTTTTAAAACCTCTTTCTGTTTACATTATGATAGTCTTGTTGTGTACATCTTTTGGCTCCCTGTATGAGTGGGTACGTTCACAAGCTTTGTACATCATTCATGTTGTTAGTTTAAGGTGGTGGAGACTTGACTGGTTTCTTGATATCCTAAACTTGACTGGCACATCTTGGGTATGAATTCCTGTGTGAGTCCAGAAAAACCTGACCCTTATTGTGACAGACTATCTCTGCTCTAAATATCTTGCTTGCTCCTGCCTACCAATGCCCCTTCTCTAGAACCAACCCCTCAGTCTTCCCCTTCTCCTCTCAGGCTCCCATATCTGGAATCTTTCTTGCTGGAAACTTGTAAAGCTTCTTGGCTAATTGGCACCTACCCTGCCTGTGACATCAGAGGTGGGAAAACAAGCAGACGTGCCTGTTCACAAACCCAACCCTGTTTGTAAAACTACTGGCTCTCTTCTGCATTGCTGAATGATCCTGTTGTGTGGGATGAAGCCCAAGAATGTTAATTTAAAGAGAGGAAGAGTGAAAGCCTGGCATCATTTGGGCACTGTACCAAAAGCAGCTCCTCTGGTTGAGTCATTGAACCCTTCCTTCCTCCTGCCATGGACAGAAGATGAATACACCAAAAGCTTGAATTCTCTACACCTAAGTTGTGGATGTATCCTTCCCCTCCACAGGTCTGATTGTGTCCTTACCTTTCCGGTAACTCCGATCTCTCTCTGATTTCGGTCTCTCTCTCCATATGTATATGTGTGTATATACATGTATATACATAGGTACATAGTATACATATATATACATATACTATGTATATACATACACACATACATATATGTATATATACATATCTATATCTTTGTTCCTTGGTCTTCTCTTTCTCTACCCACATGTCCATGGGTTTCTCTTAAAAGGTGCCAGATAAAGATCTTTTGCTTTCAGTATCATTGCTCATTCCTTCTGAGAATCTTTAGAATCTCAAAAGCCAGTTGCATCAGATTGGCATATCTTTTCACCACACTAAAGACACCTTTACCAAAGAGAGGACAATGTAACAAACCAGCATTATCACTACCACAAGGCACAATGCTAAGTTTTAGGGACATTGACAAAATTTAAAAAAGAAAGATTAGTGCCTACTGAAAGATACAATATGTAAATATAAGTATGAGTACTTGATTTAAAAATTTCTAAATAATATTTTTTATTACATGTAAAGATAATTTTTAAGATTCACTTTTCAAAAACTTTGAGTTTCAGGATCTAAAACATTTCCAAAGGACTCATGAAGAAAGATGCCATCCACATCCAGAGAATGAACTATGGAGTCAGAAAGCAAAATGAAGCAGACTCTTTTCTCTTTTGTTATGTTTTGTTTTGTTTTGGTTTTTCTCAAGGTTTCTCACATTTGTTTTAATTCTTCCATGCAATGTGACTAATGTGAAAATGTGTTTAATAGGAACGTATGTGTAGAGTCCATATAAGATTGCGTGTTGTCTTGGAGAAGGAGAGGGGAAGGAGAGGGAGAAAATTTGTAATTTATGGAAGTGATTATTGAAAACTGAAAAAAAAATCATTAAATTTGGGGGGGCGTAAAGTGCATTAAAAACTAAAAAACAAGAACAAAAAAACCAATTTAAATTCCGAATTCTCTCCCTTCGCCCCTCCCTCTTTTCTTGAGATGGCAAGCAATTTGATATGGGTTACACGTGTGCAAACATGCATAACATATTTCCATATTAGTCATGTTGTGAAAGAAGACAAAGACCAAAAGAAAAAAAATGCACAAAAAATAAAGGAAGTGAATAAAAGTTGCTTGAATTTTTTAGGAGAAAAAGAGTCCTGACAATAAAGGGAATCAGGAAATACTTCCTAATGGTGGTGGGATCTTAAAGAAAACTCAAGGTACCAAGAGGCAAAGATGAGCATGGAGTGGATCCCATGCAAGAAGAAACAGCATAAATAAAGACACAGAGGTAAGAGACGGAATACTGAGTTTGGAGGATGGCAGAAACATCAAACTGGCTGGAATATACAATACATAAAAGGGAATATTGAGAAATATGTCTGAAAGGGAGGCTGAAGACAGATTGTAAAGGACATTAAATATCCAGCTGATGAGTTTGTATTTTATTCTGGAGGCAACATTTTCTCATAAGAATGATCAGCTTTGAATTGTGGGACATAAAGATTGTTTTGGTAAGTTTGTTGAAGATTTGATGCTTAGGGAAAAACGAAGTCAGAAGTCCAATTAGGAGACTTGCAGTTGTCTAGGAAAAAAAAGGGATGAGTGCCCAAATAAGATATTATATTAGGAAGGTAGAATCAACTGAACTTGACAACTGATTTGATTTAGGGGTTGAAGGAGAGGGAAGAACCAAAGACGTCTCTGAGGTTGCCAACTTGAATGAGTAAGAATGTTGGTACCCTCATCAGAAATATGTCTTTTCTGATACCCTTTAATACTAGTGCCTTTTTGCTAAGATTATCTCAAATTACATACATATATATGTACATATGTATTGCATATATGTATGTATATATGCATATATATATACACACATATATTTGTTTAAATGTTATCTCTGCCACTAGATTCTGAATTTCTTGAAGGCAAAGGTTGTTTTTTTTTTTTTTTTAATTTTCTATCTCCATTTCTTACCAGCTACTCTCCTCAAACTGGATTCCACCATCATCAAGTTCCCAGGCCAGGAAACTCATCATCCTGAGGGATTTTACTAGCCTTGGTACTCACCCTTCTTCAGTACCCTCAGTACCCTCTCCTCTGATTGGATGGTTGGAGGAAGGAGCAAAGAACACCTCCCAAAGGCTCCACTGGAAAGGGACTCACAGACCAGTCAACTCTTCATTTCCCATCAGTACTCCTTAGATTGGACTTCACCATGTCTCCTAAGCCCAGCTACATCCACTCTCTCTCCGCCCCCTCTTTTCAGCTTTTGTGTGAGTGTATGTGTGTTCTTCCTTTATTAGATTATAAACTCCTTGAGGGCAGGGACTGTATTTTTTCTTACTTTTCGTATCTCTAATGCTTAGCAAAGTGCCTCAAGCCTAATAGGTATTTAATAAATACTTATTGACTGGCTGACTGACGTAGCACAATGCCTGGCTCAGATTGGAGAGGTAAAACAGACATTGGTTATAGGGGATCAGGAGTTCAGGAGGGAAAACAGGACCAGATATAAAGATCAAGGAGGCATCTGTGTAGAGATGAGAATTGAAACCAAGGAAGAAAACAGGGTTTATTAAGTGAGTAATGAATGTACACTGAGTTTTGCTATACAACACCAAGCTTAGGGAGAAATTCATCTGCATGATTAGTACTATCATGAAAGCAAGATAGGTTCTTTGCTTTTCTAAGCTAGATCTCACGGACACAACCTATAATCTCCATGAGCTGGTAGTAAATGAATAGACTATATTTAAAAGACCTCTCATTAGTCATTCCTCTCATACAGTGTTAACACTTGGGGGAAGGAATTTTTCAGCCTGTCTCAATCCACAATTTCAAAAGAAAAGATTGATTTTTCTGCAGTGACAAAAAATGGATCCCCAGGATCAGCTGGTCTGTATTTCATGCACACCTGAGTCTATGATAAAAACGTATTCTAAGTCTGTGGAAAATGAAGACAGTCACTCCTCTATCAAACTTGTGGTTTATGATCACCAGAAAAAGGAGGGCATTTATCTATCCCCACTCCCACACTGTCCGCATAATATAAATGTCTTCAGGGCAGTGTGTTTAATTTTTGCATTTGTATTTTCAGTACCTAGCATGTGCCTGACACTTAGTAAGTACTTAATAAATGCTACTGTTTAATACAGGCTTCTTCTTGATTGACAGGTGACTTGCAGTATTAAGCATAGTTAAAGGCTCACCTCAATTTCAAAGAGAGTCAGAGAGAACTACGGGGAATTTCTGTAATTAACTATTATCTTTTTGGGGAAGGGTTTGTGATAGCTAGTAGCACAGTGAGCTGGGGCTGGCATCAGAAAGAACTGAGTTTAATATAATAATAAATTAATATAATTTATAATAATAATACATGCATAATTTATAACAATATTAATATATAAAATATAATTTATAATAATAAATTAATATACAATAAAATAATAATAATAACTTAATAGCTGTATGACACTGGACAAGTCACTTAACCTCTGTTTGCCTCATTTTCCTTGTCTGTAAAATGGGATAATAATAGCACCTACTTCTTGGGATTGTTGTGGATGAAATGAGATAATATTTTAAAAAGCACTTAGCATAGTGCCCAGGACATGGTCGGCACTTAATAAATGTTTATTCACTTCCCTTCCATTCCAGTTTTGAACTGATTTGTAATTTCATCATGCAAGTTGTTCCTAATGAGGGGAAGGAACACTCTACAATACAGATCAGCTACTCTTCAGTAATTTAGTCTTAAGAGCTGCTTTTAACCAACCCGACTTGTAAACACCTTTCAGCTCTTTGAGGCCAGACAAGTATGCCAGAAAAAGGAAGTTCTTGTAAAAGTTTCCTTATTGAAAATGTGAATAATGGACTTGCATTATTTTCCTGGTATTAAGTCTGTCAGTTCTATGAATGTAAGTACCAGACCAGGAGGGTAGAAGAAGTCACCTCACAATGATTTATGTTTCTCTCCTAGTCCTCAAGGGACCTTTGAGATCATATAGTTAGAGCTTAATGGAGTTAGAAATGGAAAAGAACCTTAGACGTCATTGAGTCCAACCTTCCTCCCTGCCTCTGCCCACCCTCCCATTTTGAAATGGGGAAACTGAGGCACAGAGAGGTTAAAAATGACTTCCCTCATGTAGTCTAATACCCTTATTTCACAGAGTTGGATATGGAAAGGGGGGATGAAACTTGATAAGGAGCACAAAGCTACTAAAGTGTCATAACTGACATGGAAGCCTGGTTCTTTCGAATGGAAGCCCAGTGATCTTTCCCTTGTGCCAAGCTCCCTGCCCACACTGCAACGTGTATAAGGCTAGCTCTGCTGGTCCATGTTAAAGCGTCCCCAAACCACGTCTCACTGAGAGCATCTTTTTGATCTGAGCCGAGGTCATCGTTCTGATCCTTCACAATTTGAGGTGAAACTGCTCGGTCCCTTCCCCCACCCCACATCTGAGAATGATCATTTGCTGTGAATAAGTACTGCATCTGCCTACTGCCTGATCTCCATATTGTCATAGCTACTTACTGCCATGGTTACAGAGCAGCCAATCACCTTCCTTGTTGCTAAGAGCAGCAATCTCCCCCCTCCTCCTTTAATTATCCACCCCAGGCCCCTCGTTAATACAGGAGGAAAGAGAAAATTCAAGTCTAAGCAAAATGGTGACACCAGATTTTAGGCTTCATTCATTGCCTGGTGCTCTCTCATTCTCTGGCCTTCTCTTCCCTTCCACTCCTCTAATCTAATTTGTAGCCCCACAGGGAAAGCCAATACCTTTTTTCATTTAAACACAATACTGGTTTTGTCTGAAAGGAATTTTTAAGGGGATAATAATTGGCATTTATAAAACGCTTTAAAGTTTACAAAGCTCTCAACTTTATGAACTAAGTTCTATGATTATTGCCTCCATTTTATAGATAAGGAAACTGAGGCTGAGAGGGGATAAGTGGCTTGCTCATATTCACATAGACAAGAGCTGAACCCAGGTCTAGTACTCTGTTCACTATATCTTACAGCCTAATTAATGGAATGTAATTAAGGGAATATGCCCAACTGACAGGCATCAGTGGGGAGAACTAAGAGAAGACCACTATCCCAAAGGGAAAGGGTCAGGGGTGAGGAGACAGGAGATGTAATGTGGTATAATAAGGAGAGTAAAGGACCTGAGTCAGGAGACTAGGGTTTGAATCCAGCACTTAGCACTGTACCTGGCACATAGTAGGTACTTAATAAATGTTTATTGCTTGGTTTGGGTCAAGTTCTGAACTAGCCCTGACTTTGGGTTGGTCATTTTCCTCTCAAGACTTCAGTGTTCTCATTTGCAAAAGGAGAACTTTGGTCTGACTACCGGAGATATCAAACCCAGGACCTTCAGGCTGCATGCTGCCCACCAACACTCTTGAGTGTAGCCCCAAACAGATTAAAATGTTATTGGGGAATATTTAACAAAATAAATGAAAATACAATAAAGCATAGTTTTCATTAATGTGTGGTTTCCTAAATCACTGTGTAGCACACATATCCATTGTCCTTACGTCCAGTTTAGGGACCTTCATTGGATAGGAGAGAAGAGATTACGGAAGGCTTCACGGCGCAATCCAATTTGGAGAAATAAGATTTTCACCAAATGGATATGGAAATAAGAGGGGGACACTCTAGTTGGAAGGACAGGGTGAGCCAAATTGGGATAGGGTAAAACTGCTTCAGGGAATGACAGGTCGTCTAGTTGGAGCATGTGATACACATGAAAGGAAGTAGGGTAGATTGAGGCAGAGCTGGAATTAAACCCTTACCTCCTGACTCATAATCTAGTGCTATTCAGAGAGAAAGAGGCCCTTTTGGGAGAAGTATAGTATAGAAAGAAGTGAGAGGAAGAAGGTACCTCTGACTAAGGATCCTGCACTGGAGGCAGTGAAACTAAGTCTGATCTTACTTCCTTCCCGCGACAGACTCTTCCTTCCATTCAGTGATACTGGCCTACTGGCTATTCCAAGAACAAAACACTCCATCTCTTGGCTCCTGGAGTTTTCTCTGGCTGTCCCCCATGCCTGGAATGTTCTCCCTACTCCAATTACTGACCTACCTTGGCTTCCTTTAATTCATAACTAAAATCCCACCTTCTACAGGAAGCCTTCCCTAAACCCTCTTAATTCCAGTGCTTTCCCTCTTTTAATTATTTCTCATTTATCCTGTACATAGCTTGTTTAGTATTTGCCTATTTATTGTTGCCCCCATTAGACTGTAAGTTACATACAGCAATCCAAGACACCAAAGGCCCATGATAAAAAACACTATCCACCTCCAGAGAGAGAACCGATGAACTCTGGGTGTAGATTGAACATTTTAAAACTTTCTTTATATTTCTTGCTTTTTATTGTGTGTGGGTTTTTTTTTTTTTTTGCAACATGGCTAATATGGAAATATGTTTTATATGACTTCACATGTATAAATTGATGTTATATTGCTTGCCTTTTCAATAGGTGGATGAGATGTGGGATAGAAGTTGGAACTCAAAAAATTTTTTTAGAAATGTCAAAATGAAATTTAAAACAATTTAAAAAAATATTGTAAGCTCCTTGAGGGCAAGGATGGTCTTTTGCCTTTTTGTATCCCTAGCGCTTAGCACACAGGACCTGGCACAGAGTAAGTACTTAATAAATGTTTATTGAATTGAATTGAATGACAACTCTGAAACTTGCTAGCTGTTTCCTACTCTACAATTATTTCAGAGTTGTTGTAGGGAAGTCCCTTAAAGCGTCTTTGAAAGGGGAGTTACTGTTTTTATCATTTCATTGTATCACAATTTTACTGTGAGTGGGTCAAAACCCAGTAAGACTGACCGCTTCTCAGGGCCTGCATTCCCAATGGAACCACCTCTTAATCTGCTAAGGGAGACAGGATAAGTAATTGATCTTCCAAATCACCTGTACTTCCCATCTTCCTCTCTTTTCCAGACCAGTGAAACAGGGTGCTGGGGTGGATCTAGGCATGCAGTTTTGACTCCAGGGAGAGGGCTCCGATTCAACTCTGACACCACCCCCCCTTCACTAGATTCACAGCACTGGGAGGTAACTCCTTCATCCCCAAAGGGACTCTGATCTTAGGACCAAACGGAGAGACCTAGGAGGACACTGATGTCTTGTTTTTTCCTCCTTGATTTTAGAGGGCTGAGAGCATCAGAAGAGGGGAAGGAGGCTGTTAAAGCCTGATCTCAAGTCCTATTTCACAAATTACTTGTCACCTGCCCACACAGCCTCTGGGGGCCAGATGGGCACGTGGGAGGGCCTGAGAGGAGTAGGCTTCAGAAAGCCACCCCAGCTAGTAAGGAAGGCTGGAAGGGAAGGTAGTTCGGGTGTAATTACCTCAAGTATGGGCTGAAGGTATTCAGCAGTTGTTTTTTTTTTTTCTTCTGAGGAAAATTATAGAAGTGGGGGCGGCATCCTGTGAAGGATAGCTCTTTAATGTTCCAAGAAGTGTGGAGCCGTTCTCTCCTGTGTATTGTTTCCACCCAGGAGAAAATACAGCAGAGATGGAGGATGAGTCATCCATTTCAACCCCTGCTTGGATGTAAATGGTCTTTGGTTGTACAATCAGAGAAGTTTAAAACTCAAATAACATACCCCATAGCATAACTTAGAGAGCTCTAGTCACCCCTTCACTTTTCAGAGGAGGAAACTGAGGCCCAGAGAAAAGTGACTACATAGCTAGTGAGTGGTCCAGGCAAGCCCAGGACCTCTGGCTACCAGATCCTGCTTTTTTTTTTCCAACTATACCATAGTAAAAAACCCTAGGTATATTTTAATGCAATTCTCTCATTTTATACAGAGGGAAACTGAGGCCTGGAGAAGGGAACAACTTTGGTCAAAGTTTTCAGAGAGTAGGCTCCCTGCTACTCCTCACTACTACTTTGATATTCTTTTCACCAGCAGTTCTTAATCTTTATTGTATTACAGATTCTTTTAGCAGTAAATGCTAATTTCAGTTAGTGGTCAGTAATGATGAATTCCTACCCCACTCCCCCAATCCAAGTTTACAGACTTCCCTGAAATCTATTCACTGATCCTAGGTGAAGAACCAAATCTTGCACCAAGCTAATCTCTATGAGTAATATTCACTTTGGTAAAATGGATAAAACATTCACTCTGGAACACTTTGGTACAGGATTCAAATCCTACTTCTGATTCTTACTGTCAAATAATTTATTCTCCCCCTATCTGTTTCCACAACTGTAAAATGAGAGTTGGATTAGATAGCATCCGAGGTCCCATCTATGCCTATAATCCTTTGATCTTGGTAGAAATTTCTTCTTGTTAGAAGTAGAACTGATAAAGTCTTTTCATTTCATCGCCATTATTCTTACCCTAACCCCCCATACCCATACATACTAGGAGACAAGAGACCTGGGTTTGACCAGGCCCTGCAACTAACCAACTCTGCGTCTTTGCTTTCCCTTTTTTTTTTTTTCTCTAGAGCTCTCTATATCTTGGGGCATCTGGGTGGTACAGTGGATAGAGCTGGAGTCAAGAGAACCTGAATTCAAGTCAAGCCTTAGGTACAAGATGTGTGACCCTGGGCAAGTCACTTAACTCTGTTTGCCCCAGTTTCCTCATCTGTAAAATGAGCTGGAGAAGGAAATGGTAAACCACTCTAGTATCTTAGGCAAGAAAAAGAAGAGTCAGTCATGACTGAACAACTAGACAATCCTTTCCCAGCCTGACCCTGGCCCAGGAACCCATGCAGATTTATAGTGAAACTGAGTTAATTGCTAGTATTCCAAGTGTGCTTCATGGAAGACCTCAAATGATACCTCCTTATGGTGTAGAGGTGTCCCTGAGCTCCAGGAGGCCACAGCAGCTAAGCACAAGCCCTAGCAGGTTCTCCTAAGCTGAAAAGGTTTAAAGTGGGGGCCGTGGGCACACTGAAGATGACACCAGCTAAGTCTGAAGAGGTTCACCACTAGGTTATGGGAAAAGAGGTATGTTTGCTGCTCTAGGACCTCTCCAGATTATCCACCAAGCAGCAGTGACCTCAGTGAATCTGAAAAAGTCCTTTCCTGACTCAGCCTCCCTCCCTCCTCTCATACCTATGGTTGTACTGGATAATCTCTAAGGTTTCTTACAGCTTTAAATCCTATGTGATCACCCGTTGTTTAGCTCCTAGATGTGATGGGGAGTGGGGGAAAGTGGGCTACAATCCTTTCCTGTGGGAGTGAATTCTGAGTATTAGCAAAGAGTCAGGCTCGTCATGAAAAGGGCTGTGTTCCTCTCCCAGCACAGCCAGGGGTGGTCCAAGTACAGACAACAAAATGCAGATTGATAAAAGCGAGCTCCAGGTCGGTCTTGATTAGGGCGCCCAAACGGGATGGTTTCTATGGAGATGAAGAACTGCAGGCTGGGAGGCAGCCTGCGTGGGCGGCGGTGAAAAACCAGCTCCTGCTTCGGCAAGGAAGACCCCCTTTCTTATAAGATTTCAAGTTGTTCCTGAGGAAGAGGCCAATTTAATGCAGATAACTGGTTATGTTATAATAGGCCTGATCCATTTTAGCAAGGCAGAAGCTGTTATTTGGGTGCTATGGGGCTACAGCTTGGGTCCCTTTCCCCATAGTCCTTGCCTGCCTCCCTTTCCTCCTCCTCTTCCTCAAATGGGAGATAGTCACGACGCAATGAAAAGAACCCTGAGCTGGGAGTCAGGAGATGGGGGTTTGAGTCCTACCTCAGACACTAAATAGCTAGCCATGTGACCTTCCTTTTCTCCCTTCCTCTCTGGGTCTGAGCTTCGTGACTGGGAAATTGGGGGGGGGGGTGTTGGCCTAGATGATTTTTAAGGTTGCTTGGAGCTCTGACGTTCTTTGATTCATTTTCCATTATCCCCATTTTAAATGTACCAAGGGTACTAAGTAAACAGAAACAGTAGGAATTTCACTCTGGTGCTGAATCTCACAAATCTACTTTTTATTTTGGAAATGTGTTCACATAATATATAGTATGAAGTTGAGGTAGAATACCTAGCCTCCTTCTGTCTTCCTTCCTCCCTTCCACTCTCCCATACTTCCTCTGACCTCCTTCCCATCTTAGAAGAAAAGCTCCTTGAGGACAGGGACTGTCTACTGGCTTGTATCCCCAGCATTCAGCTCAGTACCTGGCACACAGTAAAAACTTAATAAATCATGTTTTGTTCGTTCATTCATTCACTCATTCCTATAACTCCGCCGGACACTGTTCATTTACAGGGGCAGCAAATGAGCTTTGTTCTGTTGCATCAGCCTCACTGTGAGCCTGGACACCACTAGGTATTCTAACAATATTATATATCTGCTGTTTGACCCTTGTGCTACTGGTCAGGAAATCTATAGGCCAAAGGAAAGCTATTTTCTCTCTCTAACACTCTGTGCTCATCCTGCTTTCAATAAACATTTCACAGACAGACAGCTAGGTGGCACAGTGGATAGAGGGTCAGTTCTCAAGACCTGAGTTCAAATTCAGCCTTAGATACTTATTGGCTGTGTGACCCTGGGCCAGTCACTTAACCCTGTTTGCTTCAGTTTCCTCATCTGTAAAATGAGCTGGAGAAGGAAATGGCAAACCATTATAGTATCTTTGCCAATACAACCCCAAATGGGATCATGAAGTGTTGGATATAACCAAAACTTTTCAACAACAACAGAAGTTTCACAAACATACTTGTATACAGTCATGGGCATTAATAGCATAGCCACTCATTTCAACAACATTCTGACCCCCATGGGTATCCCCCAAAACACTGTCCTGGGCCCTCTTCTGTCTATATACTTCTTCTCTTAGTAATCTTATCAACTTCCACGTGGTCAAATATCACCTCTATGCAGATGCTCCAAAATCCATATTTAATAGAGGTATGGAGAATGCTTAGGTTTGCTCTCCCTAGTGGGTTATAGAGAAAATGTACAGATAATCTCTGCCTGCTTCCATTCAGTCTTCTGGGAGTTTGGAGGCTACTCTAGCCATATGATGACAAGAGGCTGATAGGACTTAGTATTTTAATATGATATCATAGACTCTGAGTGGGCCCTTGTTTATGTCTCCAAACTTTAACGAAAATGGGGATTCAAGGTATTGCAGCTATTAAAAGAGAGATATCTGGAAGCACGCACTTTCTCTCTCTCTCTCTCTCTCTCTCTCTCTCTCTCTCTCTCTCTCTCTCTCTCTCTCTCTCTCTCTCTTTCTCTCCCTTTCTTTTTCTCTCTTTTCTCCCTCCCTTCATCTACCTCCCCCTCTCTCTCCTTCTCAATCTCCATCCCTGCTCTGTCTCTCCCTCTCTTTCTCTCCTTTTCTCTCTCTCTCTCTCTCTCCCTGCCCCGCCCGCCCCATGCATCCCCTTCTCTGAGGTCACAGCCAGCACTCTATTTCAGACCTCATCACGCCTTGCTCTTCTATTTGGTCTTCATTCCTAGATCTTCTCCCCGCTCTAATCCATTCTCGGTGCAGCTGCCAAAGTGATTTTCCTAAAGTACCGGTCTGGCCATGTCACACCCCTACCCCAAGGAACACCGTGGCTCCCATATGAACTCCTCTGTCATTAAAAGCCCTTTACACTCAGCCTTTCCCTACTCCAGGCACATTCTGTGGTCCAGCCACATGGATCCACTTACTGTTCTTAACACACAAAGCTTCCTCCCCAGCCTTTCTGCCTTTGCACATGTTGTCCTCCATGCCTAGAATGATCCCCCCCTTCATTTCTGCCTCAGAATCACTGATTTCCTTCCAGACTCAAGTAAAGTGTCACCTTCTACAGGGAGTCTTTCCTGGTCCCTCCCAGCTATGTGTCTTCCCTCTGAGGTGGTGAAGTGGATAGAGTACTAATTCTCTAGTCAGTACTACCTGAATTCAAATTCGGCCTCAGATGTTTACTACTTGTATGACCCTGGGTAAGTCACTTGACTGCTGTCTGCCTCAGTTTCCTAAACTGTAAAATGGGGATAATAATATCATGTACTTTAGTTATTGCAATGATCAAATGAGATAATTTTTGTAAAGAACTTAGCACAGTGTCTGGCACACAGTAGTACTTAACAAATGTTTGTTTCCTTCCTTCCTGCTAAGATTATCTATCATATAGTTCTCTACATATGTACAGGCCTTCCCTTAGAATGTATATTCTTTGAGAATTGGGACTATCTCACTTTTGTCCCCAGGGTTTAGGGTAATACTTGGCACATAGTATGCACTTAATAAAGTTGACTGATTTTTCTCATAGCTCTGTGACCCTGGGCAAGTCACTTAATGGCAGGCAGCTTCTGTTTCCTCATTTGTACAATGAGGACAGCAGCAACACCTACCTCACAGGGTTCTTGTGAGGATCAAATGAGTTATATCCAGTGATTTGTGAACCTTAAAGCACTATATAAATACTACTCATGATAAAGTTCCAGTATTGAATTTGACCAATAGGAGAATACTCTGCAGGTATTTTCCTCCATCCCACGTCATTGACCAGGGCCTTCCACCAGGAGTTCCCTCAGCTGACTGACCCAGTGATAGCCTAATAAAAATTTTCTCTAAGCCCAATTTAAGCCACGTCAACAAATGGGCCAAGTTTGATGTCTGAAAGAACCAGTTAAATATTGCCACAACATCCAGGAAAATAGTAAGAACTCCACAGAGGTCTGCTGAAACCATTCAGCCAGTGGCCACAAGGCCCTGCAGGCTGACAAATCCAAAGCAGCATCTTTAGATCCAGGCAAGCTGGAATGGATGAGAAAGCAGTTATCTAGCACTTGCTGTATGTGACACACTGTGCTAAGCTCTAGAAATACAAATGGATGAGCAAGACAGTCCCTATTATCAAGGAATTCACGTTCTGATAGGAAGAGGCTGTGCCTATAAGAGGGTTTCAGTTGCAAGTCAGACATAAACATACCATGGTCCTTAGAGGGAGGGAACAAAGCAGAGGGCAATGCATCTTCTTTAAGATGCCTAAAAGATAAAACCACATCCATTTCTAAAGCTGAACCATTAGAAATGGCCAAAAATCAATAAGTATTAAATGCCTACTTTGTGTCAGGCATTATTCTACAGAGATACCAGTACAAAGAATGAAACAATATTGGTAATGAACTGATAATCTGATTCCAAGGACTTAGGTGGGGGGAAGTTTGATTTTGGGGGACTTCAGTAGCTGTGGTTGCACAGGGAGGAGGCAGGGACCATAACACTTGCAGAGAAAGTTGCTGAATGGATTCTTCACACCGCTTATTCCCTTGAAATATGGCTTCAGGGATGAGAATGGAAGTAGGATCAGTGGTCTGGAGTAGGTGGAGTGCCAGTGGGGGGAGGGCTACCATTCTCTATGGCTCTTGATCTTACCTGCTCACTGTTGACATTTGGTCAATGATTGGTGTCAGTGATGGGAAGGATAACAGGTTCTCCATAAGAATTGTTGCCCTTGATGCTACCTAAAAGGACAAGGTTGGAAGCAGGGCCAGTTGTCTAGAGGGTAGGGTACTTTTATTTCCAGGGCTCTAGGGTTCAGTGTCCTTGGCTGTCTCTATCAGGGTTTGAGAAGAGTTGGTTATAGTTTGACTAGCTTGTCATGAACCACTCATGTCTCTCCCTCAGATTCAAGAAAACCCATCATGTTACACCAAATGGATGGTAGCCTTTCAATACTGTGGGAGTTGTATTCATTCAATCAACAAGTGTTTATTAAATGCCTACTCTATGCCAATTGTTATGCTAGGCACTGGGAATATTTAGACAAAAAGAGAAAGAGTCCCTATCCTCCACATCTTTGTGAGTCCTTACTAAGTTCTCTGGAATTCAAAGACTGGTTTATCAATGACTTTGATATCAGAAACCCAAATAGAGTTAACAGACCAAGATGACAACTGACTAATGTTAACACTATTTTCTCTCTCTCTCCTACTCCCACTCCTGTTCTCCACACCCACTCAGTCCTACTAAATCCCTTTTCCTGTGTCAAAGAATTTTAACTGAAACACCTAGAAGCTAGACTCCTAAACGAACACCTATTCAGTTCAATTATTTAGCACCTATCATGTTCAGGAGATGTCTTGATGCTCTCTAAATATAGCTGGGTAATAATTAGTGGTTGTGGGCAGCTGCCTGATTCCCTTCAACCTCCCTGTCGAACTTCTTTTCTCTTTGGAGGCATTTTTCAATTCTGATAAAATATGGTATCATTAGTTATTATGTCATATAACTTACCCAATTTTCGATGTCATTCCCCATATTCAATAACCTTCAGGGGCTCCTCATTGCCTAAAGGATAAAGTCTAAATGCTGAAATTGACATTCATATAGGATCATGGCTCATAGACTCATCAGACGTGATGTTAGAGCTGAAAGGAACCTCACAAGCCACGGTCCACATTTTACAGATGATAAAACTGAAGCCCAAGGAAGTTAAGCCACTTACTCAAAGTGATATATTATTATGCATCCCTATGGTCTCTAGGATAAAATAAAATTCAACTTGGCATTAAAACCCGTTCATAGTCTAGTTTCAGTCTATCTTTCCAGACTTTTCCTTCCCAAACTGCATTCCAGCCAAACTGGCCTACTTGTGGTTCCTCAAACTCTGAATTTTATCTTCTCTCTGGTTTAGGTTCCAGCTTCCCTGTGACCTCAGCTCCTGCAGAAATAAAGCTGGCAGAGGACTGTGTCATGACAAGTGTGATCCCACAACTGCAGAAGGCAGAAAATCTTTGCCCCCTTGTCATGTTGATGTGGGAAGCCCAACCCTCGTTACAACTCGGTTACTTTTTGAATACTTCTGTTCAGGAGCATCTATTTCCATTTTTAGCTCAGGTCTCCTCTTTAAGGTAAAGCTCTACTTCTCCTTCAGCTCTTGCCTTTCTCCTCTTTCAATTTTAGTCTTTTCCCCCTCAAAGTCTCCCAAATATTCCCTCATTAAATTCAATCTCTTGCCCTCTTTCAAAATTCTAGCTCCTCCAAATTGCTTCCTGAATTCATCTCCTGTTTCTTTCTCTGACTTCACTATCCTATTTCTCTGCTTTCTGACAGGGCCTCCTTATGGAGCCTGCGGTTGCCTAGAGAAATTATGCTGTGTGCAGATAGAGGCTGAGGAACTCCTGAATCTAGTTAAAATTTACTGACAGTTTCCTCCATTCTTAATGAGTCCAGTTGCACGGATAACAGTATTTAATTTGGTTTCTGGAAAGGTCCACTCAAAGCGAGAGACAAGCTGTTTGGAACCACTCCAGCCTGAGTGTTGTATAAATATGAGGGGGAAGATACACTTTCTGTTGTGGAAACATAACCTGTGGGATGTATTTCCCCTTCAGTGACTGAGAACAAGGGAAACAAGTCACCTCTCACCTCTTAGAGCATGCCTGGTACTATTTTCAAAGTGGAGTAGGGAGGGATTTTGTGAAATGACAGTATTGAATGAGATAATCTCTTCGAGATTTAACAGTTTGATTACATGAAGACAAGTCACTTCCCCTTAGCTAGAAAATGAGAAAGTTGGACGAAGAGCTTCCAGGTCTAGCATTCTAGGATTCTGACAATTCGGTCTCATCATCCTCCAACTTTTCCTCAGGTCCATTAAATTTCCATTCCTCATTACATAACTTTAACTCTTATAACCCAAATAGAAGTGGGTACCCCCAGTATAATGTCTACCTGACATCTTTGAGATAAGACCTTAAACAGCTGAATATGACTGGACCTAGTATCAGGAAGACTCAGGTTCAAACTGGACTTCAGAAGTTCATTAATTGTGTGACCCTGGGAAAGTCACTTAACCTCTGTCTCCCTATTTCCTCATTTTTAAAATGGAGATATAAAAATAGCACCAGCCTTCCAGGGTTGTTATGAAGATAAAATGAAATGTTTGTAAAGTACTTTGTAAGCTTTAAATCACTTTATAAATGCTGTTATTATTATAATTATTATAATTGGGACAGTTCCGTGGTGCAGTGGATAGAGTCCTGGATCTGGAGTTAGAAAACTCATCTTCTGGAGTTCAAATCCGGCCTCAAACTTACCAAAGTTTCTTCATCTATAAAATGAGTTGGAGAAGGAAATGGCAAACCACTTTGGTGTCTTTGCTAAGAAGACCCCAAATGGGTAATGAAGAATTGAATAGGACTGAATTGATTCAACAATAAATTATACTATACTATACTATTATATTATTATAATGTATAATAATATAATATAGTATAGTAAAACATATATAATATATTATGTATAACAATATATAATAATGCATTATATTATTATGATTATTGGATAAACTGAGTGAGGGGGTGATGATGCATTCATTACTTATTTAAAATTTGATTGATGGCTTAAAAATATTCATCTTTTTAAATATATGCCTAATATTGTAACAAAGCAAAGTCAACCAAGACAGCAATTGTCTGACATGGTGTGTAACATTTCATGCCCCTATTCCCTCTCTTCTCTTACCAAGATGAGGAAAATATGATTTTGTCATCTGTTTTCCAACAATGAGAGTGTTGATTACAATTAATCAGAATTCAGGTGTTTTTATAGGATTCTTTTAATTGAAATTATTGTATTCATTGTATATATATTTTTCTTCTGGATCGACTCACATCATTCATCTATCTGTCCCCTGGTAGACCACAGATAGGCCTGTGGCTATTACCTGGATGTGAGCCCCGTGACACAGATAGAATTTCAAGGGGGAAATCCCTATGCTGTGGAACTGATCAGATTACAAACCATGTGGGAATTAGGGGATGCTGCTAAATAATAGCACCCCTCCCCACCATGTAAACAGCTAGAGGCATAGGAAAATTAGAACATAAAGATTTCTTTGTCTCATGCACAAAGACAGCCTTTGCGATGGTGAGGTGGTCCTTACGAAAATATCAACCCAGAAAGGAGAACGCCATGTATTCAGACCTGCTGCTTTCTCTATTGCTACATTTGTCATTACTCCAGCATCAGCTGCATGGAATAAAAAGGAGACCAAGGGAAGGTCTTGATGCTTGACCGAACCAGAACCAGAACCAGAACAGACACTAGCAACATGTATCCCTGTTTGTGTTTGTCTACTCTATCCCTATAAGCTGAGTAAGCATTTACTCAGACCCCTTGCCTGCATTGGGTCAGTCATGGACACCTGGGCTTGGGGTAACAGGAAACTGCCCTCCTATGACAAGTTCATACAAGTCTAGTCTGTAAGTATGAAGTGCTCACTCTCTGCCAAGAACTGTGTTAAACACTACATATTAAGAAGAAAAGTCTTTCCTGTTTTCCTGAATTAATCCTATTTGTCTTTTCTTATACAGCAATAGTATGCTATTCCATTTGTAACAGTTGTTCAGTCATTCCCCAATTGATAGACACCCACTTTTTCCATTTTTTTTTGCTACCACAAAACTAATATTAATGTATTCACTTATATAATATCTTTTTTTTTGCCTTTGACCACACTGCCACATATACCCAGTAGGGGGATGGGTGGCTCAAAGGATATGAACAGTTTAGTGACTTTTCTCACTTAATTCCAAATTGTTTTTCAAAAAGGTTGGACCAATTCACAGATCTATCAACAGTATATTAGTGTGCCCATCTTCCTGAAACCCTTCTAGCTTTGACTGTTTCCATATTTTATTTATTCATTAATGTTTGAAATGAAGATATTGCAAAGGTATCCCAGAGGAACACAGTGATTGGATGACCCATTTCAGAATGATTCTTTTTAAAGTGGTCCTGCATTTATTTTAAAGTGATACTGGAGCAATATTGGGTGGAGCTTTAAATAGAGGGATTCCTTTGAAACAGCTGACCTCAAATAACTGGACTTTGTTCTCTCTTCCCTCATTATGTAAGAAATCAGGGTTCCTACACATTGCATGGATAATGGAGGAAAGCAGGGAAGAAGTTCAGAGAACAATGTGCCCCCAAAATCTTCATGCAGTTTTGAACTGTTTTTAAAACTTAAGTATTAAAACTTTAATAGCTTAAAACTGCATGAAGACTTCTGGGACACCTTGTTTAGAAAAAACATCCTCCAGCAAAATAGAGAAAAGTTGCTAATTTTCAGTGGAAGACTTGAAAGTTCTTCTGCCTACAATTCTGCAAATGGTAGTGTACTTGCTACCTTGGGGAGGAATTGAAATGCAAGAACCCTACTTCTTTCACTGAGGTGGACCTATCTGATTTTTCTTTTTCTCCTTACAAAAGTTCCCAGTCAAAGCTGGTCCCACCTTGAAGCCTTTGCTGATCTCCCTATCAGCCCCGTTACATTTTGCTACCTTGATGTAGCAAATGATATTGCTATGTGAATAGAGTATAATATAATACAATGTAATAAAATGTAATGTAACATAATATGATGTAATATATAATATAATACAATATAATATTATAATAGAGTATCATATAATATAATAATAATTACTGTATCAATATAGAGTATAATATACCCCTTTAATTCCCTTTGTCCTGAGATTTTCCTCATTAATCAGGGTGAAAGCCCAAATGAAGAATTTTCCTCTCAACAGAATTTTGTTTGGAACTTAAAGGAGGCAGGGAGATTAGTTGTCACAGTGGAGGAGGGAGAGCATGCCAGGCATGGGAAAAAGCCACAGAGAAATGCCCTGAGCAAAGAGATGTGAGTCTTGTTCATGAAACATCGAGGAGGCCAATATCATTGGATCAAAGAGTAAGTGTTGAGGATGGGACATGATAAGTTTGTGGAAGTGCATTCAATAGACTTTTCTCAAGGGAAGAGGATCAAGAAAGGGAAATTTGCTGAGGAAGTTTCATCTTCTATCATGAGAAACACATCCCTTACTTGTTCTCCCCAGGTCCCCACATTTGAAGTAATGACAATACCTTTTCTGACATGGATCTCAGTCCATCCTTGTTAGCTCCATTTGTTCTTTATCATCTTACAAGATGACTATTTTGACAAATTATAGGGTCAAATTTCTCTGTCAGCTGAAACTGACGAGATATGGTGTAGTAAGAAAAAAGCCCAGATTTAGAGTTAAAATCCTGCCTCTGCTATTCATACCTATGGAATCTTACACAGGTCAGTTCATTTCTTCCGGCCACAGTTACATTCTCTCTAAAATGAAGGGGTTACAGTTAGTCAACAAGCATTTATTAAGCATTTGATATGTGCAAGGTAGGTAGTTAGGTGGCACAGTGCATAGAGTGCCAGACCTGGAGTCAGGAGGACACATTTAATTGAGTTTTAATCTACTTTCAGATACTTACTAGCTGTGTGACCTTGGGCAAGTCACTGTTCGCCTGTGTAAAATGCGTTGGAGAAGGAATGACAAATTACTCTGATATCTTAAAAAAAACAAACAAACCAATAATCCCCCATATCCTTAAATGGGATCGCAAAGAATCACCACCAATAAAATGTGGAAGCACTGTGCTAAGCATTGAGGATACTCACACAGATACACACATGTAAGTCAAAAACAGTCCCTCCTCTCAAGGAGATCACATTCTAATTGAGAAGAAAGGAGGCAAACAATGATATATACATACAAAGTAGATGGAAGATAATTTAAAAGGGAAGGCACTAGCAGTGTGGAACTAAAAAGATGGGGAGGAGAAGGGGGATTGAAATTTGGCAAAGGGCCTGTGTTAAAATTCTATCTTTGTTCCCCCTGACCACTCCACCCTCTCT
This sequence comes from Bettongia penicillata ogilbyi, assembly GCA_023548195.1. Taxonomy (NCBI): domain Eukaryota; kingdom Metazoa; phylum Chordata; class Mammalia; order Diprotodontia; family Potoroidae; genus Bettongia; species Bettongia penicillata. The sequence continues at coordinate 11,422,027 of JAJHZJ010000126.1, read as the reverse complement.
CTGTTCAGTATAGTAAGTTTTTAAGGAGTCAGTATAAAGTAACAATAGCCAGAAAGTAAGATTGCTAAGGGGAACTTAGAAGTCACTCATAGACTGCTCCAAAAATCAAGGGAGCACAATTTGTAAATGATATCATATATTAACCAAAAACCACATCCTGGTAATGTGTGCTGAATCAGAGGAGACCATCTAGGCTTTGCTCTCAGGCTTTTTTGGTTCTATGATAAGTGAATTTCAGAGAAGTTCTAGACATCTACAGGATGATCAGCTAAATAGTAATTGTTTCTCTTTTACCCAGGAGCCCTGAGGGTCTTCCCCTCCCAGTTTGATTTTTTTTTTTTTTATTAAAGGCCTTGAGTAACTTAAAGAAGCCTGTTCATTGAATGAGTGTATCTCACTCAAGGTAAGAATGCTATAGGACCTTAGCCTGAAAGGGCCAGGGTCTCACACTGCATCCTGGGCCATCTCCAGTCGTTCTGATGAATATCAGGCCATTGGACCTAGATGGCTCAGAAGAACGTGAGGCTGGTAACCTTGCATTGCCCTCCCTCACTCAAATCAAAGTCAACAGCAAGTCATGTCATCATCTTGATGTCATGGTCCTCTTCGAGAACAAAGGACAAACACAGCAAACAGAACACCAAATGTTACTGGTAACTTTGAGATAGTGTGGACATGTTACCTTAAACAACTTTGATATGATCTGAATATGTTAATGAACCAACCCCAAGGTGGTACAGATAAGAGTGCCCTCTAAACCCTAAAAAATGAGACCCCCAGATTCTACCCTATCCCCAGCCCTTACTATCTACATAGGGTCCATGCTGCCTAGGGTTCCCAGTTCTAATCCATGCTTATTTGAGTGATACTCTCTGACTGTTCCCTCCTCATCTTCTTCCTCATTGCTGCTTGCCTTCCTTCACCATCCCCCATCCCCATGCCATCTGTCTCTATATGCCCCCACCACTTTTCCCCAATTGTTTCTGTACTGTCTGTGCTGTTTGTCCCTACACGCTCTATGCCTCATTAAAGTGTGATTGCAGTCTCACTTCCCATTGCTATCATGGTTTTTCCCAGCAAGTACTCAAAGAACTAAGTGTGCCTGTCCAATTTCATAATTCCATAAATTAATTAATAATTCACGGCCTCTTGCAGAAGAAGGGATTTGAGCTGGGTCTTGAGGCAGCTAGGGACACAGGAGATGGAAGTGAGAGGCATGAGAGACAAGCCAGTAAAAAGGCAATGAGGGGAAACGGAACGATGTTTGAGACCAGTGGCTCTGAGTCTTAGGGTATATAGAGGACTGGAAGAGGAAGGGCTGAGTTAAAATTAGCTCTAAATAACAAATAAATAGGTGACAGATAGAGAGAGCAATTAGGCAGCTTGGTGGAGCAGTGAATAGAATGCTGGGCCTGGAATAAGGAATATTCATCTTTGTGAGTTCAAATTCAGCCCAAGACACTGAGTCACTTAACTGTTTGCCTCAGTTTCTTTACCTGTAAAATGAACTGGAAAAGGAAATGGCAAACCATTCCATTTATTTGCCAGTAAAACTCCAAAAGGGATCATGGAAAATAGGATGTGATTGAACAGTGGATGGAGCTTTTATTAAGCACTTACTGTGTGCCACACACTATGCTAACAGCTGGAAATATACATACAAACAAAAAAGAAATTCCCTGCCCTTAAGGAGCTTACATTCCAGTGAAACAAGACAACAAAAAGTAGGAGCTGGAAAGATGGGAGAGAGCAGGTGGAAATACTGAGAAGTGAGGGTAGTTAGACTGGGCACTTTTTGAAGCTGTGCTTCTGGGCAGGAACTCCTCAGTTAGAAGAATTACCCATTAGAGGCCAAAGAAGTGGAAGCTGATGATTTTATATTTGATTCTGGAAATAAGAGGGAGCCTCTGGAGTTACCTGAGGGGTGGGGAGGGATATGTGATGAGGTCAAAGCTATACTTTAGGAAAATTACTTTGGCAGTGGAATAGAGACTTGAAGCAGAGAGACCATGTAGAAAACCACAGCAAAAAGTCCAGATGTGAGAGAAGATTAGAAGATGGACTAGGCTAGACTAGATGACCTAAGGTCTCTTGACCAGGTCTACATTCTATAATCTCTTTGACCAAACTCCAGGCCCCTAGGCCAGGCAAACTCTTTAGATTAAATTCATAGTCACATCCTTCTTCTTGGACTTATGCAAGGAGTCTTTTAGAATTCTGCTATTTTCCCTAGGACTTCAATTCGAGTTCTGACTACACTAATACATCACAGAGACAAAAGAACTCAGCACTGGGCTCCCTCTGGGTCAAATATCTCTTTCTTTGCTAGGGACAAGATCCAATTCCCATTTCTTACTACCTTACTAAAGGTCTCAATGTTCTCTAGGCCTCACAGCCTTCTGGTTTCTCCTACAATTTAGGCAAAATCACGAGTTTTAGTAGATAACAGATGAGCTTCGCAAAACTAGGAATATCCTCATCTCACCCAAGGGATCCTTTAGGATCTCATCTAAGAATATTTTGGGACTGATAATATGTAATATAAATTTTGGACTTTAATAAGGGCCAAAGTTTGAATTAAGGAGAGTTGGACCTAATAGTCTCTTTTGTTAATCTTAAGTAAACTCAGAGAATGCCTTTTGGTATGTCAGGGAAGCAGATGGGGCTGACTTAGTAATTTCCTTATGAGACTCTTTTTATGGCATGTTAATGATGAGGAAAAACACAGATGTCCTTGGTTGTAATTTCAACTTTGTCAACTCTGTTAAAGATATCCTTTCTTGTGTCAGCAACTTCAAGGACCTGTTTATGACAGGATGCCTGCCACTAGAGTGGTGAGATTTTCTCCTTATCATGTGTCACAGAGACATATGCTACAGAGAGGGAATTTGCATAGCCTAGAATCGTAAAACCCAACTGACACTACTTTGTTAGTTGTCTTGTCTTACTAAATTTGTAATTTGTTCAACTAAGAGAGCTCCTTTCTCATGGAAAAATGTTTTTAAGCCAGATGATTTCTGTATAGGGCAGTCAGATAATATCTGGCTCCGTAGTACTATGTAACTGTTACCTTAAGGGGAATTTATAATGAATTAAGTAATAAATGTTTGCATTTAACCTCTTGCCTTTTCTTCAATCAACTTTCAGGTCAACAGGGCCAATTATAATAATAACTGATTTGTATGGTAACTTAAGATTTAAGAAGATTTAGACCTTGCCCCCACCCATAGCTCATGCAAATATTATTATCCTCATTTTACTGATGCTAAAACTGAAACTCAACTACATCACATAGACAGTAAGAGGCAGAACTAGCATTTGAACCATATCTCTCATGAGTTCTCTTTCCAGTATACTATTCTGAATTTCTCAGCTTCCAGGTTGTCTTAGCTTTCTTGGCTTCACACAGCTAATGCCTGATACAGATTTGAAAGCAGAGGCTAGAAACTTCACAGAAATAATGGGTAAAGACTGTAGTTATCCATTTATTCATTAACATTTACTGAGTCTACAACCCATGCCCTCTAAGAGCTTATAGATTAGTAGAGAATTGCAATGTTAATCAGAGAGTTAAAGATCTTCCCCACTCATGAATAGAACTGCCCATTAAGGGAAGCTTGATTAGGGAAGGCCCACACCTTTTTTAATTTTCTAATGAGGCCCCTGTTCTCCTGGGTTGTGTTGCCCTCTTGCTCTGAAAAGTGTATAAATACTCTGAGGTGAGGTTTTACTTTGGGGCTCACTCTTTGAAAGTGTTTGTTTGGCCAGATGAGACTCTGCAAAGCCCCTAAGGAGCCCCTCAGCTTTTGAAAACCCAAATGTTGGTGCTTTTCTCTTGGGTAACTATGTATATAATGGTCAGATAGTTGGATCTGTCTGCTGATCTTGAGGATCGATACAATCTTGAGGATTGTATTGCTTGTGATCAGACAGTTGGAAGCCCTATCTGCAGGGTGCTGGCTTTTTCCCCTAAACTAAGTGAATGATACATGTGCTTGATTAAAGTAGATTGTTGACCCCTCAAAAGTTGCTTTCCTTTTAAAAAAGCAGATTTAAGGACCTGTACAGCAGGCCCTTCTGTGTATGTCAGGGTCCTTGCAGGTACAGGAATATGTACAATACACAGAATGTACACAAATAATTGTAGTGTGTTTTGTGGTGTAGATGGCTGATCCAAATCTATTTTCTGCCATATTATTTTACGTTTTTCTTACGCAGTTCTGATCAAATAAAGAACCCTTTCCATAGCAGTCTGTGATCTTTGTTTTATAATGTTGTAGGCTGTTATATAAACTTATTTCTAGCTCTTGATTATCTGCATTATTTCACAGATTTAATTTTCTATTTTTACAATCAGTACCAGATAACTTTGATGATTACTATTTCATTATTCAATTTGATATCTGGTAATTCTAGATCTACTTTATTCCTACATTTTATTTGCTGCGTCTTTTGATCTGAACCTATATTTCCTCTGGTCTAAGGAATTCTCAATGAGGAAACTCCTATTTGTAAAGATTGAAACTCCTCCTCACCTAATAGTTTTAGAGAGTTGCCTGGGCAACTTTGTGATTTGTTCAAAGTCACATGACCTGCATATGTCAGAGCCATGACATGACCTCAGGTTTCTGTGAACCCTGATTCCGAGGTTGGCTCTCTACCCACTATACCATGCTGTTTCTCATCTTGATTTAAAAAAAATTTTTTCAGTATATTAGCATAGGTCAATCACAAGCATTAAATATCTTTCCCATTCCTTAGGTCTTTATTTCTGCAAATATTGTTTTATAATTGTATTTATTTAAGTTTAGTATGTTAACTCCAAGGTTATTTATTTTATAGTTTACTTAAAATGGAATTTCTCCTTTTTTCTTTTTGCTTCTAGCATTACTCTACAGAAATGCTGAAGATTTTTGTAGATTTATTTCATATCCTACTACTTTTCTGAAGTTATTGTTTCAATTAGTTGACTCAACAATCTAGGATTTTCTGAGTAAACCATTATGTTGACTGCAAATGCAAATACTTTTACCGCCTCTTCTTTGCTTATATTTATTCCCTTAATTTCTTGCTGTTGTTGTAATAAGCATTTCTAGTAATAATAATGCAAAGATGGACAGGATTTTTGCTTTACCCTTCATTTTGATGGGAAAGCTTCCAGTATTTCTTTATTCCAAATGATATTAACTTGAGGTCTTAGATAAATGCATTTGATCATATTATGGAAAGGTATTTCCATTCCTATGCCTTGTAGCCTATTTAACTTTTACATAATTTATATTTATATTTAAATTTATATTTATATTTAAATTTAAATTTATATTTATATATATATATATATATATTTATATTTAAATTTATATTTTGTTGAAGACTTTTTTGTCTACATCTGTTAACATGATAAACCACTCTTAATCTGAAACTAAAATCTACCTCTCTACAACTTCCACCCAGTGGTCTTAGTTCTGTCCTCTGGGACCAAGTAGAACAAGTCTAATCCTTCTTCTATATGGCAACCCTTTACATAACTGGGGAGAATTTCCCCTTGCTAAATCCTGTCCTCTTTAGGCTACAGTTCATCTCGTCACTGAATGATGTCTTTCAGTCTCCTTTACTATTTTGGTTGTCTTGTTTTGAACACATTCCAGGTTGTCTATAGCCTTCCTAAACTGTGGATCCCAGAAAGGAACATATTAGTCAGTCGGTCATTTATTAAGTGCCTACTATGTGTTAGATACTGTGCTACTCCAAGCATGGTCCGACCAGGGGCAGAGTACAGTAAGACCTGCACCTGTCTCATTCTGGACACCATGTTCTCAAAGCAATCAAATTGGTATATTAAGCATAATTACAATCTACTACAAAGGATTCCCAGAATGACATCAGAGAATGAAGTATTATTAACACATTCAGAACCTGATGAGAGAAATTCTGGCTGCCTATTATGGCCTGAGATACAAGGATCTTTCCGGAAGTCAAGAGAATACAAACTCACCCACACTTCCTTCCATCTTTACCTTTAGTGGTTCTAGGAAACGCAGTTGCCAAACTATAAGGAAACTAGTCCTTCGCCATTCACTCAGAGCATCGAGATGGGGGTGTGGCCAAACCTATCTGGAGTTTAGGCTTTTTCTATTTTCAAGAGGTCCCTGAATGTGACAGAGAGGAGAGGCTGAGATGGGCAAAGTTTATTTAAAGATTATGTCCCTCCACTCCCTAGAACTAGAAGAAAACTTAGAGATCATTTATTTAGTTCAGCTCCTTCATTATACACATATGGGAACATAATGAAGTTAACCTCATTCAGTAAGAATAAGTTGTGGTATGTGATTGTGATGGAATACTATTGTGCTGGATGATGGAGATGGTTTCAGAAAAGCCTGGGAAGCCTTATATGAGCTGATGCAAAGGGAAGAGAGCAGAACCAGGACAGCATTCTACACAGTAACAGCAATAAATAAGGATGATCAAATGTGAAAGACTTAGCAACTCTAATCAATACAATGATCCAAGACAATTCCAAAGAACTCATGATAAAAAACACTATCCACATCTAAAGAGAGAGCTTAAGGATTCTGGGCACAGATTAATGCCTACTTTTTCCATTTTATTTTTCTTGCTTTTTTTGGTTTTTGTTTTGCAATGTGCCTTATATGGAAATATGTTTTGCATGACTTTCCATGTATAAGTGATATATTACTTGCCTTCTCAATAGGGAGGGAAGGAGCTAAAGGGAAGGAGAGAATTTGGAACTCAAAGTATTTTTTAAAAAGAATGTATGTGTGTGTGTGTGTATGTGTATTTGTATAAATAGCATTCACCAAGTTAGTGAGCAAGGATTCAAACCCAAGTATCCTGACTCCTGGCTCTTTCCTCTATATATGATCCCTAGCTCTAACCTCCCATCATCCTAATCATCTTCTACTAGACAAGTTCTATTTTACAATATCCCTCAGAACAGACCAGAGGTGGGTCTGATCACAGCACAGAAACAATCACTTCCCTTGATTTTGATGTTAATACAATCTATGGTCACTTCAGCTTTTTTGGCACCCAAGTCACCTTATTCGAGGAGGTAGGTTTAGTTAGTACTTAAAAAAAAAGACCTATCATAAGATCATTGAATCATAAGAAAATAACTAAAAAAAGATAGAGTAATCTAATTCAACTCTTTAAAGGCAGCTAAGTGGCACAGTGATAGAGTGCTGGACCTGGAGTCAGGATGTCCTGAGTTCAAATCTAGCTTCAGACAGTCACTAGTTATGTGACCCTGGGCAAGTCACTTCAGCTTGTTTGCCAGTATCCCCATCTGTAAAACGAGTTGGAGAAGGAAATGGCAAACTATTCCAGTGTCTTTGCCAAGAAAACCCCAAATGGGATCACAAAAAGTTGGAAGTAACTGAAGAACAAAAAAATCCAACTCTTTAACTTTATGGAGCTTGTGAACTATATAGATATAAGATATTATTATTACCATTACTATTATTATCAATTCCACAGATAGACATCAGTCTTTGTTAGAAAGTTCTTCCTTACACTATTCTGAAGTCTCTCTGAAAATTGCTTGGTAGCAATCCTACCATGAGATTGGTATGGTCTCATGTATTCATAGAACAGAATGAAATAGAGGAAAGAAGACTGGTGCTGGAACCAGGGGGAGATGAAGATTGGAATCTTGGCTTCAATATATTTACCAGATGGGGGCCATGAAAGTCTTTTTGGACCTCAGTTTTCTCATCTGTAAAATGGGGACAATAACACTTGTACCAACCCATCTCACAAACTTGTTGGAAGGGAAGTGGTTGGCAAAACTTAGAACATTATATATAAAGGTAAACCATTGTAGAATCTGAAATGATAGCATCCCAGAGTTTGAAGGGACCACGGAGTCCAATTGCTTCATTAAAAGGTTAGTGATTTTAACAGGAACTGGGCTCGAGTTAATCTTTGGTCCACCTGTAAAGAAAGTTTGCTAGTGGAAAGGTGTTATTTCACATTTATATATCCCCAACACAATTCATGTAATGACAGGAGACCTGCGGACCTCTCTCTCGACTCAAGCAATCAGTCAAACGTGTGGAAGAGCAGAGGGAAACAAGTCACCTTAATCACTTTGGGAAGAGTAAAGTGCTTTGTCCATGTAACCACAGAGTCAAATGTATTAGACAAATATACTTCTGGGACTCTGTATGACATCTTGAGCCAGTTTGAAACTGAGAAGCAGCAGGAGGTTCCAACAAGCCAGTTTAGTGATGGTTTAAGAAACTCTCGGCGGGTGTGAGCTGGGGGGAATTGAGGAAAATAATAGCACCTACCTCTCATAGTTGTTGTGAACATGAAATGAGATAATATGTGTAAAGCACTTAGCTCAGAACCTAACACATAGCTGTTGCTCTTTTTCAGTCATTTCTGTTGTGTCTGACTCTTCATGACCCCATTTGGGGTTATCTTGGCAAAGGTACTAGAGTAGTTTGCCATGTCCTTCTCCAGCTCATTTTACAGAGGAGGAAACTGAGGCAAACAGGGTTAGGTGACTTGCCCAGGGTCACATAGCTAGTAAGTATCTGAGGCTGAATTTGAATTCAAGCCCTTTTGATTTGAGGACAGGAGTCTACCTAGCTGCCAAGTTGAAACATAGTAGGTACTTAATAAATGCTTGTTCTCTCTCTCTCTCCTCTTCCATGGCATTAAAGCAGGACTTTGCCTGGGCAGCACTTTGCCTTGTTATAGACTTTGAAAGATATAAATGTGCGCATTGCTCTTTGTTTTTCCCCCCATTCCTAATTTTGCCTTTTCACAATGCTGACTTGTACACCCAGGCTTGCCAGGGAGCCTGTGTTAGGTAGGTCTGAGGGCTCTGGGTCCCAGCCCACCCCTCCCCACAACTCAGCTCAGCTCAGTGGTGACTCAGCGCTTCCTGAATCACCAGCAACACATCTGCCTGCTGTTCCTCCTGTCCCCATAGACTTCAGGAGATGAAGGGTGGTAGTTTTTTGGGGGGAGGAGGAGGGGGTTGGATGGATTTGGAGCAGGGACTTTCCCAAAGCCATAGAGTGGGAGAGGAGAGGAGGAAACAACAGTCTAGAAAAGATCAAGAGTTGCCAGCAGCCTCACAGCTGGGGTTAGGGAAGAAAGCTAAATGAGTAATCAGCAAGGCTGTGCTCTGGCCTCATTCTATCACGAAATACCTGTGTGCATTTGCACAAGATATTTCTCTAATTTGGGCTTCGGTTTTCCCCATCCATAAAATGAGCAGTTGCTCTAGTTAATTCCAGAGTCACCTCCTTTTCCAACATAGTATAAATTTTATGGGTTACAGACAGCATGTAAAAAATACCTGGAGCTTTTCCCCCATTTCCTTCCTTATCCAGTCCGATCCCTTCAGGGTCCGCTCATCCCGCTTCCCTTTGCTCTTCCTCCCCTGTCTCCACCCCATCTGAGTCACAAGCCCAGGTGTTGTCAGTTTGATAAACTAGCATGGTGAGAAATGGGATTTCGTCAACTATTCTCATTAACAGCCTACTGGAATATAATAAAGCTTGCATTTAGAGTCAGAAATGCTGGGCTCAAATTCTGGCTCTCAAGTCAGTCATTTCATCTCAGTTTCCTTCTCTGTCAAATTAGGGAGCTAAATTAGATAATATCTACATTTCTGTGATATGGCCAATTATTATCTGAGTGACCTTAGACGTAGTACTCAGAAAACCAATTCTGAGAAAATTGGAATCAAAGCTCTTTAGAATGATACTAAATACAATATATTAAAAAATGCATGCTATAATTGTATATAATGTATAACATATAATTATATGCACAATATGTAATTACATAACATGTATATAATTTATAATGTAATATATAGAGTGTATATAAAACACAATATAATGCAACATATATAATGACTCAAATCTCGTTTAAATAATGTTTTATGGTTTGCCACTGACTGATGCCCATTTTACAAGTGAGAAGAATAGATACTCAAGACAGGTCAAGAGATTTGTGCAAGACCACAAAATGCCAGAGCTAGGATTAGAATCATAGAATTTTCAAATTGTGTGTGGTTTTTCCTTTGTTCTTGAAGAGGACCATGACATCAGGGAGATGATGCCATGGCTTGCAGTTGACTTTGATTTGAGTGAGAGAGGACTGTGCGAAGTCACCAGCCTCACTTTCTCTTCTAGAGGTTTCTGGGTCCAATGGCCTGATATTCATCAGGATGACTGGAGATGACCTAGGATGCAATGGGAGACCCTAGCCCTTTTAAGCAAAGAGCTTTCCAGGTTCTTACTTTGCATAAGGCAATGCCCACTCAGTGAATAGGCCTCTTTAAGAAGTGAGTCAAGGAATGCCCCCATTAATAAAAATAAATAAATAAATAAACTGGGAGGGGAAGACTCTCAGGGTGGCTGACCAAAAGAGAAACAGTGACTATATTCACTCTGAGGCAGAAAGGCTCCTAAAAAAACCTGTTAAGTGATGCTTGGGCAGGGACCTATTGTTGTGCAATCCTTGAGATCCAGAGTGAATTGGGTGTAAGGCTTGATCTTTGAGAAAGAAAGGGGAGTAGAGGAAAGGGAAGGGGAGGGGAGGGGAGGGAGAGGAGTTGTCCAACTGGAATTGGCCAGCTGGGTGGATATTCAGGTAGCTCCTATTACTCACAGGTTGTGGTTTGTTCTTCATTCTCAAAGAGGAACATGACATCAGGGAGATGATGACATGACTTCCAATTGACTTTGATTTGCAAAATCACCAGACTCACCTTCTCCTTCAGAGACATCTGGGTCCAGTGGCTAGATATCAATAGAATTTTCAAATTGGAAGAGTTCTGAAGGTCACCAAGTGTAGCCCCACATTTTACAGAAGAGGAAACAGTTGCCCACAGTCAACAAACATTAATGAAACCCTCACCATGTGCCATGCACTGTGCTAAGCATTGAGGATACAAAGAAAGCCCAAAACAATCCCTGCTTTCCAGGATCTTACATTTTAAAAGGGAAGACAATATGTAAAGAATTGGGTATGTAAGACTTATATACAGACTAGATAGAAGGCAATTTAAAGGGGAAGGCATCAATAAGTTTAGGGGACTGGGAAAGACAAGTGACTTGCTTAGGCTCATACCTAAGATTATGATTATGGAAGGGCACCGAAAACCTAGCTCCATACCCTGATTCTTCATCACAGCCAAGTAATTTGTAGTAAAAAATGCTTTTCAAAAGTCTAAGTACATTTTCCTTCACCTTTTTCTCAATGAAATTCTACAACTGAATTTGTATTTCAGAAAAATACAATTGTAATATCTCTTCTGAAATACTCTTCCAACTTCTATTTACACTCATAGGTTGAGTCCCTCATAAGGTAACTGCTGCCTAATATTCTAAGAGTAACCCTGCGGGGTTATACTTTTAATGATGGCATAGAGGCTCTGGAAATCCTCCTCCCCCACCCTCCTTCTAACTTCCCCTGAGCTCTCCCATGTGGCCCTAGCATTGGCCTGAGGCTATTTCAGTATATTCCTTTCAACTATCACTGCATTGTGGTTTCTCCCTGCCCCAAGTCCAATTCTGTTACCTCTAACATAGCCTAACCCTTCATTGTCTGGATGGCCCCAGACTACTTCCTATCCTTGATTCCATCTCGACCCCTTCTCTGTTTACCCCAGAGTACTTGGTCATTTCTTAATTGCAACCAGACCTTCTCACGGTCTTTTGGTATATAAGGTCCATGTCGCCTCCCCCCACCCTCCATTAAATTGCTCAGATTCCTTAAGAATCTGACCTGCTTTGGTTAGCAATACAAATGCTCAGATTCTTAAAATCTGGCCAATACCGTGGATTCTTAAAATTTTAGCCACCCCAACCAGTGTTTGACCGGAAAAAGACTTGGGTCGAATTCTTTCAAGGCAGGACCTGCCTTGTTTGTCCTTCGATTTCAGAGTTCCCAGCACCTCTAGACCACAACACTACCACCACTCTCACAAGCCCCAACTATTGTATTTCTTATTAACAATCAGCGAGTAGACATGATTAGTCCTTAGCAAATAACTAGAATTAATGCAGAAGTTACAAAAATTATGTTCCCTACTTAAACCTAGGATATACTTTCCAACAAATATGCAGAATCCAAGAGAAGTCTCAAACTTGAGAGTACAATGGTAGTGAGCCTCATGTATCAAAAGTAACTCACAACTATTGGTAATCCTTTCTTTCTTTGCAGTAGAGTCCTCAGGCAGACCTTCTCAGGTACTATTTCTCTACTGAGTCATTTGTTCAGCTGGACTCCTAGCATCTGTTCCTTTCCAGGTTACACTTCTTTGCTTTGGGTTCTGTTCCTTTAACTGTTTCCTTCAAGTATCTGAAGGGTGCCTCTGTTCTCTTAATTGTGCTATGAGCTCCCTCAGACCTCTGAAACTGATAGATGAGTTGTCTCCTTGTGTGCAATGAGTGCTAGGCACCATGACCAGTGAGCAAGAAAAGGAGAAATTCCCTCCTTGTAAGAGTCTTCTCCACAAGATGCTCTGCAATCCAAATTCTCCCCAAATCCCCAGAGTTTAGCCATTTAAAGCCCCCAGAGGAATGCCTAATTTTCTCATCCAATGAGATTGCTCCCTTTAATTCACCCAAAAGACCTGTTCCCACTTCATAAAGAGATTACCAGGAATTAATACCTTATGAATACATTAATTAACATCTCATTACCTCTGTTATAACAATTAAACTGGGGTTATCAAAGCTACCCTTAAACAATTATGCCAGGCAATGAAAAAAAAAAAACCTATTAACCTTTGCTCCCTATCTTTTATGGTCCAGGAGATTGACATTTCTGAAATGACCCTTCATTGGCTTCTTCCTTAGGAAGAAGACACTCCTATAAACTCCTCTGACCTCCATCTTTTAGAATCCCCAATTTCCTTCAAAATTCTGCTCAAGTACCATCTTCTCTGAGAAGCCTTTATTGATCCCCTGCCTGCTTGTGCGTCCCCTTCCCCAAAATATTTGGTACTTATTATGTATATGTAGTGCCTCTCTGGACTATCCTCACAAATTGTACTCATATTCATAAGTTGGGGCCTGAAAGGGGGGCTGCTACTTCCATTCTAGGGAGTAACCCTGTGGCTTCCACCATGGGATTTTTCCAGGAAGGCTCAGTCAATAGACTTAATCAGATTTTAGCAAACGCATTACTAAGATAGTAAGTAGGGTATTTAGTACAAAACATTCTCTCTCCAAATCTGGGGCATGTTTTGCAACAAGTACCCACATCATCAATGAGAAAAGGTTGCTTGTATTAGAGTACAATGATAGTGAGGCACATATCTGCTAAGTGGTGACTCATAACTGCTGGTACTGCATGACTAGGAAGTTCTTTCTTCCTTTGTCCAGACGTCATGCAATATCTTTGCTCAGTGGGTTGCTCAGTAGGATTCGGAGGGTCTGCTCCTTTCTTGAATCCATACTCTAAACTCTTCTCTACTATGAGAAGTGACATTAATTGGAGCTGCTTCCACTCTCAGGTGTCTCTGTCTATTATATAAATCTGTGCCTGTCCTCAAGAGTGTATCTCTGCTCTCTCCTGGGTACTTAATGTGTTCTACTGGTCCATTAGCTCTAGTGGCGTGCCACCAGGGAGAAAGGTCAGTCCCCTTCTCTCCTCTTCAGAGATCTCTCCTCCATTGAATGACTCCCATGCCTAGACTTCTCAGCTCTCCACCTGGAACTGCTGAAAAACATCTAGCTAATTAAAGTCTCAAGAATTACAGTAAGCTTGTTTGCTCAGGTAATAACCTATTCCCCTTTTGACCCAATAAAAGTAGTTTGGTCCTCATAAAGGGAGCACAGGGTATAGAAGCATTTAATATTTACACACTAAAACATTATCATGTATTAATAATAAGAGCATTTATATAGGACTTAGGATTTATAAAGTATTTTACAAATATTATTTCATTTCCCCCTCAATAGTCCTAGGAGGTAGATACTATTCCCTATTTGACAGATGAGAAAACTGAGGCACATAGAAGGTAAATGACTTACCCAGGGTCACACAGCCAATACTTATCTGAGGCTGGATTTCACTCTAATCTTCCTGACTTGAGGTCATATGTATACATACACATAAATACACATGTATTTATACATACACACATGTGTACACACACACATATATATACACACACATACATGTGTACATATTGTTTCCCTGGAAAGAATGTAAACTTTTGAAAGGCAGAGACTATTTTGGTTTTTGTCTTTGTATCCTTAGAATCCAGTAAGTGCTTAAGAATGTTTATGAATACATTTATTAATTTCTGACCTTCCAGATTCTGGATTCATGGTAGTTTCCTGCTTTTTGCTGACTTAATTGTTCTCTCTGGACTTGATCCCTTCTAGGTCTAGGCTTGCAATAGTTTCTGGAGCCTCCCTACTTAACGTCTGAGTTCTGATCCCTCCTAACCCACTGTGACCACCATCATCATCTGTATCGTCCTCATTTTGTCACCAGATGAACCATCTGAAATATGTAGATATCCCACACTTCCTTCAACAATCCTCTTTCATTCATTCCACAATTACGCTCATTATTTGAAAGTACTCTGGAACAACAGTAGCAGTCACGGTAGTAATGGTAATAACAGCAAACAGCAGCAAGAATTCACATTTGCATAATGCTTTAAGACTCCATCACATGCCATCAGTAACAAGCACCCGGAAATAATGAAACAATTGACACGCATTTATTAAGCCTTCTCTGCTCTAGGCACTGGGTTAAGGTATTGGGATATAGACAAATGTCAGACAATCCCTGCCCTCAAGGAGTTTACATTGCATCACATATGTGTATGTATGTATGCATGTATGTGTGCATGTGTATGCATGTGGTTCTGTATATGTGTACTGGGGTGGTAAACAGGGTTGTTCATATACTTCTTTTCATTCCTACTTTACTGCTAACTCATCAGATGAATTTCCAGGTAAAAGCACTACTTTGGGAAGTTGTAAGAAAACTAATTTCTAACTGGCTTTCTCTCTAGTTCCAAGACACCAGATAGAGATCTCAGTTTTAATTCTCTCTCTCTCTCTCTCTCTCTCTCTCTCTCTCTCTTTCTCTGCTCCTCCTCCTCCTCCTTCTCCTCCTCTCATCATCATCATTAAGCTTCCTCTCAACTATAATCCAAATAAGTATATGCCCTCAGACAAACAAAGAAGATAGAAAACTATTGCCTAGGGGTCTCTAGAATGGGTAGGAAGGGGTTCAACATCACAGAATCTCTCCTAACCCTCTTCCAACCCACATAGCTTTGCTCCTTAGAGGCAGTTGACTGCAACTTCCATGTTCCCAGCAACAGAAGGTTTTCTTTCAGCCTCCTCTTCTCCAACTCCATGAATCTTCTGTACACTTATCAGGAACTAGATTCTTCCTCAAGATTCATTCCTAACCAAACTCACTTGAATTGACTTCTTTGGGTAGCATTAGTCTCTACCATCTCCAGATTCAGGCTCAGTTGCAATCCTCTAATGGGAAAGAGCAGGAATACTTATCATAGAACTGGTTGAAGCCCAGTTCTGTTCCCTTGGAATCTTAGTTCTGAGGTCCTGCCACTTTTCAGGGAGGTGGCAGAGCAGGGTCACCCCTTTAAGGCTTGCCCTTTAGACTTATTCTTTCCTTTCAAAAGTTCTTTCTGGTACAGGGCTGGATCTCCTTCATGAGAGACCTCACCCTCACTTATGGTGTGACTATCTTGTGTATTTCCCAAATCTTCATCTCTGCAATCTAGGTCATAACCAGGCAATAATTATTTGTACAATAAAGATCCAACAACTCTGGAGTTCAGGATCCCCCAGGTCCCTGACAACCCTGAAGCCAATCAGACATTCTGAAAGAACAAAGAGATTTTCCTTGACTTCCTTTTGTCCTTCTACCAATGATCCAGGGTTAACTAGTCCCTGTTCCCTCCTGGGGTAGGGGTGTAGTTTGGCAGGAAGAGCATCGGTGCGGTTGTTCTTACCATCTGAATGAGCTGGGAGTCACTAATTACAAGCCTTTCAGTGAGATGGAGGACCCTAAGGTCTACACTGATACTGTAATTCTAAAGTTCACTGGACTTTACACCTACTCTGTTACTATGTCCTCAGGATTCTTTATCACGGTCATGTGACCACTAAGGACCCCTGGGCCTTGCCATCTGTCTGGCCATTGAACTGTTAGAGCTATCTGCCCTGTAGCTGAACTCATGTATATATATGTATGTGTGTGTGTGTGTGTGTGTGTGTGTGTACACTGTCCTTAAATACTCAGTACCATACATACTTACACACAAATATAGTGTCTGCCCTGGAGAAGTTCACATTCTAATGGTGGAGGCAACGTGTAAATAACTTGGTACATACAATATATATACAGTGCAAATGGGAGGAGATCTCAGAGGGAAGGTAGGGAAGGCACTGGAGGAGGGGTGGCATGGAAAAGGCCTTTCACAGAAGGTTGGTATTGGGATATAGACAAGTCTTGAAGGAATCCAGGAGAGCCAGTAGGCACGGTTGAGCAGGGAGAGCATTCTAATACATGGAGGACTTCCTTGCATAGTCATGAAGACCAGGGGTGGAATATCATGTGCAAGAAACAGCAAATACCTAGTGTACCTAGATTGTAGAGCGAATAGAGAGAAATCATGTGTAAGACTAGAAATGTGGGAAAGGGTCAGATTCTGAAGAGGCATTTGATCCTGGAGGTTGTAGGGAACCACTGGAGTTTGTTGAACAAAAAAGGGACGTATTCAGACATAATCAGAACATGTTGTAGGAAAATCACACTGGCCACTGAATGGAGGATGGATTGGAGTGGGGAGAGATGTGAATCAGGGCAACCAACCACAGGACTATTAAAATAGTGGAGGAAAGAGATGGTAGGGTAAGTTGCAGTTAGAGACTTATCTGAGAGTAGCAGGACTCTAGGTCCTAAATTGGGAAGATAATTGCATTTGCTTTTCTCCTACTTTGACCCTTGTTATTGTCCTTCCTTCTCAAAGAGACCCAACAACATCAGGGAGGTGAACTGGATTTAAGTGAGGCAGGGCTGTGCAGTCACCAGCCTCACCTTCTCCTTTAGGGCCATCTGGGACGAGTGGCCAGATACTGATCAGGATGACTGGAGATGGCCTCAGATGCAATGGGAGATCTTGGCCCAAGAAGCACTGCCAGAAAAAATATGATAAGAGTGCTGGTTTTTTTCAGAGGACTCAAGTTCAAATCCCAGCTCTATTACTTATTATCTTTATAATAATGGGCACTAAATGACCTCTAAAATCCCTTCCAGTTCAAAATCCATGATTCTTAGCAATTGCTTTACTTCTATCCCCTGGCATATTTAGTCATAAAAAAAAATTTGAGTATTTAAAAAAATCTGAGTACTTACCAGCACAATAATATTCCATTACATTTATATACTACTACAAGGATGCTTGGAATGGTAGAGGAAAAGACAACATTTCAGAGAAATCTGTCCTCTATGATTTTGGTGGAAATGTATTTCTTCCCTGTGTTCCTATCATACCCATTTTTTACATTCAGCACCAAGGCAAAATCTGAGGTTGAATTTGCCTCTTTTCTATTTCCAAAAGGCAGAGAGGTCACAATCCTTATGCTTGAAGTAGAGATAGAAACTCTTATCTTTGTCTTCCTTCAGTGCCAGTTTTCATAATGCCTCTGTCCCAGAACTGAAAGAATCATAGCTATGACCAGTCATTGTAAGATCATTTATCTTTCCATCACACCATCTGTACCACTCCAGGTTCCCTGGGATGGCAACATAATTGAAAACTGAAAGGGACTGAATTCATCTAGTCCAAACATCTCATTTTTTATAATAAGAAACTGAGAGGGGAAAATAATTTGCCCACGGTCGGCCACATAACTGGTAAGTAGCAAAGGTGAAATTTCAAGTCTTTTGACTTGAAATCCTTGGTAATTTTTCACAGACATGTAGTAAACCCAACCCAGAAACCTAAAGGCCTTTTACCTCTTAGAGCAGAGGTGTCAAACAAATAGAAATGCCACTAATCCATATATAAAGACCCCTTCAGCCTCTGGTTCCTGTAGCACTCAGGAGTTCCCTGGGTCTATTGCCCTTAAGCCTGTTTGACCCCTTTGTTTTAGAGCATCCTAGAGGACAAACTGAGAGAACTAAGAAAAAATGGAAAGAAGAGAAAAAGAAAAGAGCTTGGATACTTTCCACCAACCATCTTAACTCAAAAGAATTTCAAGAAACATGTATTAAGCATATATTATGTTTAAAAAAATTTACTGTTGACTTCTGTTTGTACATCATACTCCCTTCCCAACATACCCCTCCTTTACTTCCCTGTCATCACATCCTCAGTAGTCCATGGACTGTGCTCTAGCAAAGTGGTCAGGGTGGGGTTGGGGGGAGGCCTGTAATTTATCTCTGTTATGCTTTTAACAAAGGAAAACAGTTAAATAAAACCATGTCTAACAGTTCATCAACTTTCTAATACTTCATCTTTCCGAAGGAAGTTTGTTGGCATAGTTCCTTACATTTTCCCTAAGATTGTTCTGTAAAATTATACAGCCTTCTTTTCATTTATAATATTGTAACAGTGTATATGTTATTTTACTGATTCTATTTATTTCATTGTGCATCAATTCTTAGCTTCTAATGTTTCCCTGAATTCCTCATAGTTGACATTTCTTACAGCACAATAATATTCCATTACATTTACATACCACAAGTTTTAGATTCATTTCTCAATTTATGGGCATCCACTTTGTTTCCAGTTCTTTGTTAACACAATGCAATGCTGCAGTGAATACACTGGCATATACAGGACCTTTCTCTCTTTGACCTTCTTGGGGTATATGCCTCTGGGTCAAAGACTATAAGCATTTTAGTCACTTTTTTTGTTTAGCAATACTCTGGGCTCACTTTCCAGAAGAAAGTTCACGCTTTCCCTTGGGTCTCCCCTCAGGGTTCTAGTGGGTACTTCAGGGCAGTTCCAATGTCTCTTCTCTAGTGCTATCAGCTCAAGTCCCCATTTCAGGATGCTTCCTCCCAAAATTCTCAGTTGAAAATCAATTTAGACAGATAGCCTCAAGGTGCTTTAGAAACAGATATTAGAAGAACAATCAGTATAAATGTCTACACATACTATCCCATAAGTATATAGAGAGTTTAGGGGAAAGTAGACTCTTGCTCAGGAAGCACATGTAGGTATGGTGAGGCTTCTTTGCTAGGCTCTTTGTAGAACTAAAAGTCCACTCTGTCTCTGGCTGCTGATGTAAATATTGCCACTAGATGATCCAGGAGTTAGGCTAAGAAACCACTATGAAGATAGGCAGTCTCCAAGGTCCTCCTCTGGTCAAAGAAGGGAAAGGGGAAACATGGAGACCTAGACAGACAAGCTGAGGCCTCATCTTTTCTCTCAAGCAGTCCCTTTTAGAGGGGTTCAGCTAGCACTCCTATTGTTGTAAATGGGTTGTTTTCAGTTCTTGGCTCCATTTGTGGTTTTCTTGGCAAAGATACTGGAGTGGTTTCCTGTTTCCTTCTCTACTACATTTTATAGATGAAGAAACTGAGGCAAGCAGGGTGCAGTGACTTGACCAAGGTTACATAGTTGGTGAATGTCTGAGGCTAGATTTGAATTTAGGAAGATGAGTCTTCCTGATTGCAGGCCTACCACAATATCCACTGTGCTAGATGCCCAGCTAACACTCTATGTTAATTCCAGTTTCTAGAATTTAATCCCTTCTCAACTCCTTTGATAGTTTATAGATGATTCATGGGACATTATCTAGATTTTTTTTGCACCCTGAGAACTTAGTCTAAGACTTACACATAATTGATTGAGGGTTGCAATCACCTATTGAAGTAAGGTATTTAGGCTAAAATGGGATTGGTTAGTTTTGAACTTGATCCTATCTGTACCTTGTAAGAATGCAGAACAATTGCCTGTGTAATTCCAAATAGTTTTCCAGAATGAATGGACCAGATCAAAGATGTACCAACAGAATATAACTCCTGTCACTCTACACAGCTACCCTTCTCTCCTGTTCTGAGGGGAAATTGGGCCTTTAGGCTAAGGGGGAGAAAGAGATAGAAACAGAGAGACAGAGAAAGAGAAAGTGATTTAACATGGCAGCAGCAGAGAGTAGCAGTCATGGTAAGAGTTAAAGAGATACAGGAACTTCAAGGGTGGTTCTTTTCTGTTTCTGGCTTCCAATTTCATTCACCCTGCTGTGTGATGGGTTAGCTGTTTCCAGATGGGGTCAGAGATTCCCAAGAGTGACTAATGAACTGAGACAGAAAAGCAGCAACCCCACCTGAGTTCTAGTTCCCAATGCATACAGTAATCTATGCTCTGAGACTCCGGGTCCAGGGTTTCTGTATCTGCATCTGATGACCAGTCTTATAGAAAGCATGAATCAAACATATTAGAACTGTGTTGCTATATTCCTTTGCCTACCTAAGGGAAGGCTCAAATTGTAAATTGCCCAGGACTCCTAAATCTGGATTTGTACTATGTCTGAGGGGATTTGCAGGTTTGGGAGAGTAATCGGATTGTAGCTCCTCGATAGATGTCTTATTATGCATTGAATTCTCTGGTTATTAAGACTGTTCACTTATTGATTCTATGCTAAGAGCGAAAGCATCCTATACAGCACTCCAGCATACGTGTCTGCTTCCACAGAGAACCTAGTCCAGGGACGGGGAGCCTGCAACCTCAAGGCCACATGAGGCTCTCGAGTTCCTCAAGTACACTGTTTGACTGAACCCAAATCTCACAGAACAAACGCTCCAATACATCAAGGTTATATAACCACAGTTCACTGAGATACAACATGGTCAAAAGAAGGCATTAGATGAGGTGGGGACTCAGAATTAATTTCTGATTGTTACAGTCTCTAAATCCATAAATTCCTTGAAAACCCCACGGCAACAATGTCCCATAGAGAAAGGTGGAACAGAGGAGGTAGTCTCTAGTAACCATGGAGAATGTGACACATAGGCATTGCTTCCCTCGCCCTGAAAGGTAAGTGGAAACCAAGGTGAGCCACGGCATGCCACAGTGACTGTCTCTCAGTGCCCCCTGGTGGCTAAAAGCAGATTCGTGTGCTTGTCATCTCCTACCACCTAGTACCTAGTTCATTATTTCCACCTTCCTTCCTTCCTTCCTTCCTTCCTTCCTTCCTTCCTTCCTTCCTTCCTTCCTTCCTTCCTTCCTTCCTTCCTTCCTTCCTTCCTTCCTTCCTCCCTTCCTTCCTTCCTCCCTCCCTTCCTTCCTTCCTTCCTTCCTTCCTTCCTTCCTACCTTCCTTCCTTCTTTCCTTCCTTCCTTCCTTCCTTCCTCCCTTCCTTCCTTCCTCCCTCCCTTCCTTCCTTCCTTCCTTCCTTCCTTCCTTCCTTCCTTCCTTCCTTCCTTCCTTCCTTCCTTCCTTCCTTCCTTCCTTCCTTCCTTCCTTCCTCCCTTCCTCCCTCTCTTTCTTCCTTTCTTTCCCAGTTTGATAGATACAAGGTGAAACCTGAGTTGTCTTAAATTGTGTTACTCATTATTTGTGAGTTGGAGCAAATTTCCCTCCAGTTATTGATTTAAGCTCCTATTTCATACAGTACACTGTGTTCTGTTCTAGGGACACAACGAAGAAGAACCACATACCCCATCCTTTCATGAATCTTGCAACATACTTACAGATCCATGGTGTTGTTGGTTGACCTGTAAGGTTTCTTCCAACTCTAATTCCTGTACAAATCATTATGATACAAGGCAGAATGGGATAGACGATCAGGACAGAGCCATACAGTTTTCTTTTTTTTCTTTACTGTTTTACTCCCCACCGCCCCAATTAGATTTAAAAGCAATTTTTAACAATCCTTAAAAATTTTTTTTTGAGTTCCAAATTTTACCCTTCTTCCCTTCTCTCTCTCTTCCCTGAGATGGCAAGCAATCTGACATAGGTTATGCATGTGTAATCATGCAAAAAATGTATTTCCATATTAATCATGTTGTGAACAAGCCACAGACCAAAAAAAAAAAAGACCCAGCCCCCCAAAAATTAAAGAAAGTGAAACAAAGTATACTTCAATCTGAATTCAGATTCTCTCAATTTTTTTCTCTTGAAGTAAATAGCATTTTTCATCATGAGTTGGAATTATCTTGGATCATTAGGAGGGAGAGCTTGTTTCCAGCTGGTGGGATCTGGGAGACAGCACCTGCACTGGTTCTTGAAGGAAGATTTCCATAGACAGAGAGATAAGGCAGGTATGGGAGCAGCTGGTATGAGGAATACATAGATAGGGAAGAGTCAGGACACAACTGGAAACAACTAGTGATTTCAGTTGGCTGGATTTTAGGCAAGGGTGTACTGACAATAAATGGTTAATGACTTGCTTCCACAACACACTAAGTGTAATCTGTAAGTGTATTTCCATCACTTTCTTAAGCCTGGAAGAATAGCAAAATAATAAATAAGGTCTCAATTTGTTGCATTTGCTGATTTCTGAGGAATGATGATCATTCCTTAAATTTAACAATTGGTTGGAGCCAATTTGATCTGGCTCCACCCCACCTCTTTTAAGTAAGGGGAATTTTAGTGTAAGTAAGGTGGATTTCAGTGTGTGTAAAGTGGATTTTTGTTACTATTTCTTAGAGTTCAGTTTCTCAGGATCCATAACCATAATAATCTCTTGTTCCTAGGTGTTAGATATGAGTTCTTACAATGGGGGTTCAAAACCTCTCCACCATACTTGCACAGCATTAAACAATGATAAATAATATAAACATCCACTGCGATTGCGCAGTGATAGATGCAAGGATGAAGTGGTGTAATTTATGAAGCTATTGCTGGCAATACGCCTTCTTTGTTGTCCTATAAAGCAGATGGAGGCTGGTCAAAGGGTAGGGAAACTTAGGGTTGAGTGCACAAACTGGAATGCTGCGCATGCATTGATCGGCCCCCATTGAGGTTTGGGGGGGAATCTGTGTTTGTCTCAACTTCTCCCTATTGAGGCTTGAGAGGATTTAAGGGAAGCACAAGTTGTGCCTGTCTCATCTGACCTCATCCAGACATAGATGTAGTTGGCCCCCCCTTCTCGCTGACCCCTGCAAGAAGGGTGATTAGAAGATGCTGTACAAATTGTCCTCTCATAATCAGCAATCCTTTTCTGAGAAAACTAGACTAGAAAAAAGTAAGATTATTAACCCCTTCTCAGTGTCTTTCCTGTCTGACCAGCTCAAGAGTGAACCTGTGCTAGCAGCCCTCCTGTGTGCTGTGTTTATCTGTCTTACACCCTGACTGTAGATTGTGTATAGAAGAGTATGAAACAAGGCTCCCTCCAGAAATTCGGTGTTAACACCTTCAAAGTTTAATATAACAATTTAATTGGACAATGAAAAGACTTTTGATGCCGAACCAGACTGCAGCACCAAAGAACACCAGCCTAGGCTTTAGTACCAGAGAGAAAGATGCTTGATAGGACTTGGGCTCCAATCCCACTTTTCCCTATTTGCTACCTATAGGGTAAGTGACTAAACCTTTCTGTCTCAGGTTTCTCATTTGCAAAATGAGAAAGTTGAATGGGAGGACCTCTAAGATGCCTGCTAGATCTAAGGCTATGGTCCTAAAATTTAGTGAATTCTCTGAGCAAGGGGAAGGACAAGGCATGATGTTAACACTCTATTATTAGGTGCGTGGCCATGGGCAAATGTTAAGGCGTTTCTTAGCTGCCTTCTAAAAATGGAGATAATAATACTTGTTCTAGCTGCTTCATAGAATTGTTACAAGAAATGTGTTTTAAAATGCTATAGAAATGTATCATGGGTTTTTTTTTCATCTTTTTAAACTTACTGAAAGTTTCAACTAAATTCAAATGCCACCATAAAACCTCCTTGGGTCAGAACTATGCATAGAACATGGAACTTTGTGACTTCACTTATGTCTTTATCATGTAATATTCTGTTTACAACTGACATTGTATCATTTCCCTCAGGCAGACTACAAGTTCTTTGGAGACAAGAATTGATTTGCTCTAAATTTCACATTTCTTCTAACACTGTGCATAGGAAACACTAATAAAAACTCATTGAATAGGAGGATAGTTGATAGAAGGATCATGTCAAGGTAGAGGAGAGAGGGATATTTGTCTTCAGAACTTTTCTGCCCTTCCACCTCCATCCTCACCTTCTATGTTCCCCTATGAATTATTCTAGGTATAATTATGGGTCTAACCAAAGAGAGTCTAGTCCTTAGCATATGCACAATATCCACATGGAGATTTGGTGACCCTGTTTGGAAATGTAGGGCCCTTTCTATCTCCACTTTAGAGCATATGTTGTAATCTTCTATTTCTTGTTGGCTTACTGTTTAGGACTGTTCACTGAATGGGCATTACCTCACTTTAAGCAAGTATCTGAAAAGACTTTAGCCTAAAAGGTCAAGGTTTCCCATTGCATCCTGGGTCATCTCCAGTCATTCTGATGAATATCTGGTCACTGGATCCAGATGACTCAGGAGGAGAAAGTGAGGCTGGTGACTTTGCACAGCTCTCCCTTACCCAAAACAAAGTCAAGTGCAACTCATGTCATCATTTCTCTGATGTCTTGGTCTTTTTTGAAAATGAAAGATGAACACAACAATTACCTATTTCTATGAGGAGGAATAAGACATGCACACATCATATTACTTTTAATAGGTGGGAAAGGGGCTGGAGGGAGGGAGGGAAAGAATTTAGAATTTAGATTTTTATATGAAGGTTAAAAAATTAAATTTTAATTTTAAAAAGGAAATAATAATAAAAATGCATACAGCCTTAAGCTGTTCTCTGGCTGCCAAAGGCCTTTACTGTGATGTCCCACATAGGACAAACTTGCCCTCTTGGAGAAATACCCAAGCTCCAGCTTCACATCTCATTTATTAGATACTGAAAGAAACTGAGGGATTGACTAATCAACCCCTCAACTTTGTTTTATAGATTGAAAAATAACTGACGTTTACATAGTAGTTTAAAGTGTCCAAAGGTTTTACCAATATTATCTTATTTCATCCTCACAAGAGCTCTACGAAATAGGAATTATCACCCTTCTTTTATAAGAGGTTAAGTGACTTGTCCATTGCCCCACAGCTAGTAAATATCAGAGACACCATGTGTAGCCAGACTGCCCCGACTCTGACTCCAAAGCTAGCTAGTTATCCTTATGTGACAGTGCCTTTCTAAAATCCAGATCGGAAAGCAGCATGCCCAAAAGTCATACAGGTAGTAACACAGAAGAATTAAGATTTGAAGGCAGAATTCTGGTTCCAAAATCATGATTCTTTCCATTATATCTGCTGCCTGTCCAGCATCTACCACATATAAGACTCTGTGCTAAGTGCTAAGAAGTGCACCAAGGTGAATAAGATCTAGTGCCTGCCCTCAAGGACCTCACAGTCTAGTAGGGGAGAGCACCACAATGCTTCTCTCATCACTATCACTGTCTTCTTCCCTGAAAGCCACTGGAAATTTTTAAAATTTGGGTTGGCAATGGTGCAGTGGACTTATACTCAACATGGATTCAGGTTCCAGCTCAATTTTTAAAACCTGTGTGATTTCGTAGAATTAATTTACCATCTTTGTGCCTCAGTTTCTTCATCCGAAGAATGAAAATAACTACACTAGTACTATCTATGTCATAGGTTTGTTGAGAGGAAAAATTGGTATCTAAACTCTGTTATAACTCAAAGCACTATGGTGTAAGCTATTATGTTTTACTTTGCCTCCATTTCCCTCTTGCCTTGCTCTGAGTCCTTCTTCTTTCTCAAGACAGTTGGAAGAGTCCTTCAGATTATTGAGAAACCATTGAAGCCTTTACCAGAACATTAAATAATGACTAGTCAGTTACTCGGAATCTACATCCTCTCAGAATCCTTTGAACCAACACACTGGTCAAACCTAAGTCCTAGATGGGATCTTACAAGTCACCCGGTCTAATCTCATTTTACAAGTGGGGAAACTGAGGTCCAATGAGGTTAAATAATTTGTCCAAGATCACATAAAATGGCAAGTGATAAAGCTGGGATTTGAACCCATGTCCTCTGGCTCTAAATATAACACCTTTTCCACTACAAAGAACCATCTCTTAGTATGTTATGCTACCTAGTAACCCTATGAAGATTTCTCTTGGAATGAGGACTTGAAGAAAGCTCTGCATCATTGAAATAGGCAGGGCTGGAATGTATCCCGGCCTTCCTGTCACTTCCTGTCACTGTTCCCTGTGCTAGTATATCAAACTGATACAATAAAAGGGCCAAACCCAGATGTAAGAATCAATGACTATTACAATGGCAACCCAAGGGGAAAAGAGCTTGTCACTCACTCCCCTAGTAGTCAATGTAATGCCTCACCAAACACTTTCTCCACAGGATACTTCATCCCTACCCACTAACCCAAATCGTCTCTGAATCCACCAATAATTCTTACGCTAATAGCCTTCCTACAGTTGACATTCATTTGCCTTTAGTTTCCACTCATTTCAGCTGTTTGCCACATTGGTAAAGGCAACAGAGAAAGCCATGCTATGTTTGGTGACATCTGTCTCTTGAAAAACTTCTGCCTCCTCTTCTCAAGAAAGACCTGCTTTCTCTACTGTCCTGCCACCCTATAGGATGTCACTAGATGTAGGTGAAGTTATTAAGGGAAGGCAAAGAGAGATGGGCAAGGTCAGATAAGAGGATTTTGTAATTCTTGAACATGGAGGTGGTATATTTGTGGATAATGGCAAGATCACAGATATGACCATCTTTATGTGTAGATGAGGTGGAGTGAAAAAGTGGGTCATAGAAAGTGAGTAGGCTGATAAATTAACAGTTAGGGTGTTTGAGAGAATGTTAATATATATGCTGAAGTCTCATGTACGAGGGCAGGAGTTGGGGAGTAGAGAAAAATTGTGGCATGTATGATCCCTTAATCTCTAACTGCCTCAGTTTCCTCATTTCTAAAATTAGGGGGTTTGGACTAGATGGATTCTAATGGCTCTTCTAGCTTTAATCTATTTGTCTATAATCTATTCTGTGAACTATTAAAGTATCCCCAGAGCCTTGCACACAATGAGTACATTTAAAAATGCTTTTTGTTTTTTTGGATTGTTGAAGATCATACTGGATTAATTGTTAAATAAGTGACATTGGTACTAAGTGCATTAGGTGTCTGGGCCAAAGAAGTCAGGAAAACTTTCACTGAATAAGCCACATTTCTATGGCTCTGCAGGTTGTTGTGGTCTTATTTAAAGCATTGACATCACAATTATATTGTGAGACAGATAGTAAAAGTATTATAATCCTAATTTTGCAGATGAGTTAACTGAGGCTCAGAGAGGTAAAGTCACTTGTCTGAGGTTATACAGCTAGCAAATGCCCAAAGCAGAACTTAACTAAACCTGACACTCTTTGCACTGCACTATTGAAAAGGTGGCACTTAAATTTGGCCTTGGAGAGAGTTTCAAAGAGAGGAATTGTTGGTAATTGGAATTTGCATAGCCTGTTGGAGATGATGAGAGGGTCGTGAAGCCAGGACTAGGGAGAAAATAGGGAAAAGGAGAATGCAATAATAAATTTCTTAATATGACTTTTAAAAAATAAGTGCACATATATTTAATAACAGGAAAACCTTACCCTCCTATGACCCATAGAAATTCGTTCTGGTAATGTCAAATCCCATGGGTTTTAGAGAAAGCCAGAGCCTTCAATGGACAGCAACAAACAGGAAGTGTCACTTTCCAGCCTGGCCTGGGCACAGAAATGCTTCCTCTCTGTTCAGGAGAGGAATGAAGATTTCACAATCTGATTCAGAATGGCCACAGTGTGGAGGGAGGAAGGGGAAGTCATTACATCAGCATGGTTAAAGTAGAGGTTTTATGCTGGGGAATGGAGAGGGAAGGGGGTAGGGCAAAGCCAAAAAGTAGGTTGGAGCCAGACTGAGGAAGGCTTTGAATGCCAAGCTAGTCTTTGGACTTTTTCCTGGACCTAATGAGGAGATACTGGAGTTTTTG
The DNA here is from genome assembly GCA_023548195.1 of Bettongia penicillata ogilbyi. Classification (NCBI taxonomy): domain Eukaryota; kingdom Metazoa; phylum Chordata; class Mammalia; order Diprotodontia; family Potoroidae; genus Bettongia; species Bettongia penicillata. Next base: position 11,393,998 of record JAJHZJ010000126.1, on the reverse strand, counting down.
CAGCAACAAGAGGGACATGATGAAGGAGGTGTTTGAGAAAGGCTAATTTCTTTGGTAATGGCATGCAGAATAGAATGTTCTTTGTTCTTTTGAAAGGAAAGGTCAGCTCACTGGCATCGGATTATGGATGAGGTTGAAGATCTCCAGTGTTGAATAGTTTTGCAATTTCATGACTTTCAGTATGCAGCACCTCATAAGATCACAGATTACAGAGTTGAAGGGACCATCTAGTTCTTTTATTTTTACAAAAAAAAAGGAGGTGTGTCAATTTAGTTGTGCCTGATTCTTTGTGACCCCATCTGGGGTTTTCTTGGCAGAGAAAATGGAGTGGTTTGTCATTTCCTTCTCCAGCTCATCATACAGAGGAGGAATTGAGGAAAACAGGGTTAAGTGACTTGCCCAGGGTCGATACAACTAGTCACATAGCCGGCATTTGAACTCGGGTCTTCCTGACTCTAGGGCCTGTGCTCTATCCACTGTGCTGCTTAGGTGCTCCTATCAAGGTAGTACCCCAAATCCAAGGCTCTTTTTGCTGTACCAGTCTCCAGGCTCATCTTGCACAAAGGAAGGAATCACTCTCTCTGCAGAGGTCTCAGGCCTTCCAGGTCTTTACTATTTTAGTGCTGGGCTACTCACTACCTGTGTGATCTTGAGTACATCACTGAGTTGCAGTTTGGGTTGGACTAGTTGATCTATAAAGTCCCTTCTAGATCTGATATTATGGGATTTTGTGACCTTACAAAAAGAAGGGTTGTTAGAGACTGTCTAGTGAAGTCCATGTAATTTTCAGAATAATCAATTATTTATAGCCAGATAAAAAACCATCCCTGCCGTGAAGGAGCACACAGTTTAATAGGGAAGCAACATGCATACAGCTGTATACAAATAAGATACATGCAGAATAAATTGGGGGTAGTCTTAGAAGGAAAACATTAGGATTAAGATGTAAAATGATGTCATGTACAGTCTATATCAAAGGGCTTGCCTTTCAAGGAGGGAGGGAATTTGGCACTCAGAAACGATAAAAATGAATGTTAAAATTGTTTTTACATGTAATTGAGGGAAATAAAATCGAAACATCCTTTTAAAAAAACTTACTTGCCCAATATCACTCAGAGAGTTTAGCGGGATACCTGGGATTTGTACTGAGATCTTCTGACTCCAAATTCAGGTATCTTGGTACAACACCTGAATATATATGTTTTTCCAGACTTTGCTAGAATACTTTCCTCTGTACTACATCCTGACCTTGAATTGACTCACCAAGAATGAACAATCAATCCCTCCTCTACTCATAATTACAACCTTCCTAGCATCATGAGAAAAGTGTTAGACCTGATTCAGATGCCACCTCTGACATTTACTACCTGTGTGACCTTGGGTAAGCCACATAACCTCTCTAGGTCCAATTTTCTCATCGATAAAAAGAGGGGCTTGCACTATATGACTTATAAAGCTTCTTCCGGTTCTCAGTCCATGTTTCTCTCCCTGTCTTCATAAAACCCTTTCAGTTTTTATATAGAACATTAACAAAGGCAGCAAGGAAACCTCATAGATGACCAGGATTATTTCCTTAAGGTTAAAAATAAACAATTCTGGGAGGCCAGAGAATCATTTGCCAACATAATGGATTGGGACAAGGATACTTCCTCACCACAAATATAGTAATGTGTATTTTTGTCCATAAAGGATATAACATGCTCAGAAGAGGAAATAATCATGCAAACAGCTGTCACCATGGTAATGAGAGGCCCAGTTGCAAACAGGTAGGAGTGGGCCCATCGTTTACTCACTTGGGAACTTGTTCTCTTAGACACATTGAATGTTAGAGCTAGAAACAACCTTGGAAATAATCTAGCTCAACTCCATCATTCTACAGATGAGAAGACTGAGAATTAGAAGGAAGGGACTTGAGCTAATTAGAACCATAGCCAGGATAAGAACCCAGATCCACCGATCCTTAAGTCCAGTGTTCTTTAGGCACTTGCTAGTCATTGTTTTTATTTTTATTGGTGTCTTTTGTTTTCGTTAGCCTTGTTTTCAAGTATCCTTGTCCTCTCCACAGAGATCTAATCGTTGTAAAAAATAATAAAAAAAAAAAAGAGGAGAAAAGAAGCCATATAGTACAAAACTACTCAACACATCATCTGTGTCTGGTGGTATATGCAGTTTCATCTCCGTAGTTCCCCACCTCTGCAAAGAAGAGAGAGGTACATTTTCTCATCTCTTTTTCAGACCTGGTCGTTATGGTTCAGTAAGGTTTCGGGTGTTTTATTCTGTCTGTCTATGTGGCTGTAGTCGCTGGACATCTCGTTTTCTTGGTTCTGTTTACTTCAGTCCACATCAGTTGAAATTATTTTCCCCACATTATCTGTTTTCTTCATATTCAAAATTTTTTTGATATAGAAATATTACATTATATTTGCATGTCACAAATTTGTATAACCATTCAGGGAGCATACTTTGTTTCTATTTTTTTGTTACTACAGAAAGTGCTGTTATAAATTTTTTAGTGTATTTGGGACCATTCTTTCTCTCTTTGATCTCTTTGGGGTATGTGCCTAACCATAGGATTTCTAAGTCAAAGGTATGTATAGTTTAGTGACTCATGGGATATGGTTCAAGATTGTTTTCCAGAATGGTTGGACTGATTCACAGCTCCACCAACAGTACATCAAAGTGCTTGTCTTTCCATACCCTTCCAACAATGACTGTAGTCTTTTGTCATCTTTGTAAATTTGCTAGGTGGGAGGTGAAAACTTAGAGTTGTTATAATTTGTATTTCTCTTATGCCAGTGAGCTGGAGTAATGTTTCATATTTATTAATATTTACAGTTCTGAGAACTTTTATTCAGTTCAATAAATTCAATAAACATTTATTAAGCTCCTACTATGTGCCAAACCCTATGCTAAGCGCTGGGGATACAAAAAGAGACAAAACACAGTCCCTGCCCTCGAAAAGCTTACCATCTAATGGAGGAGACAACATGAAAACAAATATATACAAAGTAAGTTACATAAGTTCAATAAGTTATATATATATACAAATATATACAAAGTAAGTTATATAAGATCAATAGGAAATAATTAAAAGAGGGAAAGCATCAAAATTAAGAGGGGTTAGGGAAGGTTTCCTTTTACCATTTATCCCCTGGGAAATGGCTTTTAATCATTTATTTTGTTGTTTATTTACCAGATATCTTTAGTATGTAAACATAAAAGGGAGTAAGCCTTCTATCAAGGTGCCTTTCCCCCACCCACTGCCCCTGGAAACTGCTTTAGAATTGCCCAACCAGGGAGAAGATTTGATTTGGACAAGACGGAATTTCCCAGGTTTTTCCATCCTATGTCCACTATTTGTTTCCTATTTGAAAACAATGAGACCAGCACAGCTGGTGAGCCAAAGCCAAAAATAAACTTCATTTAATATTGATGCCAGGCCTGGGCTTAATTAAAAATAACTCAGGGCCACTGCATCAATGCAATGGGAATTGAACCCACTGTAAAAGAAAATAGCAATGATAACTAACATCTAGTTAATTCTTCTTAGATTGATGAAACTTGAAAAAATATTTCACTTTATCTTCAATAGCAAGGGTGGAGGAGGGACGTGCTATTATTATTTCCATTTTAAAGATGAGAAAACTGAGGCAGAAAGAGATTAAGTGATTTGGCCAGGGATATATAGCTATTAAGTATCTAAGGCTAAAAGTGAACTCAGAACCTGAACTACCTAGCTACACGAAGGCTATTGTTTTTGGTTCAGTAACGGGACCCTGTCCGCAGGGCTTCTTGGTAAAAAGGCCAGCCATGACCCTGATACCATAGCCCTCTGTATAGAAGTTGGACTTCATGAATATTCTACTTGCACGTTAGGATTTAGAGTTAAAAGGGACTGTAGGAATAATTTAGTCCAAATCACTTGTATTCAAGTGGAAGCTAAAGGCCAGAGAAGTGGAAGTGATTTGCCCAAGGTCACACAGGCAGCAAGTGTAGACTCAGGATTTTGATCCAGATCCTCTGACTCCAGATGTCTTCACTGTATCACACTGTTTCAGGGAAAATAGGAAAAATCTTGCAGATAACCCAACATTTTCATGGATTTGGCTGTATTTCATGATAATAGCTGACACAAGTCAGTCAATAAGTGTTTACTAAGTGCCAAGCATTGTGCTGGGGATATAAAATGAAACAAACCCTGATCTCAGGGAGCTTACATGCTAATGGAGGAGTCAACATGTATATAAACAAGTTTATTAAGAAATATACACAAAATAGATATAAGGTAACAGTTTTAAAAGAAAGAATGGTTCCTTGTTGTTATGAGGGACACTATCAGGAAAGGCTGCAGGTAAGAGGTGTGAATTGAGCACAGTTTTGAAGGAAACAAGGGTGCTTTAAGGTTTGCAAAGAGCTTTCTATTCCTTCTAATCCATTCATTCCATCCATGGATCCTCATAAACATCCTCTGAAATAGGCATTACTATTATTCTAGTCTTCAAATGAGGAAACAAAAGTACAAAGGGTTAAGTGACTTGTTCAAGGTGATAAAACTGGAAAGCATTTGAGGCAAGATTCAGGCCTAGGTCTTCTTGACTGCAAGCCCAGCATTCTGTTAACTGAGACTTTCCTGCAGATGCTCTGGCTTCTTCAACCTATAAAATGAAGAAACTGGACCAGGTGAACTTTAAGGTCCTTTCCAACTTTAAAGTTATGATGCAGTAACTCTACTTCAGGGGTTTGAGCTTCTGATGACATGGGTTCCAGGTGAATGGAGCAGAGGAGCCTGACTCTCTATCCACCCTGCTCCTGTCCTCTCACTATCAAACCTCAGTGGACAGTCTTCATGAGTTGCTATAGCTGGGGAAAATAATCCATCAATTAGTGGCTGATTCAGCATTTTTACCCTTTGATGCCCCCTTTATTTCTTTGAAGGGTCCTCTGAGGAGCTGGAGGCATGATGAAAAGAGGAGGCGATAACTTGGAATCCTGAAGGTTTCTTCAGAGACAGAAAGATATTCAGACGTCTGTTCCAACACACTTGAACCTAGGCATCCTGATTCCAAGGTTAGTATACTCTTTGCTACAGTCACATGGCCTCTCCAGAATTTTAAAAGTCCTAGATTTCATCAGAACAAACCACAACAATAAAAGATTATTCTGGTTTTTTTTCCCCCAACTTTTTCTTTCTTGTTTTGAATCAGTTTGAATTCATTGGAAACCTTGTCTCTTAGTAGCTATGGCGAGTCACTCCTCTTTGGGTCTCAGTTTCCTCCTCTGTAAAATTAGGTGATGAATTAGAAACTCTCTGAAAATCCCTTTCAGATTTTACAATACATGAGGCTATTAAAGTTAATATTGTATTTCTTCTCGCTCTCCTTTCTTCTCCTGCTCAATCGGTCCATCCCTATGAGCTGGGATGAGATGACTCAGCCCTACGGGCACCATTGCCACTAGACGATCTTGTTTCTTTCCTCTGTCTAGTTTCTCCCTCCTCACCTGCCCCAGCTTCACTCACTCGACTTGGGGAATCACTAAGCTCCAACTGCCATGCCTGCACCATTCTCCAGCAGTGCAATGGTCCGCCTACTGACTGATCTGTGCAATGATCCTTTCTCCCTTTGGTTCAGCCCAAACAAGTTTGAATTTTTGCAGAAAAAACTTCTATCATGAATCCAAAGGAAAATGGGAGGAAGGAAGAATGGGGGAAAGAAGGAACCTCTAATCCCCTATCCAAGCTTTGGAACGGATGATTTTACCAAATTCAAAGATTTCTGGTCCAAATTTAACCAACGTTCAGCTAAAGATCAGGTTTGCTGGAACAGATTAGGGGTATTTGGTTCCATCCCTCTTCCCTCTTCTCAAACAGAACTAGGAAACCCAATCCCTATTCAGAATTTCAGGGTTTATCCTAGTTTCCAAGCATTCCCCATCTTCCCTCCCTCCTTCCAAAGATGGAAGAAAGCACTAGACTAGTAGATAAGAAAATCTGAGTTTTAATCCAGCTTTTGGCAATGACTAGTGGTGTTACCTTGAACAAATCATTTGTCTTGTCTGGGCTTCGGTTCCCACATCTATAAAGTAAGATGGTCAGGATAGATAACAGGCATCCAGATTGTTTCAACAGTTTGCCATATGATCAGCAATTCCTGTGTGTGGGGGTCATGTGAGTTGAAATATATAATTAATCACATTCTACTTAATTTACATGATTAAATGTAAATTTCCAGCATTCAACTGCACAATGACTTCGGTTATGTTAGGCCTTCTAGGGCCAGCTATTTCATGTGTGTTGGCTGACTAGATAAAACTTTTTTATTTTTGGTTAGGTCTGAAAATCTCAGATGTGCCATGACACATTTGACTGCGGGCCATATGTTGAATGATCAAGAAATAAATCATTTCTAAGGTCCCTCCCATCTCTGGGAGTCTAGCATTTCCAGTTTAGCATTCTTTTGACCCTTCTATATTTAATGTTCTATGGCTCCGTGAACCAGTTCTGGTCCCACTCTTCTTGTCAGACTGAAAAATGGCTAATGGGTCATAGGATTTTAGAGCTGGAAGAGAATCAAGAAATCGTCAAGATTGATCCACTTATTTTTCAGATAAGGAAACTGACATCTGGAAAAGTAAAGGGACCTGACCAATTTTCATCGAACAGATAAAATTGTTAGTAAAGAATTGAATCCTTATCCCCCAAGTCCAATACCAGTCATAGCTCCATTACAACATACTATCTCCTGCTGAGTTAAGATAGAGGATGTGCTTGTTTAAAAGCCATGACTAGCACAGTTGAAGTCTGTCTAGCCAGGCTTATACACTGTGGGTCTCTCCTGCCAGTTCTGAAGGGATAGTCTAATTCTCCCCATGAGTTCTAACTTTCACAAACGTATTTTTTAATCTCACTACTTCCTCCCCTGCAGACAGATAGAAGCTAGAATCTGCAATGACATCATTAGGAATAAATCAGTATTCTTTCCTCTTTTTTGTGGAATCATAGGTTTTAACATACCAACTCACAAAGTAGGAACAAAACCTACTGACAGAGGAGAGTTAAGCAAAATAACATGAACCAATGACTGTACTTGCTACCTTATATATCTGTAGTTTACTTTTTGGAAAAAAGAAAGTATAATTAATTTTTTTTAAGTAAGAAGTTTACTGAAACAACAAGATTTGAAGGGAAAACTATGTAGGACCAATTTCTTAGTAGTGATTTATGCTTACTGAGGAAGAGATTGCCTTGCATGTAACAGCTACATAAAAAAGTTATAAAATCATCCTTGGTTTTACAATAATAAAAGAAAAACATTGAAATTATCCAACCAAACAAGGTATACAAAGATTTTTTGTGTTTTCTGTTGTTGATGTTAAACAGTAAGAGCAAAATAACTGGAATACAAAGATAAAAGTTGAACGAGCATGCCACAAATGGAGAAAAGGGCTATTTTCACAGAACCAGTTTGTTTTTTCCCCTCCCCATCTCTATTTGATGGTGATCAAAACAAACTATCAGTCATTTGATTAAAAAAAGGCATTATGTCTGTGCACATACAGTAGTTACTTTATGTACAATAAAGGAATGGGGGAAGGAAATCAAAGAGGAGAGAAAATTATACTGCAATAGTCAGATCGTGGATGAACCAAATCATGGTTTTCTAATTGTGAACTGCCTTGGCAACACAGTTCTGGAGTAGAGTTGCAGAATCTGTTTTTAGTAAGCGCCTCCTGTCTGGAGTCCATCAATTGTACCTACATCCTTCATTTCCAACTGTGCAGGTGTGTCTGTTTCATGGACTGGTTACCCATCATATTGGAATCTGATCTGCCTCATTGACAAACCCTGTGACTCACAACAGGCTTTCTTTAGTTTACTAAGTGGTGTGTGCCTCTTAACTATGAACTGTACCACCAAACCATCTCGCCCTGCCACCTTCAAATTAAATGTGGTTGTTGTTTTCAGGCTTGACTCCTCCCTTCAGCTTTTCATCAGCCATGGTGAGTCCAGGGGTCTCCTTAGCCACATCTTCACAAGAGGGGCACCAGGATGGTCCACTCCTCGGGAACCGGGGAGAAGTAGTAGCATCAGGAGGAGGAAGATGATAGTGGTAACAGTGAGGAAGAGAGGAGGAGGAAGAGCTACACTTAATTTTTAAAATGAATATTTATTGATAACTTTTGTTTTTACATTACCTCCATTCCCAAATATGTCCCTCTTTCTAACTTTCCTACCCAACAAGCTACCCCTTGGAGCAAAGAATAAAAAGTAAATAGAAAAAAAAACAGTTCCGCAAAACTAACCCTCATCTGCTGTAGACTTTTACTAGCTATGTGATCCTGGATGAGTCATTTAACCTCTATGAGTCATTTAACCTCTATGAGCCTCAGTTTCCTCAACTATAAAATTTGAGAGTTGGGTTTTGATGAACTCTAATGTCTCTTTGTGGGCCATAAATTTCTAATCTGTAACAAAAGTCACTGAGAACTCCAGGCATTATTCATCAGTTTATTAGGTAGTCCAAGGATCCCTAATCAATTCGGTCCAAGATCTTCCTCACAATTAGGAGCCCTCCTGTTGGTTGCTAGCTAATTTTATACACTTGGGAAGTGTTATACTTCACTAACAATTCTCAGCAGGGGCTTTCCAAAGGTCATAAGACCCTTTCAATAACATTTCAGGGCCTTCCACAAGTCACAAGACACTAGTGTTTGACCAGCACTATCCTAGGGTTCAAGGAAGTTGTGAGTTTGAAGCAGATGTCACTAGAGAGTGGATGGTAGTGATTCATAGGGGTGAGGAGGTATTACACCAGCAAGTGAATTTTATTATAACAAGTTACAGTGTAGTAATTACATTTTGATTACATTTCTAACTAACAATATGATTTAGCCGACAGATAAGTAATATGATCATCAATATATGGCAGAGTAAATCATTCATAAACTCTTATCCTAACAGCATTAAGTAACATGGCCAACTTGAGCTTTTCACTAATACAATCACTGATACCCATCAAATCCCAATAACCTGAGTAAATGCTGATTAATTTGAGTAGGGGTATCAAAATTATAGTTACTCTATACTGGAACACACAATTCCAAATCTATGATTATATGTTCAACCAAGTCTGCCAATGTATGCCATGTTGCACACCCATAGTCCCTTGCCTCTTTAAAGAAGGAAGGAAGGTACATTTTCTAAACCCTTTTATAGGGTCAAGTTTGCTCCCTATAATTACATGGCATTCAGTTTCAGGGTTTTTGTTGTAAATGTCCTTTACGATTATATTGTAGGTATACTTAAAGTAGAAACAACATAAATCAGCATTATCCTTTGTATTTAATTTTTGGTTTGTTAGTATTTAATATTGTCTTCACCTAGTGCCTACTCAACTTTTAAAAAGGTTTTGGGGAAAAAACATACAAAGACCATGCATGGCCATATGATGACAGAGGAAGCTGGGATAGGGAATTTTAAAATGTCTAATTTTGAATGTGAGGAAGAGAGGGCAATTGGCTCACTGCTAACAGAAAAAGCATATTCTCTTTCCTTGGTTGCCTAGGTGGAATTGTGACACCCAGGCTATTTGTTCTCAGGGAGGAGCCCTCCCCCCCCATCATAGACATATGTACACATTTGGCCAATATGCAAGAAACAGAAACCCAATTAAAGACCCATATATGATGAGAAAGTTACATGATCCTGAGAGACCAAAAGAGCTCCAAGTTTCTATTAATGGAAGATTGTTCCAACATCATAGGATTAATGACTGACAGACTTTAGGTGAATGCCTTGCCAGCTCCCCCTGGAAGCACTGGCTAGGCATAAGGGGCTCAGGGAATTCCTGCCATTGGGGAGTGGGGGCAGAGCCAATGTAGAGGAACTCAGACTGAAGAAGTCAAAGGCATGATTTATTGAAGTTATTTGCTCTTATTTATTTCAAATGGTCTGATTAAAGAATCACATTCAAGCTGGAAGAGGCAGCATAGAGTAAGAGATAGAGAAACAGAAGTGATCTCAGAGTCAGGAAGGCCTGTATTCAAGTCCTTTCTCTGACACATATGAAGATTATAGTTGAAAGAAAGTCTTGGGTACTTTGTTTGGTCAAATCTGACTCTTTATGACCGCACGGACCATACTATTCATGGGGTTTTCCTGGCAAGGATGCTGGAATGATTTGCCATTTCTTTCTCCACTGGGTTAAGGCAAACAGAAGTTAGGTGACTTGCCCAGAATCATACATTTGAGGCTAAATTTAAACTCAAGTCTTCCTGACTCCAGACCCAGCACTCTATCTACTGAGCCACCTACCTATCTCCTACTTTTCCTTATGCTCATTAGCAATAGATTGTATGTGCATTGTCCTCTTGGATTTCATAGAAAACTCAATTTTGTACCTCTCACATGTATTTATTATATCTTATTGTGTAGTGTAATTATGTGAGAATCATTTGTAGAGTGAGGAGGACCTGAGTTCAAGTCCCAGCTATGAGACCAAGAACATCTGAGTTCAAATCTTCCTTCAGGCACTTATTAGCTGTGTGACCTTGGGCAAATCACTTAACTTGCCTCGGCTTCCTAATTTATAAAATAGGGATAATAATTGGGATTATTTTGAGGATCAAATATAAATTTGTAAAGTCCTCTGCAAATCTTAAAGTGTTATTTACATGCTAGTTATTATCATTTTATATCCCCTACTTGAGTCCAATGGACTGCTCTGCATACAATAGGTACTTAGTAAATGTTGTGTAGAGAACATGCCTGGTGATGCCATCCTGAATCCCTCACATCTCCTTAGCTCTTTTGCTGTCAGGAACTCACTTGATTCATTCTTTAACAGCAATTTCATATACCTGGGCTACATACAGCCTTGGACTTGGCTTTCAAGAGGGAGAGAACCAGAGCTGAAAAGAGAGACATGCAGCAAGATTGGGGCTACTTCCAGAGATACAGACTTGGTTCTCCTGGAGGGGAGAATGAATCTTTCTCTGTGTGGCACCTCCAGGTGATCATATGCTCCCAGGGATGGAAAGCAGACAGGGGAAGTGGGATACTGGCTGGATGATTCTTCTTGGATATGAGATGGTGGGGATTCCTTCTAGGATATAGGTCAGAATAGAAAGCTGCTGGGGTTCCTTTAAGCTCTGAAATTCTTTTATTTTATATATTGCTTTCAGATGAAGAAACTAAGGCTAATAGGATTAAGTGACTTGGCCAGGGTCACACAGCTAACAAGTGCCTGAGGCTGCATTTGAACTCAGGACCTGGTATTCCATCTACTGCACCTACCTGGTATGTAGTAGGGGCTTAATAAATGATTATTACAAAAAGTGACTCTGATAAAGGCCTCATTTCTAAAATATATGGAGAACTGAGTCAAGTGTACAAGAATACAAGTCATTCCCCAATTGATAAATGGTCAAAGGATATGAACAGGCAGTTTTCAGAGGAAGAAATTAAAGCTATCTATAGTCATATGAAAAAATGCTCTAAATCATTATTGATTAGAGAGATGCAAATCAAAACAACTCTTAGGTACCACATCGTACCCATTAGATTGGCTAACATGACAAAACAGGAAAATTGTAATGCTGGAGAAGATGTGGGAAAATTGAAAAGTCAATGCATTGTTGGTGAAGATGTGAAATGATCTAACCACTTTGGAGAACAATTTGGAACTATGCTCAAAGGACTATAAAAATGTGTATACCCTCTGACCCTGCAATACCACTTCTAGGGTTGTATACCAAAGAGATCATGAAAGTGGGAAAAGAACTGACATGTACAAAAATATTTATAGAAGCTCTTTTTGTGGTGGCAAAAAATTGGAAATTGAGAGGATGGCCCTCAATTGGGGAATGGCTGAACAAATTGTGGTGTACAGATACAATGGAATACTATTGTGCTATAAGAAATGATGAGCAGGCAGACTTCAGAAAAACCTGGAAAGACTTATATGAACTGATGCTGAAAGAGGGGAGAAGAACCGGAGAACATCGCACACAGTTACAGCCATAATGTCTGATGAATAACTTTGATAGACTTGACTCTTCTCAGCAAGACAGCTCCTTAAGGCTCATGATGGAAAATGCCATCCAAATCCGGAGAAAGAATTACAGAATCTGAATGTAGATAGAAGCATACTGTTTGTTCTCTCTCTTTTTTGTTTTGTTTTTTCTTTCTTGTGGTTTATTCCATTGGTTGTAATTCCTCTTTGCAATGTGACTAATGTGAAAATATGTTTAATGTCAATCTATATGTGGATTTATATCAGATTGCATGCTGGGGAGAGGGGAGAAGAGGGAGGGTGAGAAAATTTGAAACTCAAAAGCTTGTGGAACTGAATGTTGTAAATTAAAAATAAATTTTAAAAAAAAAAGAAAGAAAGAAAGGAAAAAAACAATGCATCTACTACTAAAAAAAATGTTTATTAACTGATTGACTGTCTTCTTTACAACAGCCTCAGCATCTTCCTGCATTGCAGTCATAGACCTTAGAACTAAAAGAGCTCTTAAGAAATCATCTGGCCCATAGGGTAATGTACCACTGGACCTGCAAGGTGGTATAATTTTCATTTTATAGAGACAGTTGAGACTCAGAGGTGTAATAATAATAATACCACCAATAATGTCTATTTCTCTAATGTTTCAAGGCTTACTACTTTTCTCACAATAATCCTGTCAGAGAAGTACAAATGTTCCCATTTTAGCTCAGAGGAGTGAAATGATACGTCAAGTCACATAGTGTGTAGGGGTGCAAAGAAATCAAAGAAAGAGGAAAAGAGCTTGCAAGTACAAAAAAATAGCAGCTCTTTTTATGGTGGCAAAGAATGGGAAATGAAGGGGTACCCATCAACTGGGGAATAGCTGATGCATGCAATAAAATATCATTAATAATGACTAGCATATATACATATACACACATATATGGTTGGCACTTACATATGTTAAGGTGTCTCATCTGATCCTCACAACAGCACTGTGAGGTTGGTGATATTATCTCCACTTTACAGATGAGGAAACTGAGGTTGAAAGAGGTTAAGTGACTTCCTTAGAATCACACAGCTAAGAAAATATGTGGCAAGAATAGAAGCAGAATTAGAACTCGGGTCTTCCTGATTCCAAGTTCAATATTCTACTTTGCTACTGTGCTCTGGCTATTGTGCCATAAAAAATGGGGAAAGGAGCAATTTCGGAGAAACCTGGGAAGACTTATATTCACTTTTGCAAAGGGAAAGAAGCAGAAGTAGGAGAACAATTTGCAAAATAACAGCATGGTCAAGATGAACAGCTTTGAAAAACCTTGGAACTCTGAACAAGGCAAATCTCAAGCATGACTCTAAAGGGGTCTTGATGAAGCATGCTATCCACCTCCCAACAAAGATAACAGCCTCAATCAGTCAACATTAATCACTGATTAATAACAATCAATAGCAGTTGTCAGTCAATAGGCATCATTAAATGTTGATTGAGACATCCATGTTTGGACACAGATGATACGGGAATTTGTTTTGTTCAACTACACGTATTTTCACAAAGATTTTGTTCTGAGTATTTTTCAATGGGAGGGATGTGGGAAAGAGAAAATAAATGCTTGTTAACCGAAAAAAGTTAAAAAACTAAAAACAAATAATGTGTAGGAGAGGACTTGGGGTGAGCAGGGAGGAGGGGATAGAAAGAACTTCATTCTTCTGATTGCCAGCTCAGGGCTCTTTTCATTATTGGCCATTTCCCTTTCCTGATTTTAAGCTTCTTCCTCTGTCAGCTGAGGGGCTTGGACTCTCAAATATCCCTTCCAGCTCTGACATCCCATGATTCTTTGTGATTACCTTCCAGATTACTCTCCTCCTCTCCGCAAAAAACTACTGATTTTGGGTGGAGCCAAACAGGCAGTCCCTTATTTCACCGCCATTGCTTCCTAATAGTGGGATAAGGGAAATGGGAGGGGAATAACTCATATTTTCATCTTATCTTAGGTTACTAATCACTGCCTCCATCAACTTCCCTGAATCTTCTCATGTCTTTCTTGGAAGAATGTAGACATAACCATTTTTTCCAGCTTTGGGAAAAGGGAAAGACTGGGAGAGGATGAGAGTAAAGCCTTCTTCTTCTGAGAAAGTTTCCCCTTTAAGGAGAAGAAGGCAGCCCTTCTGCAAAAGAATTCTAGGCTGGAACACAGGAGGAATGACTGCCCGTGATCTCCACTGATGGCTTTGAGCACTTGGCTTTTCCACCACCTCCTGGCATCTTCATTTTCATTGTATGAGAAATACCATTTACCTGGTGTGTGTGTGTGTGTAAACCTGCACATTTTAGGCACTTAGAACACATTATTCTATTCTGCTTAACTTGACTTTCCCTCTCTAGACTTCAGTTCTCCAGTTAGAAAAATGTGGGGGTTGGATAGCTAAGGTCAAGCCTCCCTCTAATATTCCGATTCCAGTTCTTCAGGCTCATAGATTTAGAGCCATGAGAGTATACTATTACATTCATATGCCATTTGTTCAGCCAATCCCATTATTTTACAAATAACCTAGGTCCAGGAAGTTGAAATGATTTGCCCAAGGTCATACAGGTGGTTAAGTGGCACAGCCAGAATTTCAACAAAGGTTCTGTGAGTCCATGATCTTTCCCTTGGGACATGCTGTTTTCCTCCTTCCTTTTAAGCCTTGTTGGCCTGAACTGCCAACATCTGTCATCTCATTTTTCCTGTTGATTCTCCATCTCCAAATCTCCTGCTCAACCTTCTTTCTCCTATTTTGACCTCCCCTCTTTGTGTATTTCAATCACTTCTATGGGCTCCAGCAAGCTCCCTTCTCTATGAGAAACCAGCTGACCACCAGATGCTAGGTCATCAACCCTTTCCTGACTGGTGGTAGTTAACTGGAGTGTGGCCTGTAAAATTGTGATGAAGGTACAGAGAATGAACACAGATGTTCAGCTGCTCCTCTGGGAATGATGGGTGCCTCTTGTAAGTCAAAAGTGATTTCAGGACAAGTGAGGGGAAGTTTAGACTTAAATGTTGTGTTTATTCATTTGTGGACACTGTTTTTCTCAACCCCAGTAGAATACAAACTCCTAAGGATAGGTAGGGGCTGTTTCATTTTTATTATTATATTTTTGGCACATAATACAGGGAATTACAGATAGAAGATACTTAAGACATGCTTGTTGAAAGAATGGACAGTCATTTTCTTTTATTAAAAGGCCCTCAGGGCCTCCCTCAGAGATTATCTGTATTATCCGTGATTTTACTTAAACACAGATCTCATTGTATTACTGCCTTGCTCACTCTCAAATGCTTTCAATTACTTTTCTTTCTTTCCTTCCCTTCCTTCTTTTCTTCCCTTCCTTTTTTCATTTCTTCTTTTCTTCCTCCTTTCCTTTTTTCTTTCCTTCCTTCTTTCCTTTCTCCCTCTCTTTCTACATTCTTTTTTCCTATTTCCTTCCCTCCTTTCCTTCTATAAGCCATTCTAGCTCCTATAAAATTGCACTCAATAAGCAGCTCTGTTGAAGGATTCCTCCCCAAAACAAGAAAATAGAAAGAATTCACTTTTATTAGTTTTTTAAAATTATTTTATCACTTTTATTTTTGTTGTTCCTGTTCTTCTCTTCCTCACTCACCTAAAGAACTCTGCTTTTTCACAGAGTACTGTAGTTATCAAGCCAGCTTCTGTGGGAAGATATCTCCCACAGCCCTACTGCAGGAAACTACTAAGCTGATTTATCATCGTCCACCTAGAGCAAATAAACTGGAATTAAAGTATGAATCTAACCTGTAATAGGAGTATGACCTTGGTAAAGCCACTTACCTTGAACATCCTCCTCTGTAAAATTGTGGGCTGTATATCTGATGATCCTAAATATAGTCTGGCATTCAATGCCCTTTACAATCTGTCCTACAATCTGTATAATAATAAGCCTGTAAGCCTTTCCAGATTTACTTCACACTCCTCTCTAAGTTTCAGCTAAAAGGTACTACTTGATCATTCTTTAAACCCTTCCATGTGTTACCAATTCCATGTCTTTGCTCAGATTATTCCTACCTCCTTCCCATCTCTATCAGTTCAAAGTCTACTATACCAAATTGTATTGGAAGATTATGAGGGGGGATTGAAGCAAAATCATTTCTAGGCAATAGTGTATTTTAGACAGAACTCTTGAGTTAGGGTAGTATAGTGAAAAGAACACTGCAATTGGGGCAAAAAGTCTCAGAGGACTTGGGTTCAAGCCCCAGCTCTGCCCCTTACTAGCTGGGTGACTTTGGGGAAGTTACTTTACTTCTCATCAATAAAATGAGAGGGTTCCACTAAATGCTCTATATGAGGCAGCTACGTGGCATAGTGAATCTATCTACTGGATAGATCCCTGGTTCTGGAGTCAGGAAGATGTAAGTATAAATCCAGACTCAAACAATTACTAGCTGTGTGACCTTGGGCAAGTCACTTAACCTCTGCTTAATTTCCTCAACTTTAAAATGGAGATAATAATAGCACCTACTTTACAGGGTTGTTATGAGAATCAAATGAGATGATATTTATCAAGCACTTAGCATAGTGCCTGACACACAGTAAGTATTTAATAAATACTTATTTCCTTTCTCTTCTTCCTTCCTTCCTTCCTTCCTTCCTTCCTTCCTTCCTTCCTTCCTTCCTTCCTTCCTTCTTTCCTTCCTTCCTTCCTTCCTTCCTTCCTTCCTTCCTTCCTTCCTTCCTTCCTTCCTTCCTTCCTTCCTTCCCTCCTGCTTTCCATCATTCCAACTTGAAATCCTGTGAAATCACTCTCTCCATACAGCTCTGTTAAAGGATTCCTCCCAAAGCAAAAAAATGAATTTCTTTCCTTTCATTACTTACCAATCACATTCTTCTCTTCCCTACCCTCCAAAGATGTTAGCTTTCTCACAGAGAACTTCAGCCATCAAGCCAGCTGCTGTGGGAGGATATCTCCCACAACCCTTCTTCAAGAGATATTATTACTCTACTGAGTCAGCAGTATGTATGTGTTCATAAGTGTGTGTTTATGTGTTTGTGTATTCTGACATCTCTGGGCAAGTTAATAATCACCAGCCTCTCCAAGAACAGGAATTTCAGAAGTGTGAGAGTATTCCCAGTTATGAAGAGCTTCTAAAACAGAAGAGTTTAGTATTTGGAGGTAGATGGGAGTTCACTGAGCAAGGGAATGATACGGTCAGAACCAAATCACTTTGGTAGTTGAGTTGGAGGTTGGATTGGAGTGGGAATTAACTTGCAGTAGGGAGGCCAATAGAAAGCTATTGCAAAGTGAAAGGTGAAAAGGGCATGAACTAGGGTTGTGGCTATGTGAGTGGAGAGAAAGGAACATGTGAAAGATGTTGTGAAAGCAGAAAAACCAAGATTTAGCAATGGCCTGATGTGTGAGAAGAATGAAACTGAGGATAGAAAGATGGCAGCATAGCAAAATTGGGTTGCTGGGAAGATGATGATGATACCTTTGATAGTAATAATGAAATTCAGAAGAAGGAAATTTTGGAGGAGAAAGAAATAATGAATTTTGTTTTAAATAGACTGAGTTTGAGATGACTATGGTCCATCCAATTTAAAATGTCTAATCAAGGTAATAATCAAAGATCCTAGCAGACTATCCTTCAGGCTTTACTCTTCAGTAGCAGCCATGAAGCATGATGGAAAGAGCATTAGATCTTAAATTAGAAGATCTGGTTTCTGATCCCAGCTTTTAAATGTTGCTACCAGTGAACTGTCAGAACTCCTGCCCTCAACTTCCTCAACTATAAATGCTAGATGTTTCCTAAACTATCTTTTGAACTAAAGATCAAATAAGACAGCCTTTATAAAGTGCTCAGCACAGAACTTGCCACATGGTGTGAGTTCAGTCATTTTTCAGTCATATCTGACTCTTTGTGACCCCATTTGGTGTTTTCTTGGTTTGCTATTTCCTTCTCCAGTTCATTTTATAGATGAGGAAGCTGAAGCAAACAGGGTTAAGTGACTTGCCAGGGTATACCATCCACAGAAATTTGAGTTAGAAGACAGAGAAGGGGAGGAAGGGATTGGAGGCAGCCACGTGGCACAGTAGATGAAATGCCATGTCTGGAGGCAGGAAGATGAGTATTTCTGAGTTCAAATCTAGTCTCAGGCATGTACTGGCTCTGTGACCCTGGCAGAGAAACCACCAGATTCATTAATGCTTAATGAATCACTTAAATACTTATTCAACACCTACTGGTGTTTAAAGGAGGGATACACCATTTAGATAAGACAGTTTGGTCTGATGGCTTCCAATTTAAGAGAAGGCTAAAACAATGACATAAATTACCATAACCTACAATGTCCCATGACAAATTTATCAGAGAGGTGCAGAGATGTGTGTGAAGCATCACGAGAAAGGTCTTCTCAGACCAGTATGATTTGTGGGAGCTTTGGGAAGGAGGCAACAGTAGAGTTTGGATTTAGAGATGGATTGGGAAAGAGAAGGAAATTGTTCCAAGCACAGTGAACAACACTGTCAAGGAGTCAAGGTGTCAAGGCATAGGGGTGGGAGAGTAGAGAAACAAGCTGAGGAATGAAGAATAGCCCAGTTTGGGCAGAGAGGAGTTACTTAGACGGTAATAAGGAGATATAGCTCGAGAGGTTTACTTTATGAAATGACTTATCTGTGTGCTTGTTGTCCCTATCTGTCCCCAGCCCCCGGCCCTCAACCCCTCAAAAGAAAATCACCTCCTTGAAGACAGAAAGTATTTCATTCTTGTATCCTTAGTGTCAACCACAGTGCATGGTATAGAGTAGGTGCTTAATAAATGCTTGTTGAGTGATTGATAAATGACGATTCATTCAAAGAAAGATCATTATGGAAATGGGGTGAAGGATGGATTAGAGAGAGGAAATAGAGGTGGGAAGACTTGATGGCCATCACAGTAATCCTGGTGAGTTGTAGTGAGGGCCTGTGCTAGGTTGATGGCAGTAGGAGAAAAGGGAAGTGAGAGATGTTGGTCAAGCATTTTAGTAAGGGCTTACTAGATGCCAGACACCGTGATAAGTACTTCTCCTTACCTTCTCATCTTGAATTAATTGCTAAGTTCTATTGAGAGACACAATGTGTAAATAAATAGGTACATAGGGTATAGGTCATTTTCCATCTATACCCTATGTACCTATTACTTTACCTATTGTGTCTCCTATTAGAATATAAACTCTTTGACAGCAGGCAGGTTTTGCTATTCTTCATATCCCCAGTACTTAGCACCATGTCTGGCAGTCACTTACTAGCTGTATGATTCTGCCTCAGTTTCCTCAACTGTAAAATACAGATAATAATTGTACCTACCTCCCAGCAATGTTGGGAGGATCAAATGAGATATTTGTAAAAGCACTTTACAAATCTTAAAGTGCTATAGAAATATTGCTGTGGTGATGGAACGATTTGGAAAAGAGGGGGCCGCTGGGAAAGGCTTCCTGCAGGAAGTGGCATTTAAGTTGAGTCTTAAGGAAGCTAGAGATTCTAAGGTGCAGAAGGGAGGAGGACGAATATTCCATACAGAGGGGGGATGATGTCTCATGTGGCAAGGAATGACAAGCAGGCCAGTATAAATGGATTAGAGTGCCTGAGAGTATTGCAGATGACTAGTAAGGTTAGATATTATTTTTTTTTTTGAGAGTAGGTCTCCCTATCTCCCCTAAGCTGGAACTTCTACCAAGGGGAAGATCTCGATAGGAATCATCAGAGAAGCTTTAATTTGCTCTGGTTTTTGACTTGGGTGGATTCACAAGGATGTTGTCATTTTGGGTCCAAACTTAGTTGAGACAGTCGTTTTAGCCTGTTAGAGCTCAAGTTACTCAAGCTCAGTTGATCCACCAGCCGCTCCAAGAACAGGAATTTCAGAAGTGTGACAGTATTCCCAGTTATGAAGAGCTTCTAAAACAGAAGAGTTTAGTATTTGGAGGTAGATGGGAATTCACTGAGCAAGGGAATGACATGGTCAGAACCAAATCACTTTGGCAGTTGAGTTGGAGGTTGGATGGGAGTAGGGATTAATTTGCAGTGGCGAGGCCAATTAGAAAGCTATTGCAAAGTGAAAGGTGAAAAGGGCATGAACTAGGGTTGTGGCTATGTGAGTAGAGAGAAGGGAACATATGAAAGATGTTGTGAAGGCAGAAAAACCAAGATTTAGCAATGGCCTGATGCGTGGGATGAATGAGACTGAGGATGAAAAGATGACAGCACAGCAAATTTGGGTTGCTGGGAAGATGATGATGATACTTTTGATAGTAATAATGAAATTCAGAAGAAGGAAATTTTGGAGGAGAAAGAGATAATGCATTTTATTTTAAATAAACTGAGTTTGAGATGACTATAGTCCATCCAATTTAAAATGTCTAGCAGGCAGTTGGTGATAAGGTACTGGAGTTCAGGAAAGATGTTAGGTCTGGATAAATAGATCTAGGAATCATCTGCTTAGAGAAAATAATAAAAATCATGGAAGATGATAAGGTCACTAAATATAAAGAGAAAAAGGGGAAGAGGACTCAAGACAGATCTCTTAAGAGACAATCATGGTTAAGGGGCATAATCTAGATGAAAATCCAGGGAAGAAAACTCAAAAGGAATAGCAGAAAGCAAACCAAGAGAGCATGAAAATATAGAGAGCAGAGAATATTGAGATCGTGTTGGACAATGACAAATGCCGCAGAGAGGTGAAAAAGGTGGAGAAAATGCCATTAGACTTGACAATTAAAAGATTATTAGTGTCTTTAGAGAAAACAGCTGCAATTGAATGATGAAATCAGGAGGCAGATTGCAGAGAGTTTAGAAGAGAATAAGGAAAGAAAGTAGAGGCACAGAGGAGAGATGACCTTTTTGAAAAAGTTAACTGAGAGAAGGAGAGATATAGAGTGGTAGCTAGCAGGGAAATTAGGATCAAATGAGATTTTTTTCTAAGGATAGAGGAGGCATGAATATTTGTAGGCATCAGGGGAAGATATGGAACCAACAAGCTCTGGTATGTTGAGAGATGAAATCAATAGAACTTAGCAATTAATTCAACATGAGAAGTTAAGGAGAAGAAAGAGTCAAAATATTACAATATTAAAAACATAGGACACCAGGATGAATCATGGTGTCACAATGAGAAGTTATCAAGTAAGAAGGGGGAATAGTTTAGGGAAAAGACAGCAAACTGTCTTTTGGAAATGGTGAATTTTCCACTATAGTGGTGGTTGGCATTTTTAAAAGGTTTTCCAGTTTACAAAATATTTTACAGACATTATTTCATTAAATTCTCAAAACAAATGTGTGAGGCAGATAGTACTGATACATCTCCATTTTGCAAATGAGAAAACAGACTTAAAGTAAAGTCATGAATTATGCAGGTTTATACAACTAGTAAGGAAGGGTTAGAATTTGAATTCCTATCTTGATTCTAAGTCCAAGTCTCTTTCCCCTTCATGTCATCTATGTAGGAGGTACTAATGAGGCACCCAGGTGACGATGTCTCCTCTTAGAGCTGAAAATAAGGACATGGCATTTGAAATCAAGCCTGAAAAATATAGATTTTGGACTCTTCTAGATAGATTTGGTGGTTGAAACCTCAGGAGTGAATGAGATTGCCAATAGAAGATACAGAGAAAGAATAGAAGGAGGGGCAGATCTTTGGGAATTGCCCACACTAAAGATACAACTCTGGACCTATATTATATAGAGACCAAGCTGAAGAATTATTGTTAATGGTTTTTTTAATTCAAAGACAATATTGAGTCACAAAAGCATCTTGATCAGGGGAGTGGCGAGGTCAGATTTGTGTTTTAGGAAGATTATTTTGACATTTGTGTAGAAGATGACATTGGAAGCAGATGAACAAGACCTGATAATTAGATGCAGGAGGTAGAAAAAAGAGATCTGAGTCAAAGATGATATTAGGTTTTTGAACCAAGGAAACTAGGAGACAGTGAAAGTGGACAGTAAAGGACTGTCTGTCTTCACAGTGTGATTTCAAGTGTTTTTTGACCACTCTTTCCCTAGCTTGTTTTCCCATGGCCTCCCCCAACTACACTTCCCAAACCCTACTGCCTGAAATCCCACCATTAAAGCTTGTGCGCTTTAGTTTAAGTCATTGGACCTCACTAAAATATATTGTCCTAGTGAAGCATAACGCTAAAATTGATCTCAGACATACCTTAGTCTGAATGACTTTTGAATCCATTCTACAGAGCAGAAAGGGAGGGATAACAAAGAGCAAGGAGGAGCACCACCCAAGGCAGAACAGCACAAGGGCAGATAAGGGACACTGAGGACAAACTTCATGGTTTTGTTGAGACCAGTTTTCCAATTAAAAAAAAATATATTCCTTTGAGTAAAAGTCATTTTTCAATAAATAAGTGATCAAAGGATATGAGTGGACAATTGAAATTAAATCAAAACTACTCCAAGATTCTACTCTTATAGCCATAAAATGGACTGACCCTGGAGTTAGGAGAACTTGAGGACCTCAGATCCTTGAAACTTATCAGCTATGTGACCTTGGACAAGTCATTTAACCCTGATTGCTTAGCCTCCCCCCTCCAAAAAACAAAATAAAACAAAAAGTATGCTTTGATCTGCATTCAGACTCTCCCAGTTCTTTTTCTGGAGATAGAGAGTATTTTTTTCTTTTTTCAAATTTTTCTTTTTTAAATTATTTAATTGGTTTGCAGTGCTCTACAATCACTTCCATATATCTTAGATTTTTCCCCTACCTCCCTCTTCCCTACTCCCTCCCTGAGATGGCATTCAGTTTTATATAGGTTCTACACATACATTCCTATTAAATACATTTTCACCTTAGTCATGTTGCATAGAAGGATTAAAATGAGTGGAAGAAATCATAAAACAAACCAAAACATAATAGAAAAGAAAATGATCTGCTTCATCCTGTGATTGAATTCCATAGTTCTTTCCCTGGATGTGGAAGGCATTTTGTCTTAAGAGACCGTTTGGAATTATTTAAATCTTCATGAATTCCTTAGCGATGAAGTGCTAAATCTACCAGAAAGAGAGTATTTTTTCATTATAAATCCTTTGGAAATGTCTTGGATCATTATATTCCTGAGAATAGCTAAATCATTCACAGCTGATCATCATGCAATATTGTTGTTAGTATGTACAATGATCTCCAGGTTTTGCTCACTTCACTTTGCATCAGCTCATGTAAGTCTTTACAAGTTTTTCTGGGAGCATCTTGCTCGTCATTTCTTATAGCATAATAATATTTCACCAAAATCATATACTACAAGTTGTTCAACTATTCCTCGAGTGATGGGCATCTCCTCTATTTCCAATTCTTTGCCACCATAAAAAGAGCTGCTATAAATATTTTTGTATATATAGGTTCTTTACCTTTTTGTTTTTTAACTGTTTGGGACACAGATCTAGTAGGGGTATTACTGGCTCAAATGGTAGGCATAATTTTATAGCCCTTTGGGCATAGTTTCAAATTGCTCTAGAGAATGGTTGAATCAGTTCACAATTCCACCAATGGTGCTTTTGTGTCCCAGCTTTCCATCCCCTTCAACATATGTCTACACAAACATTTTCTAAGATCTTTGATTTTTTTCATGTAAGGGGATTCTAAAATTATTCAGAATAAAGAGACTTGAAGTCTGTGTTGAGAAGAAGAGGAAGAAGAAGAAGAAGAAGAAATCATGTAGAAAAGGAGGAGGAAGAAAAAGAAGGAATAAGATTATTTTGACAGTATTATGGGGGATAGATAGGAGAGAAGAGAGCCTTGAAGCCAGGAGTCCAATTAGATTGTTTCAATATTTCAGATGGGGATGGGGGTGGGAATGAGGTGATAAAGGCCTGAAGAAAGTAAGTGGAGGGAAGGGAACAAGAGTAAAACACTGTATAACAAGAAAATCTGTGAGACTTGGTAATTGATTAAATATGAGGAAAGTGAGGAAGATAGAAGATTTGAGGGTGTATCATGACTGAGGGCAGTTAAGTGGTACAGTGGATTGAAGTCAGGAAAACACTTCCAGAGTTAAAATCCAGCCTTAGATATTTCCTAACTGTGTGACCCCGGGCAAGTCCCTTAACACTGTTTGCCTCTGTTTTCTCCTCTGTAAAACGAGCTGAAGAAGGAAATGGCAAACCCCTACATTATCTCTGCCAAGAAAACCCCAAATGGGGTCGTGGAGAGTCAGACATGACTAAACTATCTCACCAACAAGTTACTAGCCATTCAAGTTATTAGCCAAAGGAAAAATCTATGTTTGGGACTTCACCCAAAGAGGCAAAACTCAGGAAGAGAAAGTTAAAAAGGAGTTTATTAACACCAAGGCAGAAGTGTTGGTGGGCTGTTAACTGGGCCAACCCGGGATTCAAACCAGACACTGCTTTTATGGACAGAAGTGGCTTCCGTGAGAGGGCACATGTAAAGTTAGGTGGTGCAATGGATAGAGTGCTGGTCCTGAAGTCAGGAAGACCTGAGTTCAAATCCGACCTCTTACTAGCTGTGTGATCCTGGTCAAGTCCCTTAACCCTCTATTTCCTCATCTGTAAAATGAGCTGAAAAAAGAAATGGCAAACTACTCTAATCTTTGCCAAGAAAACCCCAAATGTCAGGAAGAATCTGACAGGTATAAACAACATTTTGATTAGATCATGTGATTGTGAGGAGGTGGGATTAGAGCTGCCTCTCTTCAGCTCCTTCTTAAGTATTTTAATTGGCCCACTTTTCAAACAAGGAGATCGGTGAATGCGCATTCACCCAGGCCAGGCAGCTGCTTCTTCCTCCTGATTATGAGGAGACTCGATTAGTGCTGCTAAGGAGATACTGTTAGAGGGCTTGGGGACTGCCCTAACCTGCAGGACCGTCCTCCCCAAAGTCAAGCAAGGTTAAAACATGGGGTCACTTCAGAATGATTCTGCATTAGTGATTGATTTTAGACACTACTAATAAAAATTCATATAGACACACCTATCACACAGCTATTATCTTTGTTAGAACTCGAATTCAGGACTTTTGATTCCAAGTTTTGTTGTATTGTTCAGTTGTGTCCAACTCTTTGTGACCCAGCTTGGGGATTTCTTGGCAAAGATACTGGAGTAATTTGTCGTCCTTCTCTAGTGGATTAAGCAAATGGAGGTTAAGTAACTTGCCCAGGGTCACACAGCTAGTAAGTGTCTGAGGTCAAATTTGAATTTAGATCTTCCTGACTCCAGGCCTAACTCTCTATTCACTAAGCCCCCTAGCTGCCTCAATGTTCTTTACACTATAATTTTTAACCAGAACTTTTTAAACACCTACTATGTACCAGGCACACTGCTAAACATTTTCCAAATATTATGCATTTTATTCCTACAACAACCTGGATGGTAAATGCTATTATTATCTGAATCTTAGAGTTGAGGAACCTGTGGCAAGCAGAGGCTAACAAACTTGCCCCAGGGTCACGCAACTAGCAGGTCACTGGAGACAGATTTTCATTTAGGTCTTCCTGATTCCAGATCCAATACTCTATCCTTTGCACAAACTAACTGCCTCAATGTGACATTTGGTTGGAGTAGGTGCTGGCTTGAAAGTCTTGTCCAAAATTTTAAACTCCTCTTCTGAATTGTAGCTTCTTTTCCTAAATTCATAAAACTTCTTTGAAAAGGAGAAAATCTGCCACTAACATGTCAATGCCCCTTGGAGGTATTCCTACCTTGGAGAATACCTTAGTTAGTGTTCACTCCCTTGGTAAGAAAGGGGAGAAGGAAGTAGCTGATAGAAAGTATTTTTACAATAGAACAGTTTATGAGGCTTAGGAAAGAAGAATCACAACATAAGGGAGGGTGGTGGAAAGGAGCTAAAGGAAAGCTGCCTTTGATATGGGATGGTGGGTCATGGAAAGCCCCAAAGGATCCCAAACTTTACTCTCTTTTATTTCAACTACTTCTCTTCATGAAACTCTTTGGCCCACATGAGCTAAACATTTTCTATGTATATGTAAGGTCATGTGCTCTAAGTGACATACAGAGATAAAATGAACATAGTCTTTGTCCTCAAGAAGCTTATTGTCTACTAAAGGTAGGAAGCAGTAAGAAAGGAATAGGATACAACATGCACCAGATAAATAGGAAATAGACCAGATTCAAGACAGGGAAATTCCTCAAACTGGGTAGCTAGAAAGAGAAGGAGAAGGAGGAAGAGGAAGAGGAGGAGGAGGACTTAGCTGAGCTCTAGTATTATTTCCTATGATAACACTGTATGAAGTGTTTTATGATTAAGAAGAAGTGGACCCCCTAGCAGAGCTTGGACTAGCTTCCCTGCAAGGTAAGAGTGACTCCAATCTCTTTAGGGTCTAAGGGGTGGGGAACCTGCAATCTTGGGGCTACAGAACAAATTCTATGAAGTTTGGATTCGGTCAAAGGGCTACTCTTGAGAACCTAGATTTGGTCTGTGGAGTTTGGTTTCAGGTAAAGGGCTGCACTTGAGGACCTAGAAGGCCACATGTGGCCTCTAGGCTATATCCCACGCTTGACCAGTGTCTCTTTCTCTATGACAGGCTGGGCAATCTCTCCCCAAGGAGAAACAAGCCTGCCTTAATTATTTGTGTCCAAAGCCATAAGAATTATAGGCTTTAGGGCTAGAAGAGATGGTGCAGGTCAAAGGACCAGGAATAATTGCTGGTTTTGCCACTTAGTGTATATGTGACCTTGAGTTGGTCAGCTTCTCTGGGACTCTATCCTCCTGTGCAAAATGAAGGGATTTTTCTTATATCACAATGTATTTCTCCAGTCCTCTATCCACTTAGTAAATGGTATGGCTATCACTCTGTTTTCATGTCCCCATTTCCATCTCCAAAAATAGGCCCTTGCAAAGAGTAGGTGAGATGAGTTTGAATGACATTCTAGCATTTCTTTGGGCAAGTGATTCTCCATCTGTAAAATGGGAATGACATTTGTATTTCCTACCTCACTTCAATGTTGTGAGTAAAGCTCTTTGTAAATATCAAAGTTCTGTAGAAATGTAAGGGTTTCTTTTGGATTATTATTGTTTTTAGCATTAATTAAAAAGTTTTTACACTGACTATTGAATCATATTGGTAACCAGGTGGAATTGGAAATATGTTTCTAGATTCTGCCACCAGAGGTCACCCACACACAACGCCAAAGGTTCTGGACTGGTGAAGGAAAGGGATGGGAGGGAAGATGGGTGGAGGCATTAGGCAGAAACTGGAGGAGGGGGGGGGGAAGACCCAGTTTAGGGGGTGGAGAAAACAAATCCAGGGAAGAGGGCACCACACTGTAGTGGTGAAGAGGCCACCAGCCTTTGCTGGAAGGCAGGGAGTGAAAAGGTGACTTTCACCCCTCCCTGGGCTAGGGTCCTGCCCTCGCTACTGCTGGCCTCTCCTGCAGCCCTGTAGGTGTTCTAGAACAAAAGGGAAGCAGCATCCAGGACTGCGGGCCGTCCACATCCTGGCATCCTCCTTCTCCCATCATTTCTCTTTTTACATGTATAAGATTTAGAGTTAACAGGGCACCTGCAAGATCATAGTTCAAAACCTCCACAGAGACAAGGAAATGAGACCCTGAGGAGTTAAGGGGCTCACTCAGGGTTCCACAAATGATGATAGTTTGTAAGAGACCTGATGTCTCATTGAGCCTCACAACCTTGTATAAGGGTGTAGAGCAAGGCCTAATGCAGATTATGCCCTTTCCCAGATTCCAAGCAGTCATCCGGAGTAGTCCGCTCAAATCCTGCACGACCTCTGACCACGTCACTCACCGTCATTTAGGTGTTTCAGTTGCATCTGACTCTTCATGACTGCAATTGAAGTTTTCTTGGCAAAGATATTGAATGGTTTGCCATTTCCTTCTCCAAGGTCACGCGTAGTGACCATGTAAGATAATAGTAGCTAACGCTTCTATAGCAGTTGTTATGAGCCAGAAAGGAAGGAAGGAAGGAAGGAAGGAAGGAAGGAAGGAAGGAAGGAAGGAAGGAAGGAAGGAAGGAAGGAAGGAAGGAAGGGAGGGAGGGAGGAAGGAAGGGAGGGAGGGAGGGAGGGAGGAAGGAAGGAAGGAAGGAACAAAGGAAAGAAGGAAGGGAGGGAGGGAGGGAGGAAGGAAGGAAGGAAGGGAGGAAGGAAGGGAGGAAGGAAGGAAGGAAGGAAGGAAGGAAGGGAGGGAGGGAGGGAGGGAGGAAGGAAGGAAGGGAGGAAGGAAGGAAGGAAGGAAGGAAGGAAGGAAGGAAGGAAGGGAGGGAGGAAGGAAGGAAGGAAGGGAGGAAGGAAGGAAGGAAGGAAGGAAGGAAGGAAGGAAGGAAGGAAGGAAGGAAGGAAGGAAGGAAGGAAGGAAGGAAGGAGTGGTGTTGCCAATTGGCCAGTGTCCATTGGGTCCCCATTGGGGCAGCTCCTACTGTTACTCACAGAGGTTGTTGTTTGGCCTTCATTCTCAAAGACAATCATGACATCAGCAAGGTGATGCTATGAAATGCAAATGAATTGGATTTAAGGGAGGGAGGGCTGCACAAAGTTGCCAACCTTACTTTCTCCTCTAGAGTCAACTGGGCCCAGCGGCAAGAGGTAGATCAGGATGACTGGAGATGGCCCTGAATGCAATGAGAGACCTTGACCTTTTTAAACTAAGGTCTCAGAGAGGTCTCAATCTGACTGAGGCAAAGCCCATTCAATGATTAAGACTAGGGAAGAAATGAGGCAGAGAATGGCCTCTATTCTAATCAAAATCATTCTGGTTGGAGGAGACCCTCAGGGTTTCTGGTCAAAACAGAAACAATTGCTATTCACATTCACTCTGAGTCAATCAGGGCCAAACAATGACCAAGTCTTGGGGGAGCTTGGCTTGGCTATTGGTGGCCAATCAATGAGAGTCAGAGTGATTTGGGTTTAAGGCAAGGTCTTTAAGAAAATAATCTAGCCCTTAAACTCCAAGATACATATTTCAAAGTTTCAGTGATTGAAATTTATACTTCTTTGGGCAGAGCACCCGCAGGTAAGAGTATGAAACCCTGCTTGGACAGAAGGAAGGGGAAAAAAAAGAAAGGAAGAGAGAGGCAGAGGAAGAAGGAACTGTGTTGCCCAGGATCACTTGGCTAGTAAGTACCCGAGGCAGATTTTGAACTCAGGTCTTCCTGATTCCAGCTCCATTAAGCTTTCCACTATGCCATATTGCTTTCTCATCTTGTAAATGGTAGGGCCTAGATTTAAAGCTGCAATTCCAACCTCCACACTCCTTTCCCTATGCCACCCTGCATTTCTCCTTTTCTTCTTCCCTTACCCTTCCAGTTTGGCTACCCTGGAAGCCCCAGGGCATTGGTTAGGGATTTCCTTCCCCTGCTCCTATAGACTATCAGAACTGGAAGGGACTTTAGAGAGATCATCTCTAGTTCAACCCCCTTATTTTACAGAGGAGGAAATGAAGTGAGAGCTAGAGAAAGGCAGTGACCTCATAGTTATTTCATGAGTAGAGAGAGCCTGAGAGACTTGCCCAAGGTCACATAGCAAAGTAATGATGGCAGTGGTAACAGCAGGTAGGAAGGAGATCCTGGGCCTCTGGAGGCTCACCCCAATGCACCTGCTTTTTTTACTACCCTGCTGGGGTCAATTAGGGCCTAAGAGGCCCAAATCCAATAATCTTAGGGATACTCATTTGGGGAGGGAGGAAGCAACAGGGCCAGCTTGCTGGAGTGGGGTGTGGGAAATACAGAAAACACTTCCTGCTCTCCATCTCAGAGAATCTCCTACCTCACCGTGAAGCCTTGCTCTGTAGTGGCTACACCCCACTGCTTTTCTGGGCTTGGCTGCTACTTTGTCTGTTGTCTTGTGTGGGTGGAGGTAATTAATCTCTGCCATCAACAGCAGCCTATTAAAAATAAATACATAAATACAAATCTTTTGAAGTCAATGGGTGTGTCCCCCTGGACTGTCAGCAGAAATTACAAAGTAGTCTTAAGACTCATCACTCACGTAATCTTATAGGGTTCCCCCTCCTTTCTAGGGGCTGCTTTTCCTGATAGGGCTCTCTCTGATCTCTGGTTGTGCTTGCTAAAAAGGGCTTCTTATCTCTGTTCAGAATCCCCTATCTTGCCTGACTGTCTTTTACAAAGTAAGCATTTATTACATGTTTGTTGAATGCTCTTGGGTTGAATTCCCCTCTAATGTGATTCAGTAGCACCCCTAGGTGCTACTGAAAGGTGATCTGTCTCCATTGTAGTTTGTCACCCAGCAGAACAAGACACAAAGCTTTTCCCCTTAGCTGGTTTCTGGGTGTTTTTCTAATCAGGGCTTTCTGACTCTGCTTCTTCGCCCCAGATCACTTGGTCCCAATAGCTGTGGAAAGGGTGCGGTGCTGGCACTCGCAGCCAGGGCTTGGCCTGTGTGTTGGCCCTGAGTTACTCTCTGTTCACTGGTGATTCTTTCCAGGGTGTCTATTGGAGGGAACTCTGTATTGAGATTTGAAAAGCCTGCTATCTATCCGTTTTTTATGTCTTCCAGCGTGATCTTATTATGCAAGTCTCTTCCCCTCTCTGGGTCTTAGCTGTATGTAAAATGAATAGATGACCTCTAAATTTTCTTCCCATTTTAAGTCCCATGATCCTCTACTCTTGCAATCAAGTATCTGCAGCCCTGACTCAGATCACTAGGTTACAACCCTTTGTGGGCTACTTCAAGCTATTTCGTTGGTGTAAAATGGAAATTGTGAATGGATATTTTGATTAAAGTTAATAGCATTTGTATCATATGCTTTCTGTGTGTAGAATACTCTGTTACTCTTGCACCCTAGAACTTTCATCAGAGCCTGATGCCTCCATTCCCTGGAACATCCAACCACCAATGAGGTTTTTTTTTCAATATGATATACCTCCACAAATTCTGCTTCTTGCTCCCATTGGTAAGTTTCCACCCGGGGGCTTCCACTATGTGGAGGAGCCCAAGCTATCCTTCATCCCCTGATTGGCTATGTTCCTGAACTTTAGATTTCAAAACTGGTTTCTATCTCTATCTCTATCTCCTCTCACTTCCTGTCTTTGTCAGCTTCTTTTTTATATACTGTCTTGTCCCTTTTAGTATGTAAGCTCCTTGAACATGGGGATTATCTTTCTTTTTTGCTTGTACTTATATTCCCAGCAGTCAACACAATGCCTGCTACATAGTAAGTGCTTAGTAAATGTTTCCTTCCTTCCTCTTTCAGATTACTATGTTGGAAATGATAGGTGGGGGGTAGTTATAGAGATGAATTAAGAACTGGTTGGTCCATGCCTTAATAGAGCTCACAGTCTTGGATCCTAGCATTTAAAGCTGAAACAGAACATAGAAGTCAGCTGGTCCAACAACTTCATTTCCTAAATGAAGAGTCACGAGCATCTGGGGCCATCTCCAGTCATCTTGATCTCTATCTTGTCACTGAACCAAGGTGGCTCCAGAGGAGAAAGTGATTCTGGTGACTTTGTATAGCCCTCTCTCCCTTAAATCCAATCCACTTACAAGTCACAGCATCATTTCCCTGGTGTCATGATCCTCTTTGAGAACCAAGGGCAAACAGCAACACACACCACCTCCAAGAAGAAGTCTTCTATTTTCTCTTTTGTTGAAAATGATCTTTACTTCCTCAGAACACTCAGAAAATGTTGTGCCTTTTGTGACATTGACTATGTTGTATTTTGGATTATAATTATTGGTTATATCTCCCCTCCTGTGGCATAGGGGAAAGAACAATGGATTTGGAATTAAAAAATGACTTGAGTCCTGGCTCTATTATCTGTGCATCCTTGAGTAAGACATTTCATTTCTCTGGACTTGTTTCTTCCTCTCTGAAAAGGAGAAGGCTGGAGGGGCAGTGGGCATATTGGATAGAGAGTTGACCTTGATTCTAACAAGATCAAGGATTAAGTCTTTCCTTTGATACACATGTCCTGTGTGACCCTGGGCAAGTCATCTAATCTCTCAACATTCTTACAACTCTTATAGGACTATAAATTGAAGAAAAGGTGCTGGTCTATATTGATAGGAGTTCCTTCACTAGGGAATTCTTTATACCAGTGAAGTCACAGGTGCAATCTCTGCCCCTGTAACTAAAACAAAGAAAATGAGACTGGTGATTTTTAGGGTCCCTTCCAGCTCCATACTCTGTGATCCTAAGGAGTACTCATAGTGCTGGAAAGTGACCATTTAACTAGAAATCATCTAAATTCACTCCTTTAACATATATCAAAAGCATCCCAATGCAGTCACAGAAACTGGGGTCAAGTCCTGGCTCTTCTATTTGTTTCCCATTGTGCCCTTAGGCAGTTTCTCAGTCTCAGTTTCCTCACTTGTAAAATACAGAGTTTGGACTAGAGAAGGTAGTCCAGTTCTTGATATGAAGTGACCCACCATCTACTATCAAAGTGAACAAAACAATATGGTTACAGAATTTAGAGTTGGAGTAGCAATAATAACAATAATAAATAATGACTAATTTAGTATTATAACTGAAAAAATGCTTTAACGTTTTCAAAGCATATTCAGGTACAAGAAAAGATAATAGTATAGCCATATGGAAGAAAGTTTTAAATTAATATTGGTTGGGAAAATGCAGATTAAAACAATGCCAAGGTACTCCCTCATACCTATTAGATTGGCTAATAGGACAGAAAAGGAAAATTATAACTGTTGGGAGAATTGAGACACTAATGTACTGTTGGGAGAGTTGTGAAGTGATTCAACCATTATGTTGAATAATTTGGATCTATGTCCAAAGGCCTGTAAAATGCTTTGATCCAGCAATACCACCACTAAGTCTGTATCCCAAAAGAGGTGAAATAAAACCAAAAAGGAAAAGGTTCAATAAATACAAAAATATTTATAGCAGCCCTTTTACTGGTGGCAAAAAATTGGAAATTGAGGGGATGTCCATCAATTGCAGAATAGCTGAATGTGATATATGATGGTGATGGAATACTCTTGTGCTATAAGAAATGATGAGCTAGATGCTCTTAGAAAATCCTGGAAAGTCTTACATGAACTGATGCAAATTAATAGAACTAGAAGAACATTGTACACAGTAACAGCAATATTGCAAGATGATCAACTGTGAATGGCTTAGCTATTCTGATCAAGAGAATGATCCAAGACAGCTCTAAAGGACTTATAATGAAAAATGCTATCCATCCCCAGAGAAAGAACTGATTGTGAATACAGAGTGAAGCATACTTTTTTTACTTTCTTAATTTTCTTGTTTTTTTGTGTATGTTTTCTTTTACAACATGACTAATGTAGAAATATGTTTTGCATGACTACACATGTATAACATATCAAATTGTTTGCCTTCTCAATGAGGGGGATGAGAAGGGAGGGAGAGAATTTGTAATGCACTTTCAAAAATCAATGTTGAACATTGTTTTTATATGTAATTGGAGAAAAATGAAATCCTTTTAAAAAAAGATGAGTAGTATAAGAGAAAACTGTATAACCAAGTTCTCTTGTGCAACTACTAAGCAAATATTGGAGCATGGTGATAAGGAAAATCAAGGGAAAATGATAGTGGGTACCTTTCTCTGTTCCCAAAAGATAACCATAGGCCTGCAGGTTCTGGGAAGGGAATTCATCCAGGAAAGCCCATATAAATACCTTTCATTCTACTGAAAGGGACTGGGACCAGCAGCTGTTTACTAGAGATCCAGCTAAAGAGTAAGCTTGGAACTGGGTTGCCCAGACCTTGAACTAAGGTCTAACTAAGCATGAGAAGCTCACACCAGAAGTGCAGAAAGCAGATCATGACCTATATAAGACCACTTAGAGGGCTGAAAATGTAGAGATTTATGGCCTAAGTCAACTCTGAGGGTATTTAAAGAACACAGCACTTGATACTAGGAGGAAGCAGCAGCAGGACCCCAGACCATACAGATCAGGACCACATAATGCCTCAATATTTCCTCTAGGAGTGCACATAGTTTAACCCTAATGCAAAGATCAAATCCAGGAGATAAGACTGGAAGAAAATGAGTAAACAAAACACAAATGATAAAAAATATATTTTGGATCCACAGATGCACAAAACACAGATCCAAAACAAGAGAATGACTCTAATATCTACAAGCAAAATCTCAAAATAAGAGCTTTACCACAGGGTCTACTAAAACTCTTGAAGAAATGTAGCAAGAGTTTTTAAAAAAATATTATAGATGAAATGAGAGTTCTAGAGGAAAGAAGTAGAAAAGAAACGTGTGGTCTAGGGGAAAGATTGGAAAGGAGAATAAACAGGTTAGAACCGAAACTGAAAAATCTAACCCAAGTAAGAGACTCTCTGAAAATTTGAATGGACCAAAGAAAAATCAATGAACCAATAAAAAAAAAAGAAATATAAAAATTAAATGAAAAAAGCAAAAAAAAATGGAAAGTCTCTTGCCTGGAAAACAGGTCAAGGAAACAAAAATCTAAGAATTATTACACAGTCAAAAAAGGACTTGGATACTATTTTTTAAAATTTTATTTATTTTTTTAATGTTCTACAATCACTACTATAAAACTTAGATTTTTACACCCCCCATGCCTACCTCCCACCACCTCACTCCTTCCCCAAGATGGCATACAATTCTATATAGGATTTACATATACTTTCCTATTGAATACGTTTTCACTAGAGTCATGCTATGTAGATGAACTAAAATAAAGAGAAGAAATCATATAACAAATCAAAACATAATACACACACATACACACACACACACACACACACACACAAACATGATCTGCTACATTCTGCAAATGAGTTCCATAGTTCTTTCTCTGAGTGTGGAAGGTATTTTGCTTTAGAAAACCACTGGGAATTTTTTTTTTTAAGTTCTTGTATTATTATGTCAAGTTTACCAGAAAAAACTCTCAGACACTATGGTCATTGCTGTGCACAAAGTTCTCCTGGTTCTGCTCCTTTCACTCAGCATCAGATCATATAAGTCCTTCCAGGCCCCCCTGAAGTCTTCTTGATCATCATTTCTTATGGTGTAATAGTACTCCATTACATTCATATACCATAATTTATTCAGCTATTCCCCAATTGATGGGCATCCCCTTGATTTCCAGTTTTTGGCAACTACAAAGAGTGCTGCTATAAATATTTTTGTACATGTGGGACCCTTTCCCATTTTTATGATCTCTTGGGAATACAGTCCTAGTAGCGATATTGCTGGGTCAAAGGGTATGCACATTTTTGTGGCCCTTTGGGCATAGTTCCAAACCACTCTCCAGAATGGTTGGATCAGCTCACAGCTCCACCAACAATGAATTAGTGTTCCATCTCTCCCACATCCTCTCCAGCATTTATCATTTTCCTGTTCTGTCATGTTAGCCAATCTGATAGTTGTGATGTGATAACTCAGAGTTGCTTTGATTTGCATCTCTCTAATCAAAAGTGATTTAGAGCATTTTTTCATATGATTATAGATATCTTTAATTTCTTCCTCTGAAAACTGCCTGTTCATATCCTTTGACCATTTATCAATTGGGGACTTGGATACTATGTTTCAAAAAATGATAAATGAAAATTTTCTAGACCCGTTAGAACCTGAAGGCAAAGTAAAAATTGAAAATAGCTCACTGGTCCCCTCCTGAGGGGAATCCCCCCAACAAGAGCCCCAATATTCCAGGACTATCATAGTCTAAATGCAGAGCATCAGGGCCAAAGCAAACAAAAAAGTACTGAAAGCAGCCAGAAATAATTCAAGTACCAAGCAGTGATAGTTAGCATCATACAAGACTTGGCAGCTATGATTTGAAAAGAAGAGGAGAGATTGGAATATGATATTCCAAAATGGAAAAGACATAAGCTTATAACCAAGAATAACTTATCCAGAAAAATAGTATAATTCTACAAGTGGGAAATGTACCTTTAATAAAATAGAGAAGTTTCAAGTATCCTTACTGAAAAAGTCAGAGCTGAGTAGATGCTTTGAAATGCAAACACAGGAATCCAGAGAAACATAAAAAAGTAAATTCGTGTGTGCAATTGGAGACTATACTGGAATGAAGTGTACATTCTAATAGGGAAGAAACAAACATCCCCTCCAAACCTTACTGTTATCAAGGGTCATAGAAGGGGTTAATAAGACTTGGGGATGGTTTTTTATGTTCTTCAGAGAAGAAAGAAAATGAAGGGAAAATGAGTATACTAATGAAGAAGGGGGACAAAAGGAGAAGAAATTACTATCATATATAATTAGGATAAGAACTGAGGTGAAGAATAAGACTGTGTATACAAAGGAGCGGTGAGGGTGAGAAGGCAACAATTGAACTTCACTTTCATCTAAAGCAGACAAAGCCTAAGAGTAGAATACACACACACACACACACACACACACACACACACACACACACACACACACACAATATGGTACTTAAATATATTTATTCAATAAGGAAACAGGACAGAAATGAGACAGGGGAAAACGAGGAATAAGTGGGAGGGTAGATTCAGGGAAATATTAGTCATAAAGAAAACAAATTTCAACTTCCAAGGGTGGGTCATGAAAGAAAGTTTAAAAGAAATCTTTTTAAACCTATGGTCATGGTCCGCATGAGAAGATGAAAAGAGGAAGGGAAGAAGATACATCAAGTATAGTTCACTAGTCTTGACCACATTTCTCTCTCACCATCTTCCTTGTAAAAAGTAGGGCAAGTGGTAGAGAGAGGAGAAAGTATAAGAAGACACGATGGAAGAAAATAGGCAATAAACAATCGTACCAATAAAGGTCAGTTGGATGTGAAACAAAAGAAGATAGCAGAATGTATTAAAAAGCGTAATCCAGCAATTTGTTGTTTACAAGGTTTGTGAAGCATTTTCCATGCATTATGTAATTTATTCCTCACCACAACCCTCTGAGGTAAATGCTATTATCAGGCCGATGTGGGAGTAATGATATGATATAACAGGGATACTTGGATGATACTTCAAGCCTTCCTCTGAACCTTACTTCCATGCAGTTTCTACTTCTCCTATCTGATAAAACCAATAGCGATGGGAAAGTGGAGAGGCAGCAAAGAAGTGTACCCAGGTGCCGTGCGAGTGCCACTTCAAAGGCTTCCTTATTGCCAATAGCATAAAATGCAACAGTCACTTCTTTGGCATTTAAGAATGAAACCGTCTAACTCTAGTCTACCTTTCCAGGTTTATTTCATGAGTTTTCATTCCAGTTAAACTGTCCTTCCTGGAGTTCCCTGTACTCAACTTAAAAAAATTTTCTTCTTAATTAAATTATTTTATTTGTTTTCAGTGTTCTACAATCACTTTCATATATCTTAAATATTTTTCCCCTCCCTCTCCTCCTTATTCCCTCCCTCCCCCACTCCCTCTCTGAGACAGTATACAATTTTATATAGGTTCTACACATACATTCCTATTAAATAACATTTTCACCTTGATCATGTTGCCTAGAAGAATTAAAACCAATGGGAGAAATAAAAAAATAAAACAAAACTTAATACAAAAGAAAATGGTCTACTTCATTCTGCAAACAAAATCCATAGTTCTTTCTCTGGATGCGGAAGGTATTTTGCCTCAAGAGTCCATTGGGAATATTTTAAGTCCTTGCATTGCAATAAAGTACTCAGTCTATCAGAAAAATTCCTCGCACACTGTGGTTGTTGCTGTGTACAAAGTTCTCCTGGTTCTGCTCCTTTCACTCAGCATCAGTTCATATAAGTCTTTCCAGGCCTCTCTGAAGTCTTCCTGTTCTTATTTCTTATAGCACAATAGTATTTCATTACATTCATATACCACAGTTTATTCAGCCATTCCCCAATTGATGGGCATCCTCTTGATTTCCAGTTTTGGCCACCACAAAGAGGGCTACTATAAATATTTTTGTATATGTGGGACCCTTTCCCATTTTTGTGATCTCTTGGGGATACAGTCCTAGAAGTGGTATTGCTGGGTCAAAGGGAATGCACATTTTTGTAGCTCTTTGGGCATAGTTCTAAATTGCTCTCCAGAATGGTTGGATGAGTTCACAGCTCCACCAACAATGAATTAGTGTTCCAGCTCTCCCACATCTTCTCCAACATTTATCATCTTCCTGTTTTGTCGTTAGCCAATCTGATAGATGTGATGTGGTACCTCAGAGTTATTTTGATTTGCATTTCTCTAATCAATAGTGATTTAGAGCATTTTTTCATATGATTATAGATAGGTTTAATTTCTTCCTCTGAAAACTGCCTGTTCATATCCTTTGACCATTTATCAATTGGGGAATATACTCAATTTACAATCTCCTTCCTCTTTTCCTTTGCATTGGGTCATTTGTCATACCTGGAAAACTCCTCTTTTTCACTTCTGACTCTATGAATCCTTTACTTCCTTCAAAGCTCAACCCTGTTGCCATCTCCTATGGGCAGCCTTTTCTGATTCCCCTCCTTGTCAGTGTTCATTGCCTGATCCAGAAGTTTTCATATATATGTATGTATATGTATATACACATATATATACATGTGTGTATGTATATACATATACTTATGTGTAACAATAATAATAGCTAACATTTATATATTTTGCTAGGTGCCATGCTAAGTGTTTTATTCTTATTATCTAATTTGATCTTCATAACAACCCTGGGAGATAGGTGCTATTATGATCCCCAGCCTTACAGATGGAGAAACTGAGGCAATGAGGGTCAGCATCCACTAATTTCTTTGATAAAGTATAGGTTAGATGATACAGTCAGAAGAAGAACAACAGGGCAGAAGTGAATGGTTCATTGAATCTAACTGTGGATAGCATCTAGAATTTTTGATCATAGGAGCAGAAAAAGAAAATAGCTTTGCCTCCTTGGACTCTTTCCTCCTCATGGGAATAAGGTGTCAGTCAGAGGGGTAATCTCTCCCTGTGACTCAGAGACTGGGAAGAAAGGTAATGCTTTTGAGGTACATGGGTTATCTTACCTATCATTATCCTCATCAGTGCATCAAGCACTCAGATGCTGAAATTTTGTATTGTCACTGTCTTGCTGAAAGGGAGATCTAGGAGGCAGAGAAGAGAAAAATGCCTAGGCGCTCAGCATTTCCCCACATGGCATCATGATGAATGGCATTCTGTTTCTTCATTCACGACATGACTAATATGGAAATATGTTTTCCATGATTGCATATATATGACCTATGTAAAATTGCTTTCTATTTTAGGAAGAGAGAAGGGGAGGGAGGCAGAGAGAAAAATTTGAAACTCAAAATTTTGTAAAGATAGATGTTAAAAATGGTCTTTGCATATAATCTATTGTTAGAAAGTGAACATTAGAAAAGACAAATTTGATTAAAATGCTTTATGATTATGTTACTGTTTCTTAATGTTATCAATATTACTCACTGCATGTTAATAAATGGAGATTTGGGAATAAACAAAAGATAAAGAATGGCATACAAACTCCAACCCTCCTTCCTTCCTCCTCTTGTCAGCTTTCTTCTTTCAGGATGCTCCATCAAACAGTCCTCTAGTACCACACCTCTGTCTGGGTGGATCCTGGGGAGGCATCTGTATGGTTATACAAGGCTGCATAGCAGCCTAAAGCAGGGCTTGACCCAGCCTTTCTTTATCCAGGAAGCACTGGGGGCTTTCATTTGCCTCTAGGATCAACTGCCTTGTTTGGCATTTTAAGCCCTTCACAGCCAGGCACCCACCTCCCTTTCCATGTTTGGTGCCCATTTATGCACTCTGTGGCCCAGCTAAACTACTCATCTTTTCGTTCCTTACATCTGTCTTTGGTACCTTTGCCCAGGCTGTCTGTCCTCTATCCCTGAAATTCACTCTCTTCTCAATTCTTCCTCTTGGAATGCCTCAGTTCTTTCAAATCTTAGACCAGTTTCCACTTCTGAAAGGAGGCCTTCTCCACCCCTCAGTTGTTCGTGCCTGGAACCACACCAAATTACCTTATATTTGTCTGGTATAGGTGGTTAGGTAGCAGTATAGAAAATGTAGTGAAGGTGAGTAGGCAACACTTGAACTTCACTTTCATCTAAATAAGAGAAATTCTGGGAGTAGAATAAGCACGCATACACACACACACACACACACACACACACACAATATAGTGCCTAAATACATTTATTCAATAGGGAAACAGGAAAAAAGTGAGATGGGGAAAAGAAAAAACTTCCCCACCTCAGCACTCCCAGTCCCAGATTGGGTACTCTGAGATCTGCTGCTACTCCCAAGTTCTAGGGCACTTTCTTGTTGATTTAGTCATTTTTAGTTGTGTCTGTCTCCTTGTGATCCCTTCTATTGGCTTTCTTTGCAAAGATAATGGAATGGTTTGCCACTTCCTTCTCCGGCTCATTTTACAGATGAGGAAACTGAGGCACACAAGGTTAAGTGACTTGCCCAAGGTCATACAGCTAGGTACTCTGTAAGTCCACACTATTAAAACTAGAGCACATTAAGCTTCCCCAGGTGGGCTTCCCATTAGTGGTTAGACAGGAGACACAATCAGCTGTTAGCAAAGGTATTTCCTAAGATGGTGTAATAGGAATAGTAACAATAAAGCATCCTTCCCACTCCCCAAAACCTGACTTTGTGCCTGTGGTACTCATAGGAAGAGGAGATACAAACTTGGCATACAGTGGTGTCATGAGCCAGGTAGGGGACACAATAAGGACAAGGTAGCGCACACCTCTACTACCGAATGGTCCTTTCTTTCCTTGTGTCTTCAAACAGCAATTCCCCCTGCACTCAGAAGACCTGCTAGTGTCTGCTCCTTTTTTTTTTTAAAGGCTTAACTCTCAAATTCCAGGGCCAGTTCTTCCTTGAATTCAAGGTTGATCCTCTTTTCTACTTTCAGGGGCCATGCTCCTTGAAACTGTTTCTTCCCTCCAGTAATTATCTCTATGAATGAATCTATATTTGTGTGCCTGGAATGTGTGTCTCTAATCCCTTCTAGATGTGTCTCAACTGTCCTTTGAATTCTCTGTTAGACACCATGAGAAATGAGGGGTGTGGGGGGCACTTTCTCTGCTCCGGGTACAGGTGTATCCTCCACACAGATTCTCCTGAAAACAACTCTCATACTGCTCCCATAGACTCCATAGTTGATGGGTTTAGTTGACTAGAATGCCCCAATGTAGCCAATTTTCAGCCTGCTAATCCCAAACTCTGCTTCCAATTCAATAAAGAACTTCATGCACCATAAAGGGATTAAATTCATTTTCTACAGTTCGTTAGCACTTCATTAATATGTTAATACCTCATTACTTTTTTATCTGACCTTTGTTTTCTGTGAGTATATCAACCAGTGAAGGGAGAATGATCAGGAACCAGCTACCCTGCAAATACCTATATGTATACATGCCTCCCTCTCCCTATAGGATGTAAATTCCTCTAGGGAAGGAGCTATTTACTTTGTCTTCGTAACCCTTTTATTTGGGGGCAGCTAGGTGGTGCAGTGGGTGGAACACAGTGCCTGGAGTCAGAAAGACCTGAGCTCAAGTTTGGCCTCAGACACTTACTAGTTATTTGACCCTGGGCAAGTCAATTGACCTTGTTTGCCTCAGTTTCTTCATAAATTAAATGAGTTAGAGAATAAAATGGAAAACCATTCCATTATCTTTACCAAAAAAATTCCAAATGGATTCATGAAGTATCCAACATGACTGAAATGACTCAACAAAATCCCCAGTGTTTAGCATTGTGCCTCACACGTAATAGGGACTTAAATGCTTATTGATTGAATGAGAGAAGACTTGAACTTTCACTTTCTGACTCTAAATTCAGCATTCTTTCCACTACACTACATCGGCTATACTGGGTAGAAAGATATGACCAGATGATAGCTCCTCTCTTGAGAGCTAAATGGTATAACAGAATTGGAGATCCCTAGGTTTGAATCCTGTCTTTTATTTATTAGCTGTATGAGCATGAATATATTATTTAATTCCTTAGCACATCAATTTCTTCACCATAAAATGGAATTAAAAATGCTTAGAGTATCTCCCTCACAGGATACCCCCTTCATAGGACTGAAGTGTTGTAGAAATGTGACTTGTTGTTAAAGGCCCTCTCTGCCTTGCCTTAAGGGCTGATTTAGGTCCCATGTCTTCCATGAAACCCCTTTTCATCCCATGCCTTTTCTCACATCAAGATCTCTGATGTTTTCTCCCATTTCCCATTTTTCATAGACCCACACCCGGATCTCTCCTTTTCGGGGAATACATTGTACTTTGCATTATAGTTATGTGTACATATGACTTTCTCCTTTGTTAGATTGTAAGCCCCTTAAAGGTAGGATATATTTGTTTCTTCTATACCTAGTACAATGAGTTGCTCATAGTAGGAGTTTGGGCAGCTAAATGACCAATGGATAGAGTGCTCGGCATGGAGTCTTTCTCTTCTTCCTGAGTTCAAATCTGGCCTCAGATACTTACTAGCTGTGTGACCCTGGCCAAAGTCACTTATTCCTGTTTGCTTCAGTTTCCTCATCTGTAAAATGAGCTGGAGAAGGAAATAGCAAACCACTCCAGTATCTTTGCCAAGAAAACCTCAAATAGGATCACAGAGAGTTGGACATGATTGAAGAGCAGGTGTTTAGTAAACGTTTGTTATACGTATCTTCTTAACGGCAAGTCATATCCTCTCCCTCTCTGAGCCTCAGTTTCCTGCAGTGTAAATTGAGAGGGTTAAACTAGATGATTTATCTGGTCCCTTTCAGCTCTAACCCTATGATATCTATGGTCTAGGACCCCCTCCCTCTAAATCTTTTGATCCTTGAGGGGAAATAAAATCTGATTTAATTAATTCGTACCAAGAGATTAATGACTAGTAGGGCTTGAGATGTAATGTTCCCAGGTATATTGGCATTTTAAAAAGAGCTTATTTACCCAAAAGAATAGTACTTTTGGAAATGTTAGTCCCACAAAAAGAATATTATTTTGTTTATGAGAAGGTTCCTTGATCCTGAACATATACTTCACAGAACAGTTATCCTTTCTAGTTCTACCCCCACAATCCACCTTCCCCCCATGAAATCACTTTTTATTTATCTTGTATATATTTGGAATTTTTAAATATGTGTATATGTTGTTTCCCTCAATGGAATATAGCCCCCTGAAAAAAGAGACTGATTCATTTTAGTTTTATAGCACCAGCCCCTAACATAATACCTACACATAGAATTGACAATCAGTAAATTCTTATTAGTTTACTCATAGCTCTATTTGAATACCAGTGCTCACCTAGCTCGGGCTTAGAGCACCTAGTGCATGCCTAGACCTAGTTTGGTTTATGAAGGAAAAAACACAGTCAGTGCCTTGGAGGATCATACAGGATGGATGGGAACACAAAACAGAAAGAAGAAACAATTAGAGAAAATTATCGAAACTTGGTTGGATGCTCACATTTGTGGGTCAGACTTTTAAGGGCTGTAGACATTCACACAAGGCACACATATTGGTGTAGGCTGCAATTGTTGGGGGAGGCATTTAGGAGGTTGATTTCAGTGGATTCTAGTTCTTCGTATATTTGAGAAATAAGGCCTTTATCAGAGAAACGTGCTATAAAAATTCCCCCCAATTTCCAGCTTTTCTTCTACTTCTGATTATATAGACGTTTTTGTACTTTTAAGTATTTGGATGCTCTGCCATTTGGCACATGTATGTTTAGAACTGAAATTACTTCATTGTCTATGGTACCTTTTAGCAAGATGTAATTTCCTGGGAAAATATCTCATGATATGAAGTGTATCTTTGGACATTTGGGAAATATTATATCCCTCACTATTCCCTAAATAACTCTAGGGTGGGCAAGAGTTCCAGCTAGCACTTGACTGTTCCTAGAATCACAAGACTGAACAGCTAGACTGGACTTTGGATATCATTTAATT
The DNA here is from genome assembly GCA_023548195.1 of Bettongia penicillata ogilbyi. Lineage (NCBI taxonomy): Eukaryota > Metazoa > Chordata > Mammalia > Diprotodontia > Potoroidae > Bettongia > Bettongia penicillata. The sequence goes on along the minus strand of JAJHZJ010000126.1, from coordinate 11,350,194 downwards.
CAGTCATCTTATTTTACAAAGGAGGAAACCAAAGAGAAATGACTCACTGAAAAGGAAATCAGTTAGCATAAGTTACTTTGATTTATTTTTAGTTTGTTTATAGAACTAAGTTTCTCTTTTAAGGAAAAGCTAGCCCTAACAGATAAGCCGGATTAACATAGTCTTTTTTCTTTATTGTTTATTTTTAAAATTTTTTCTTGAATCTTACTTTGTTTTAATTGTTTTTAGTTTTCTACAATCAATTCCATAAATCTTAGATTTTCTCCCCCTCCCTTCCCCTTCCTCCTCCCTCTCTCCCTGAAATGGCATGCAATCTTATATGGGTTCCATACATATATTCTTATTAAATACATTTTCACCTTAGTCATGTTGCATAGAGGAATTAAAATGAATGGGAGAAACCATGGAAAAAAACAAACCAAACCAAAATATAACACAAGAGAAAACGGTCTGCTTCCTTCTGTGATCCAAATACATAGTTCTTTCTCTGGATGTGGAAGGCGTTTTGCCTCAAGAGTCCACTGGGAATGTTCTAGGTCCTTGCATTGCTGTGAAGGGCTGAGTCTAACAGAAAAATTCCTCACACGCTGTGGTTGTTACTGTGTACAAGGTTCTCTTGGTTCTGCTCCTTTCACTCTTCATCAGTTTGGGGGCAGCTAGGTGGTGATAGAGCACCAGTGCAGGAGTCAGGAGGACCTGAGTTCAAATCTCACCTCAGACACTTGACACTCACTAGCTGTGTGACCTTGGGCAAGTCACTTAACCCCCAACTGCCTCATCCTGGGTCATCTCCAGTCATCCTGATGAATATCTGGTCCCTGGATTCAGATGGCTCTGGAGGACAAGTGAGGCTGGTGACCTGCACAGCCCTACTTCACTCAAAACGAAGTCAAGTGCAAGTCATGTCATTATTTCTCTGATGGTATGGTCTTCTTCAGCAACAAAGGATGAACACACACACATACACACATCATCAGTTCATGTAAGTTCTTCCAGGCCTCTCTGAAATGTTCATCATTTCTTAGAGCACAATAATATTCCATTACATTTATATACCACAACTTGTTCAGTCATTCCCCAATTGATGGGCATCCCCTCAATTTCTAGTTCTTGGCCACCACAAAGAGAGTTGCTTTAAATATTTTTGTACATATGGGACATTTTCCCATTTTTATAATCTCTTTGGAATACAGTCCTAGAAGTGATATTGCTGGGTCAAAGGGTATGCACATTTTTGTAGCCCTTTGGGCATAGTTGATTGGTTGGGATCAGCTCACAGCTCCACCAACAATGAATTAGTGTTCCAACTCTCCCACATCTTCTCCAACATTTATCGTCTTCTTGTTTTGTCATCTTAGCCAATATGATAGGCGTGTTGTGGTACATCAGAGCTGTTTTGATTTGCATCTCTCTAATCAAAAGTGATTTAGAGCATTTTTTCACATGACGATAGATAGGCTTCATTTCTTCTTCTGAAAACTGCCTGTTCACATCCTTTGACCATTTATCAATTGGGGAATGACTTGTATTCTTGTACATTTGACTCAGTTCTCTATATATTTTAGAAATGAGATCTTTATCACAGACACTAAATGCAAAAATTCTTTCCCAGTGTTCTGCTTCCTTCCTAAACTTGTTTGCCTTGGGTTTGTTTGTGCAAAATCTTTTCAATTTAATGTAATCAAAATTATTCATTTTGTACTTCACAGTGTTCTCTATCTCTTATTGGGGCAAAAATTTCCCCATTTGTGTGAAAAGTGTTTTGCAATTGTGTTTATATAGTTCCTGGGTTTGTTTTGTCAGGTAGACTCCCAGATGTTTTATAATGTCTACCATAGCTAAAATGGGATTTCTCTTTCTATCTCTTGCTGTTGGACTTTGTTAGTAATATATAGAAATGCAGATGACTTATCTGGGTGTATTTTGTAACCTGCAACTTTACCAAAGTTGTTTATTATTTCAAGTACTTTTTCACTTGATTCTCTGAGATTCTCTAAGTATAACATCCTATTATCTGCAAAGAATAATAACTTAGTTTCTTCTTTGCCTATTCTAATTCCTTTGATTGATTTTTCTTCTCTTATAGCTAAAGCTAACATTTCTAGTCCCATTTTGTATAATAGTGATGATAATGGACATCTTTGTTTCACTCCTGATCTTACTGGAAATGCATCTGGCTTAACCCCATTACATGTAATGATTGCTGATGGTTTTAGATAGATATTGCTTATTATTTTATGAAAGGCTCCATTTATTTCTATGCTCTCCAGTGTTTTCAATAGAAATGGGTGTTGGATTTTGTGAAAAGTTTTTCTTCATCTATTGACATAATCATATAGTTTCTGTTAGTTTTGTTGTTTATATGATCAATAATATTGATAAAACTGTTTTCCTAATATTGAACCAGCCCTGCATTCCTGGTATAAGTCCTACTTGACCATAATGTATTATTCTCATGATAAGTAACTTTTTGCTAATATTTAAAATTTTTATATCTATATTCATTAGAGAAATTGGTCTATGATTTTCTTTCTCTGTTTTGGCTCTTCTTGGTTAGCTCTCAGAACCATATTTGTATCATAAAAAGAATTTGGTAGGACTCCTTCTTCACCAATTTTCCCAAATAGTCTATATAGTATTGGAATTAACTGTTCTTTAAATGTTTGATAGAATTGACTTGTAAATCCATCTGACCCTGGAGATTTTTTCCTAGGGAGTTCCTTGATGGCTTGTTCAATTTCTTTTTCTGAGATGGGGTTACTTAAGTATTCAACTTCTTCTTCTGTTACTCTGGGCAATATATATATATATATATATATAACATATACATCCATCTCACTTAGATTGCTAAATTTGTGGGCAAAGTAATTTCTAGTTACTGTTTTAACTTCCTCCTCTTTGGAGATGAATTCATCCTTTTCATTTTTGATATTGGTAATTTGGTTTTCTTCTTTCTTTTTTTTAATCAAATTGACCAAAGGTTTATCAATTTTAGTTGGTTTTTTTCATACAACCAACTCTTAGTTTTATTTATTGTTTCAATAGTTTTCTTAATTTCACTTTTATTAATCTCTCCTTTTGTTTTCAGTATTTCTAATTTGGTATTTACTTGGGAATTTTCAATTTGTTCTTTTTCTAGATTTTTCAGGTGCATTCCTAATTCATTGATCTCCTCTTTCTTTATTTCATTCATGTAGGCATTCAATGATATAAAACTTCCCCTAAGAAAATGCTTTTGCAATATTCTATAAGATTTGGTGGGTTGTCTCATTTTTGTCTTTCTCTTGAATGAAGTTGTTGATTGTTTCTATGATTTGTTGTCTAACCCACTCATTCTTTAGGATTAGATTATTTGGTTTCAATTAATTTTTGGCCTATCTTTCCATGGCCTTTTATTACATATAATTTTTATTGCATTATGATCTGAGAAGGATGCATTGACTGTCTTTGCCTTTCTGCATTGAACTGTGAGGATTCTGTGCCCTAGTACATGGTCAATTTTTGTATATGTGCTATGTACTGCTGAGAAAAAGGTATATTCCTTTCTATCCCCATTCAATTTTCTCCAGAGATCTATCATATTTACTTTATCCAGAGTTTTATTCACCTACTTAACTTCTTTACTATTTATCTTGAGGTTAGATTTATCAAGTTCAGAGAGAGGGAGATTGAGCTCCCCCAGTTTTGCTGTCTGTGTCTTCCTGTAACTCCCTTAACTTCTCTTCTAAGAATCTGGTTCCTTTGCCACTTAATGCATATATGTTTAGCAATAATATTGCTTTGTTGTCTATGGTGACTTTTAGCAGGATATAGTTTCTTTCCTTATCTCTTTTGTTTAGATCTATTTCTGCTTTTTCTTCTTCTGAGATTAGGATTGCTACCTCTGCTTTTTTACATTAGCTGAAGCATAATACATTCTACTCCAACCTTTTACCTTTACCTTGTGTGTATCCCCCTGTTTCAAATGTGTTTCTTGTCAACAGTATATTGTTTGATTAAGGTTTTAAATCCATTCTGCTATCTGTCTCCATTTTATGGGAGAGTTCATCCCATTCACATTTGCAATTATGATTACTGTGTCTTTCCCTACATCCTATTTCCCCCTATTTAAGCTTTTAGTTCTTCCTTCTCCTCCACAATAAAGTTTTAATTTTTGACCACTACCTCCCTTAGTCTTCCATCCTTTTTTTCAGTCCCCCTCACTTTTACTCCTCATTTCCCTTACTACTTCTTCCCTCTCTTTTAGCCTCCCCTCCCTTTTCTTCCCCTTTCCCTTCCTACTGCCTATAGAGCTAGTTAGATTTCTGCACTTAACTGAGTTTGTTGTTCTCTCCTTGAACCAAATCAGATAAGAGTAAATCTCAAATCTCAAACAGTGCTCATCTCCCTCCCCTCTTTCCCTCTACTGTAATATGATTTTGTACCTCTTCCTATGATATAATTTACCTTTTTCCACCTCCTCATTTCACATCTCCTTTTACAATCCCTTTGCACCCTTAGATCACATTTTATCATCACATCATTTACTTTATACCCACTCTCTCTATCTACATACATCCCTTTTATATATCATGATAAATATACAATTCTCAAGATTAACAAGTATCATCTTCCCTTACAGGGATGTAAACAATTTCCCCATATTGAATAGCAAGGTTTTTTTCCCCTTGTTTACCTTTTTATATCTCTCTTGAGACTTGTGTTTCAAGATTGAATTTTCTATTGAGCTCTGACCTTTTCATCAGAAAGGTCTGGAATTCCATTATTTCTTTGAATGTCCATCTCCTTGTCTGAAATATTATACTCAGTTTTTCTAGGTAATTGATTCTAGGTTGTAGTCCCAGTTCCTTTGCCTTATGGAATATTATATTCCAATCCCTCTGATCTTTTAATGTAAAAGCTGCAAGCTCCTGTGTGATCCTGACTGTAACTCCTCAATATTTGAATTGTTTTTTTCTGGCTGCTTGCAGTATTTTCTCCTTCATTTATTTGATAGTTCTGGAACTTGCCAACAATATTCCTTGGTGTTTTCAGTTTGGGATCTCTTTCAGGAGGTGATCAGTGGATTATTTTGATTACTATTTTGCCCTCTGGATGTAGAATCTCTCAGCAGTTTTCCTTGATGATTTCTTGGAAGATATTGTCCAGGCTCTTTTTTGTCATCATGGCTCTCTGTAGACCAATAATTCTTAGAATTTCTCTCCTATATCTATTTTCCAGATTAGTGATTTTTCCAAGGAGATATTTTACATTTTCTTCTATTTCTCATTCTTTAGATTCTGTTTGACTGATTCTTGATGTCTCATAGAGTCATTAGCTTCTATTTGCCCAATTCTAACTTTTAGTAGATTGTTTTCTTCAGTTAACTTTTGCATCTCCTTTTCCATTTGCCCAATTCTTACTTTTAAGGAGTTATTTTCTCCTGTTAGATTTTGTACTTCCTTTTCCATTTGTCCAGTTTTCCTTTTTAAGCAACTGTTCTTTTCAGTGAATTTTTTTTTCATAGTTTTAAAAAATTGGACAATTTTTCTTCCATTTCTCTAATTTGGTTTTTAAAATCCTTCTTGAGCTCTTCCAAGAATGCTCTTTGGGCTTGAGATTAGTTTATTTTACCTTCTGCAGTTTCAGATGGGAGTACAGTCTTAATGCTGACCTCTTTGATATTCATGTTTTCGTCCTTGTCCCCATAGTAAGATTCTGTGGTCTTTTCTAGTCTGCTTCCTGTTCATGATGATTGCCTTTTTCCTGGCTTTTAAAGTAGATCTCTCCTTCTGGGACACAGGGGGCTCTGACCCATGGTTCTTCTGCTTACAACTTGAGGCTTTATGTATTCTGATCTCTGGTTCATTCAGCTAGAAGCTAAAATGCTGAAGCTTACCTGGTGCTGAGTTGACTGGTGTGCCAAAGCAGAGGCCATGTGAAGTCTTTCTGAGTTTCCCCAAGTTATCCTGGAGCTTGCTACTTGTGGTGTGGGGGAAGGGGTGGTCTGGCCACAGGAGGTCTTCTCTCCTGAGCTAGAACACAGGCAAACTCAGTGGTTGGTGAACCCCATTTACGCTAGTGTCTTCCTAATTTCCCTGGCTGTGCTGAGGAATCCATGGGGTCCTGGTGTTGGTGCTTATGGACTCCACTACCTTGGGGGCTCAGGATCTCCTCCCTGTTCACTGAGGTGGAGCTGTATGAGACAGCTCCAGTCCTACACTGGTCCTCTTCAGCCATAGCAAGAGGGACCCCATTTTGTGATTTCCTAGCCTCATGGGCTAAGAGACTATTTACTCCTTCAATTGATCCCACTATTCCAGGATTTTTCCTGGGGAAACATTGTCTAGGTTTTTCAAGGTCAAGAAGGTGTGGGGGGGAGATAGCATTTATAGATCACTCCACCATCTTGGCTTCCAGAAGTTCAAGTGGGTGACTTACAGACATTTGATCTGTGGGCTGATAGTCTCAGGAGTCATTGGTGCTGCTACTTGGGGTTCTGTGCTTCTCTCTCATTCAGTTCCACTGGGCTCCCATCCTGGGCTGATGTGTTTGAGAACCTGCACTGCTTCAGATCACCAGGTGGTTCTTGCTTGGCTTTGCCATGGCGGGGTCTGTGTTGATACAGCCTGTGTGCTCTGTACTCCTCCAACTGCGTGCAACAAATCCTTCCCATCAACCTTCCAGGCAGTTTACATAGTCTTTTAAGTCTAGGTTACGTATAGATTTAGTGAACAGATAGATTGATAAGATTTTATCAATTAGTAGCAAATAATTTAGAATAAGACGTATATCTTTGTAGGAATAAAAAATATCATAGAATTATAAGACTCTTTTTAAAGGCTAAGATCCTCTTTCTGGTCCCTGGAAAAAGTGGGGTGGACAAAGATAAATTTCTCTTTCCAGTCTTAGTGGATAACCTCCCTTTTTTCTTGAGTTAGAATCTAAGTTGAGTAATAGAATCTTCTAAGGTCAGCAGCTGGAAGATGGTGGGTGACTGCTAACTACAAACCACAAGTTCTGTTTTCCCAGTAAGCTTTCTGGTTAAAAAAGGTATCACAAGTGGGACAAGGACTTATGGGGTAATCTCACTTTGATTACTAGATGTCACTGTTGAGCAAAAAAAAAAAAAACACCTGGGAGAAGAGAATTAGTCAGATGACCTCTCTTGTACAAATGATTTATGTTTAAAACAATTCAAAATTATGTTCAAAACAAGTTTTCTAGTTTTTATTCCTCTTTTCTGTTTCAAAAATTAGCTCTTTAAATTGCTCCTTTGTCATTAATTACAAAGGAATTGACTGACCTGATTTGATGAAAATTTGCTGGCCTTACTATTAAGTCATTATTTATTTACCTGGTAATTTTGTGCCTCAGTTCATTTTTATCCCAGATAGTTTTAACATCACTCAAGATCACATGTCTAGTAAGTGGTAGAACTGGGGTGTGAAACCAAATCTGACTTCCAGGGGCAGCTATGTCGTCCAATGGACAGAGTACTAGACTGAGAATAAGAAAGACTCAACTGCCCAAGTTCAAATCTGACCTTAGGCATTTACGAGCTGTGAGACCCTGGACACAAGCCACTTAACCCCATTTGTTTCAGTTTTCTCATCTGTAAAATGAACTGAGAAAGGACATAGCAAACCATTCCAGTATCTTTGTTAAGAAAACCTCAAATGGGATCACAATTGAAACGACTGGACAATTTCTGATTCCAAATCCAGTGTTCTTTATCCTGTACCACGCAGCCATCTTAGTACACTATCCTGCTTTGAGTTGTGTGTTAGCCTGCTAATGACCCAAGTGTGGTTATAGCCTTTCTCTGATCCATTGCCACTTTGGGTTTTGAGTAAAAATGTTGGGATAGGAAAGTGGGTAAATGCTTTAGATTTATTTGTACCTGCTGGGGAGAGGGAACAAGAAGTATTCAAGCCACCAAACACACAATGAAACCTGCCCCACCCACATCTCTACTCTGTTCCTCCTCAAGTGCTAAATCAAAGAGGCCTGGTCATACATTTGGTCAAATTTGACAACTTGGCATAGGAAAGAGAACCTATTTTATAGTCAGAGGACATCCAGTTAACCCCAGGAGTGGCTGCTAATGTTCTATGTGAAGCTGGATAAGTCATTTGATCTCTTCAGGTCTCATTCCCTCTTCTGTATAAATAAAAGGGTTGTTTTAAAATAGGGATTCTTAAGCTATGGCCCATAGACCCCTTAGTTTTTAATTTCTTCTTCCTTCCTTCATCACCAAGAAACCCTTGGAGATATATGAACAGATTTTAGGGAATATATGAATTTAATTTTTAAAAAAATATTTTGATGACTGCATTTCAATGTAATTGAAATGGAAATTCCAGTCCTTTGGAATCCTATCTTGTGTGTATTTTCAAACATTATTTTGAGAAAAGATCTATCTATGGCTTCACCAGATTGCCAGAAGGGTTTTATAACACTGAAAAGTTTAAGAACCTCTAGACTAAATGATCTTCAAGGTCATTTTCAGCCCTAACTTCTAAGATCTTAGGAGCCTTTCTTTCATGCAGTTGTTCAGTCATGTCCAACTCTTTGTGACCCTATTTGGGGTTTTCTTGACAAAGGTCTAGCTCATTTTACAGAAGAGGAAATTGAGGAATGCAGAGTTAAGTGACTTACCCAGGGTCACACAGCTATTAAATATCTGAGGCTAGATATGAATTCAGGTCTTCCTGATTCCAGGAATTACAAGCCTTGTGTTCTATTCATTATGCCATCTAGCTGCCTTCACACAGTAGAAAGTAAAACTTTATTTCAATTTGCCATTAGAGGGAAGTTACCCTCTTTCCCCTGAAATACATTTGAATATGTCTTCTGGGCATCACCACACCTGTAGGTTGTTGGTTGGGAATGATGATACTCTAAGCTCTTTGGGGTGGAGGAAAGTTATTCATCTTATATTTGACTAATGTCAAAACAATCAGAAGGTAAGGAACCACTTTCCTCTGACAATGATGATAATGACGACGATGATGATGATGATATCTCCATTTCTTTAGTGCTTCTTCAGTTTTCTAAATATAATAGAGAGAGTGGTCAACTGGAGTCTTGTCCATGGAGCATGATATGACTGCTCCAGAATGGCCATGCTCTAGAAACAGGATTCCCATTGGTCTGTCCCCTCTCTATACTACAGACTACACAGTGACCTGGATGGGGAGGGCCTGAGGTCTCTCCCCACCCAAAGGCTTACACAACAACTCCCTCACTCAAACCAGCTAGGCAGGAAAGAAAGGGCAAGTTCCCCTCCTTAGGTGTCCTTTGTCTGCTTCTTATTTCCATTTTGGCAACCAATAAAAAATGTACCTCTTCACTATAAGGTAAGCCAGAAACTATCAGAATACCTCCTGACAATTTCAGTTGGGGAGTAAACTTTTCTAATACCTATAATCACTCTTTTCTGGAAGCAGGCTTTCTAACCTCTTCCATGTAGACTAATAAGCAGACAGAGCACACTACATGCTCTGGGGTTAGAGCCAGTCCACTCATAACACAAGTGCTTTCCTTGCAACAATCCTGTGAGGTAGGTAGTATAAACATCATTATGTTCCCCCCATTTTATTTTTAAAAAATTATTATTCATATATTTTAAACATTCTTTTCTTTCTAAATTTTGAATTAGAAATCCTCTCCCTCCCTCTCACATCCTCCCTCAGCTACTGAGAAGGCAAACAAACACTATATTAATTGTACATGTGAAGTTACGCAAAAAATATTTCCATATTACAAAAAACAAGCAAAAAAGGAAGAAAATTATATTTAGATTTGAACTCAGAGTTCACTGGTTCTCTCTCTGGAGGTGGATGGCATTTTTTCATCATTAGTCCTTTGGAATTGTCTTGGATCATTGTATTGAGCAAAGTAGCCAAGTATTTCACAGTTGAACATCATTACAACATTGCTGTTACTGTGCACAGTGACCTCCTGGTTCTTCTCACTTGACTTTGCATCAGTTCATATAGGTCTCACCATGTTTTCCTGAAATCACACCCTCATAATTTCTTAAATAATCATATGCAACAACTTGTTTAACCATTCTCTAGTTGATGAGCATACCCTCAATTTCCAATTCTTTGCCACCACAAAAAAAATTTATATAATTATTTTTTGAGATACAGGTCCTTTTCCTTTGATCTGTATGGGATATAGACTGAGCAATGGTAATGCTAGGTGAAAGATTATGCACAATTTTATAGACTTTTGGGCGTAGTTCCAAATTGTTTTCTGGAATGGTTGGACTGGTTCATTACATCACCAACAATTTATCAGTGTATCTATTTACCCTCAACAACTCTAGCATTTGTCATTTCTGATAGGTGAGAAATGGTACCTCAGTCGTTTTAATTTGCATTTTTCTAATGAATAGTGATTTAAAGAATTTTTTATTTCTTCTTTTGAAAATTTCCTGTTATATCACTTAATCATTTATTAATTGGGGACTAGTTCTTATTTTTTATAAATTTGACTCCATTCTCCATATTTGAGAAATAAGAGCTTTATTGGAGGAATTTGCTGTAAAAGTTTTTAATATTACTTCATTGTCTATGGTACTTCTTTTTTCAGCAAAATGTAGTTACCTTGATCATCTCATTTAATTGGGTCTAATTCTGTTTTTGCTTGGTCTGAGGTTGTGATTGCTACCTCTACCTTTTTTACTTCCACTGAAGCACATTAGACTCTGCTCTAGCCCTTAATTTAAATCTGCATGTGTCTTTCTGTTTTAAGTGTGTCTCTTGCACACAACATATTATTGAATTCTGGTTTCTAATCTATTCTGCTACCCATTTCTCTTTTTTGGGTAAGCTCTTCTCATTTACATTCACAGTTATAATTATTGCTCATTCGTTTCAGTCATGTCTAATTCTTTGTGATCCCTTTTGGGGGATTTTCTTGACAAAGATACTGGAATGGTTTGTCATTTCCTTCTTTAGCTCATTTTACAAATGAGGAACTGAGGCAAACAGGGTAAAGTGACTTGCCCAGGGTCACACAGCGAGGAGGTGTCTGAGGCCAGATTTTAACTCAGGAAGATGAGTCTTTTTGACTTCAGGCCCAGCACTCTATCCACTGCACCATTTAACTGCCCACAGTTATGATTACTCACTATGTATTTCCTTCTATTCCATGTTCTTTTGTTTCTTCTTTTTTCTTTTTATCCTGTCTCTCCTCATAAGTCTACTTTGTTTTTAACCACTACTTCCCTTAATCTGCTTATCATCCCCCCTCCCCCAACATCTCTCATTCCTTTCTTCTCTTATTTCTCTCCTAAGATAGATTTCAATGCCCAAATTCATGTACACACACACACACACACACACACACACACACACACACACACATTCCTCCATCTTTGAAATGAATTGGAGGAGAGTGAGGTTCAAGCATTGCATCCCCCATTTTCCTCTCCACTATAAAAGCTCTTCCTTGTGCACCTCATTTATGAGTAAATTTTCCCCATTCTACCTCTCCCTTCCCTCTTCTCCTAGTCCATCCCTCCATCACCTCTTCACAGAGAGTTATCTGTTATAATAAGAATAAAGGAAGAGGAAGGAAAGAAAAAGTTCAGCAATATTAATCAACTTACTGAAAAAGTCTGATGTTATATATACTATTTCTACACTCACAGTTGCCCATCTGTGGAAAGAAGTTGGTTTTTTGAAGCACTTCATTTTGATTGCTTTGTGGTTGTTCTTTTCATTTACATTGCCGAAGTCATTGTATATATTGTTTTCCTGGTTCTGTTCTCTTCTCTTTACATCAGTTAATTTATCTTTGCATGCCCCTCTGTATTACTCATGTTCATTGTTTTTGCAGTATAGTAATATTTCTTTATACCTGCGTATGGATTTGTTATATCCATGTATCCATTTGTGATGCATTCCCCAGTCAATGTATATCTATTTTGTTTCCATTGAATGGAGGATTCTACTACAATTTTTCAGCTGGACTCCCAGAGAATGACAAGGAATCAGACACTGATAGGGATGCCTTTTGTCCATTAAGTGACATTTCTAATAAGTATATTAGAATCCGTGAGTCTCAAAATCATCCCTAGTAGGACTCCATTGAGGGCAACTAGGTGACACAGTGGATACAGCACTGGGCTTGGAATCGGGAAGACTCATCTTCCTGAGTCCAAATCTAGCTTCAGACACACACTAGCTATATGACCCTGGGCAAGTCATTTAAGCCTGTTTGCCTCAGTTCCCCATCTGTAAAATGAACTAGAGAAAGAAATGTAAACCATTCTGGTATCTTTGCAAAGAAAACCCCAAATGGGGTTGAGAGAGTCAGACACTACTAAAACAACTGAATTCACAAAACTGTCATCTTTGGAGAATGGGAGAACATGACTGGCATTCAGTTCAATTCAAAAAGCATCTGTCAAGCATCTACTATCTGCTAGGCATTGTGCTAGGTTCTAGGAATACAAAGACAAAAATGAAATAGTCCCTGACCTCAAGGAGCTTGTATTATACAACAGCTAGGTGGTATTGTGCATAGAGTGCTTGACCTTGAATTAGGAAGTTCTGAGTTCAAATTTGACTTCAAGGACTTAATAACTATTACCTTAGGTAATTTACTTAACCTCTGTTTGCCTCAATTTCTTCAACTGTAAAATAAGGATAATAGAGCACCTGCCTCTCAGGGTTGTCATGAGGATCAAATGAGATAGTATTTGTAAAGCACTTAACACAGAGCCTGGCACATAGTAGGTACTATATTAATGCTTGTTATTATACTTGAGAAGGAGGGAGAGTTGAAAAGGAGGAATAACACTTAGGCTAAAAAAATACAAGGCACATACAAAGTAAATACAGAGTAAGGTGAGGAGGGGCTGGAAGCACCTACAGTTGAGAGAATCAGGAGAGGCTCCTTGAACAAGGTGGCATTGGAGGTAGAAGTAGTCCCTGTCCTGCTCAGAGCCTTCACTATTCTCTTCAGAGCCTTCTCATAAATTGCACCATCTTTTGCCCCCACAATTCCCAGGGATCTCAAAGCTTTTGGAAAGTGAATACTAGGCTCTCTAAAAAAAAAAAGTTAGTGCTCTATTCCTTAATATAATAAAGGAAGACATCAAAGCTAAAGACTGTATTTGGAATAGATTGATCTGAATTCAAATCCCAGTTTTGTTACATACTAGCTAAGTAACCATAGGAGAGGCACTTTTCCTATCTGGGTCTCTGTTTCTTCATATGTAAAATAAGGGGTTGGATTGAATCATTTCTCAGCTCCCTTCTAAGTGCCAGTCCTCTGATCCTATGAGTACCCAGCCACATGAAAAAAGAAACTTGAAAAACTTGGACACATTAAGAGCAATCTATCAGCTACTGAGAGGATGTGGGTTGTTATTAAGCAACATCTATTTATAAGATGCCTGAGAGTCGTTAATTAGCTGTTCATCGCCTAGCCCTAGCAGCTGAAGCATATCAACATCTTAGAGATAAAGAAGCTCCGGAGACTAAGAGTACTTTAACGAATCTTTGCAGATTATTGGAGGATGATATGGCTCGTTGTGGTGGAAAGTGTGAATATAGTCAAGAGGCCAATATTCCAGTCTCAGATGGAATGGTTACTGAGTAATGTTGAACAATGAAAAGAATATTAGAGATGGAGAAGGAATTAGAATATATAAAGTAATACGTCAGAGCTTGAAAGGATCATGGAAATCGTTGATTCCAACACTTCATTTTACAGATGAGGCAACTAAGGCCCAGAAAAAGAAAAAATACTTGAATGTAGATGTTTTCTTCACGTGTTTGAGAAGAGACCGAGAGATAGTGGAGAACTAGAAAAGATAAAGTCCCAGTCTACAAAAGGAATCTCCCATCTGAGCATGAAACAGAGGGAACCTGGAAGTTGCTGAGCAATTTTTTTAGCTGACTTAATGCTGTATTGAATAACGAGACTTGCTGTAATTTACCTAATCCATATAGACCTTGCTTCGTGGGTCACTATGCTTAAGAAATCCAATCTCTTGGTAGTCGACTTTCCAGTGATGAGCCTCTCTGCATTCAACTATGCTGGTTCCTGAACAGCAGGCACCTCATTTTTATCAAAGACTTATTATTGAAGTCTTTGCTGGGTGAAAGGACAGAGAGGGCTTGGACTTCTCAGACATGGCCTTGGGAATACAAGTGGGGGAGAAGATCAGACCAGGTCACATTTCAGAGCAATGCTTTGACGGGTGGACTGACAAAGACCATCTTCTTAACGCCGTTATTCTCCTGGTGATACTATGTGATTGTGAATTATGGAACACCATAATGTAAGAAAAATGAAAGTTGCAGGTGACCCAAAATGCAATGGAAATATATATAATGGGAACAAACAAACAAATAAATAAATAAATGTCTCTGATTACTATCAATGACTTTGATAAGAAGTAGTTACTTAACCTTTCTGGACTTGTTTCCTTTTCTACAAATAAGTGGGTTGGATAATTTCTAAGGTTTTCCCCAATTCAAAATCCTTTAATCTTATGATCTCGATCTTATGATGACTGAGAAGCAGTTAGGTAGGAGAGCACTAGACCTGGAATTAGGATGATCTGAATTCAAATCCTGCTCTGAGACATTTAGTAGCTTTATGACCATGGGCAAATCACTTAATGTCTCTTTGCCTTAGTTTCCTTATCTCTTGAAAATGGGGACAATAATAGCATCTATCTCCCAGGGTGGTTGTGAAGATAAAATGGGATGATATACGGCACTTTGAAAATCGTAAGCATTCTCTAAAAACTAATGATGAGGATGATGAAGATCATAGAAGGGAACAAGTATTTAAGTATCTACCATGCTACAGGTACTGGGCTAAACATTATATAAAGATTATCTGATTTGTTATTATTATTATCTAATAATGGCCCTGAAAAGTAAGTGTTTTTATTAGCTTCATTTTATAGTTAAGGAAACTGAGGTAGACAAAGGGTAAGTGACTTGCCCAGGGTGAAACAGCTAGTAAGAATCTGAGGTCAGGTTTGAATTCTTGTCTTCCTGTCCCCAGGCCCAGTGATCTATGTGCTGTGCCACTAGTGGTGGTTTTTGTGATATAAAGGACATCAGGAAAATACACTAGTCAGTCAACAAACACTTATTAAGCTCCTACTGTGTGCCTGGCACTTGCTAAGTTCTGGGAATACAAAGAAAGACAAAAACACCATCCTTGTCCTCAAGAAGCTCACATTCAAATGGGAGAAATGGCAAGAAATTCTACATATATAATTTTTTATTCAATCATTTCAGTCATATCCAACTTTCCTTGACTCCATTCGGGATTTTCTTGACAAAGATATTGAAATAGCTTACTATTTCCTTCTCCAGCTCATTTTATAGTTGAGGAAATTGAGGCAAACAGGGTGAAGTGACTTGTTCAGGGTCACACAGTTAGTAAGTATCTGAGGTCAGATTTGAACCCAGGAAGATGAGTCTTCCTGACTTCAGGTCCACCCTCCATCCACTCAGTCACCTAACATCCCACTTAAGAAATAGATACGGTATAAATAAAAGGAGATCTCAGAATAAAAAGGAGGGAGAGAGCAGCAGAGGAGGAATGGGCAAGACTTCCTAAAGGAGATGAGACTTGAGCTGAAGTGTGATCAGAAAAGGTGGGCAAGTTATGTAACTAGAATAATGAAGGACAGATAAATATGCCAATTATGCTGCTTCCCTCAAGATACTAATAGAATGCTGCTGGTTCAGCGTGAAGGTACGCTATAGTGGATTTATGGGGGGAGAGCAATGACATCTGCACAGAAGGAAGGATTGGGATCTATGTGAGTGGCAGGAAGGCCCCACACTGAAGCCACGCATCTGCAGAAGTATAAAAATTAAATAGCTTATAAAATGAAATACTCCTGTGTGAATGAAATACTAAACAGTTGCCTGGGGTCTAGGGGACCAGGGAGGGAGACTTCAGTGTGACTAAATTTCAGGGGCTTAATCTTTGAAGAAGAAACTTCTGATGTGCTCTGGTTGGTGTCCTTATTGGGAGATTTCCATCATGCATTCTGACTACTAGCCCTCATCTGACTGACTATGGAGAGAAGAGGTAGAGAAACATCACATAAAGTCCAAGCATCTCTTTTGCTTTCTTGAATTCTTTTTCTTCAGGAGTTACTGAGTTTAAATACTAATTCCCCACCACTGGATGTCTGTGTACAACCTGTAGGAATCTGACACTATCTTCAAATATTTGAAGGGTTGTCCTATGAAAGAGATATTAAATTTGCTTTGGTTGATCCCACAGAGCAGAATGAGAAGGTGTGGGTGGAAGGTGCAGAGAAGCAGATTTCCATTTAATATAAGGACAAGCTTCCTACCAGTTAAAGTTGTCTAAAATGGAATGGAATTCTTTGAGAGATAATGAGTTCACCTTCATTCAAGATCTTCAAGAAAAGTTTGAATGACCATTTTGGGGGGCTGTTGCAAAAGAACTTTCTGTGTGAATATGGGCTGGAACAGATGACTTCTGAGATTGCTTCAAACTCTGAATTTTGTCTAAGTCAGCAGGTAGACTTGGGATTAGTTGTGCCAACACCATTTTTCTTGGAGTTAGAAAATATGGGTTTGAATTCTTATTCAAATAGTTGTGTGATCTCATCAAGTCTCAATTTTTAACATATGTAGAATGGACACAATTATACTTGTCCTTTCCTCATGGGGTAAAGAACATGCTTTGTAAACCTTAAAGTGCTGTAGACATGTGAATTGTTGCTATTGTTTTATAGGATTTCCATTAGTGAAAACCTTGTTATTTCAATCAAGAAAGAACCAATAATTCCATTCAATAAACTCTGATTAAGCACCTATTTTGTACAAAGCCCTGGGCTTTGATTCTGGGAATACAAAGATCCCTGCTGTCAAAGAGTTTACAGTTTAGTAAGAGAGAAAAGACAGACTGAACTCATCTTTCTCCCCCAAACCCCTATTACTGTTAAGGGCACCATCATCTTCCTAGCACCCTAGACACAATGTAGGTATCATCCTCAACTCTTCACTCATACTCCCAATATCTAATTTATTACCAAATCCTGTTGATTCTACCTTTACACTATCTGTTGTATGTATCCTTTTCTTTGATATTGCTACCACCATGTGTGGACTGTCCTCTGGACTATTGAAATGATCTTTTCATCTTCTTTGCTACAAGGAAACCTCCCTCCCTCCAACCATCCTACACTCAGCTATGAAAGTGGTCTTTCTAAAGCATAGCTCTGACCACCATTGTCTAATTCACCTCCTAGAAACTGCAGTGACTTTCTGTTTTCCTTCCCTGGAGGAGAAAGTGAGGCTGGTGAATTTGCACAGCCCTCTCTCACTCAAATCAAAGTCAACCGCAAATCATGTCATCATTTTGCTGATGTCATGATCCTCTTTGAAAATGAAGGACAAACACAACTGTTTTCCCTCACGGATCTAATATAAAATGCTGTGTTTAGCTATTAAAGCCCTATATAAACTGTCCCCTTCTTATGTCTCCATGTACTCTTCAATCCAGTGATTCCAGCTTCTTTGCTGTCCTTCATATAAAACATTTCATTTGCTGATTGTGCATTTTCACTAGCTGCCCCCATGCCTGTGATTCTCTTTTCTCATCTCTGCCTCTTGGCTTCCTTGGTTTTTCTTCACATCTCAGTTAAAATCCTACTGTTTGTAAGAAGATTCTCTTAGTCTACCTTAATGTTAGTGTCTTCCCTCTATTATAGTAAAGAAACATGCGATGCACAAATTTAGACATCTCTCCTCCAAATGTTTATGTGAACTATTTGTGCCTGACCTGTAATAGAGCCTTCTGAGCTTGTATTGGTCTGATCAGTCACAGTCCCACACACTGTGTACTGGACAGCATAGTTCTGTCATTTTGTTCCTCTTCAAGAAGAAGGATAACACCTAACTAAGCTTGAATTCATCCTGTATATATCTGTTTGTACATAGTTGTTTGCATAGTGTCTCTTCCCCAGTAAATAGTGAGTTCCTCTTGGCATGAGCTGTTTTTGCCTTTTTTGTTTATTTGGGGTTTTTTGGTATCCTCAGTGTTTAACATATTGCCTGATACATAGTAGGTGCTTAACAAATACTTCTTGATTTGACTTCATGACTTTGAGTAAGTTTTCAATTTCCTCATCTATAAAGTAGGTATAAGCTCTAAATCACTATTGATTAGAGAAATGCGAATTAAAACAATTCTGAGGTACCACCTCATACCTATAAGGTCGGTTAATATGACGGAAAAGGAAAATGATAAATGTTGGAGAAGATGTGAGAAAATTGCAACACTAATGCATTTTTAGTGGAGGTGTGAACTAATCCAAGCATTCTGGAGAGCAATTTAGAACCATGCCCAAAGGACTGTATCCCAAAGAGATGAGAAAAAGGGGACAAAGTCCCACATGTACAAAAATATTTATAGCAGCTCTTTCAGTGGTGGCAAAGAATTGGAAATTGAGGGGATGCCCAACAATTGGGAAATGGATGAACAAGTTGTGAATATAATAGCATATGAATATAATGGAATTCAATAAGAAATACTGACCAGGTAGATTTCAGAAAAACCTGGAAAGACTTCCATGAACCGATGCTGAGTGAAATGACCAGAACCAGGAGAACACTGTACACAGTAACAGCCACAATGTACAATGACCAAATCTGATAGACTTAGCCCTTCTCAACAATGCAAGGATCTAAAATAATTCCAAAAGACTCATGACGGGAAATGCTATTCACATCCAGAGAGAGAACTATGGCGTCTGAACGCAGATCGAAGCATCCTATTTTCACTTTTTTTTTGTTTTTGTTTTTTCTTTCTTATGATTTTTCACTTCATCCTGATTCTTCTTTCACAACATGACTGATGTTTAAATATGTTTAACACGATTGTACATGCATAATCAATATCAGATTGCTTGCTGTCTTGGAGATAGGGGAAGGGAAGGAAGAGGGAGAAAAATTTGGAATGCAAAATTTTACAGAAATGAATGTTGAAAGCTATCTTTACATGCAATTAGAAAAAAATACTATTAAGGAGATGGGAGTAGGTATAAGAATATTTGTGCCACCTACTCATACAAAGCTGTTGTGAGACAAGTGCTATGGAAATACGTTATTATTATTTACCTACTATCTCCATGACTTAAAGCAGGTTACTTCCCCTCTTTTGGTCTGTGTTTCTTACTCTGAAATATGAAAGGTTTGAAGCAGGTGAACAGTGTCAGGGTAATGAAAAGGGTTCTAGAGACTTGGGTTTGAATTCTGGCTCTGTCACTGATCTATGATCTTGGATAATTAAGTCACTCCCTTCTGATGGCCTCAGTTTACTTCCACCTGTGAAAACTGAGGGAACTAAATGAGATGATCTCTGAGGTACTTTCTAGGCATGCATACCAGGTTGCTACATTACATGAGTTAGCAGGAAGGATCCCTTGAGCCTTGGAAGAGGGTGGGCAGATTCACAATTGTCCTAATTGTACTCCTGGGCCTGTCAGGCTGGGCAGACACTTCACTGAATCAATAGCATGATCTCCAGGGCCATTTAGTACAACCATTCTGGCATAGGAATCCCCTGGACCTCAACAGGAGGTCATCTTGAAGGCTTCCAGTGATGAGGAAATGCCAACTCTTCCCAAGCAGCCTACTCTAACCTACTGCACATTTGGATCACTCTTTCTTAGGTCTTCTCTTATTCCTGAAAGAAATAAAAAGAGACCTTTCTCTTTCTCAAGCCTAAGATCTGGTCACACCATCTACAGCTGAATTGGGACCCTGTCAGAACCTGGGCATCGTGGGTAGCCCAGGGCAATGAAGAAAGACTCTCTTTCTATTCTGGGCTTCTCCTTTGCAAACAAATTATTGCCCATCCTCTAGAGGGTTTTAGTTAAAGAACAAGCAAGCTGTTTGGAGACCAAGAGTTATGAATGCTACTTGCTAAAATAAGTAAGACACTGAACAGGACACTTCCTAGGGGTATCACACAGGATTCATCCGGGAACCTTTGTTGCTAAGGGGTGAAGAAGCCAATGGGGAAAGCTGAGCTAAAGGGAGTTGTACTAAGTAGGTTCAAAGAAGGTCAAAGCAGAAAGAATCTGTGACTAAAATACTGCCTTGTCAGCAGATTCCCAGTAATAGCTCCCTTGGAGACTTATAGATCATAAAACCCAGAATTTTTAGAATTTTTTTTAAAATATTTTTTAATATTTATTTATTTATTTAACTTTTTACATTCGTTTTCACAAAATTTTGGGTTCCAAATTTTCTCCCCTTTTATCCCCTCCCCCCCACCCCAATACACCAAGCAATCTAATTTTTCCTATCTCCAATCTGCCCTCTCTTCTGTCATCCCTCCCTTCTCTTGTCCCCATCTTCTCCTTTCTCCTGTAGGGCCAGATGACTTTCTATTCCTCATTAACTGTATGTCTTCTTTCCTAGTAGCAACAACAATACTAAACAGTTGTTCCTAAAACTTTGAGTTCCAAATTCTCCCCATCCCTCCCTCCCCACCCATTTCCTTTAGGAAGGCAGGCAATTCAATATAGGCCATATCTGTGTAGTTTTGCAAATGACTTCCATGATAGTCATGTTGTGTAAGACTAACTGAATTACCCTCCATCCTATCCTGCCCCTCATTGTTTCTATTCTGTCTTTTGATCCTGTCCCTCCCTGAGTGTTGACTTCAAATTGCTCCCTCCTCCCTTTGCCCTCCCTTCCATCATCCCCCCCCTTGCTTACCTCCTTCTCCCCCACTTTCCTATACTGTAAGATAGATTTTCATACCAAAATGAGTGTGCATTTTATTCCTTCGTTTAGTCAAATGTGATGAGGGTAAACGTCTTGTTTTTTGTTTTTTTCTCAGCTCTCCTCTTTTTCCCTCCACTAAAAAGTCTCCTACTTGCATCTTAAATGACATATAATTACCCCATTCCATTTCACCCTCTTTCCTCCCACTACATTTCTCTCTCACCATTTACCTTAATTTCTTTTAAGATATGGTCCCATCCTATTCAGTTCAATCTGTGCTCTTTGTCTCTATGTGTGTGTGCATGTGTGTATGTGTGTGTGCATGCATGCGTGTACATGTGTGTGTGTAGTCCCACCAACTACCCAGAAACTGAAAAGTTTTAAGAGTTACAAATATTGTCTTTCCATGTAGGAATGTAAACAGTTCACTTATGCTAAGTCCCTTAAGACTTCTCTTTGCTGTTTACTTTTTCATGCTTCTTCTCATTCTTGTGTTTGGAAGTCAAATTTTCTTTTCAGCTCTGGTCTTTTCATCAAGAATGTTTGAAAGTCCTCTGCATAATTGAAAGACCATATTTTCCCCTGAAGTATTATAATACTCAGTTTTGCTGGGTAGGTGATTCTTGGTTTGAGTCCTAGTTCCTTTGACTTCTGGAATATCCTATTCCATGCCCTTCGATCCCTTAATGTAGAAGCTGCTAGATCTTGAGTTATCCTGATTTTATTTCAACAATACTGGAATTGTTTCTTTCTAGCTGCTTGCAATATTTTCTCCTTGACCTGGGAGTTCTGGAATTTGGCCACAATGTTCCTAGGAGTTTCTCTTTTTGGATCTCTTTCAGGTGGTGATCGATGGATTCTTTCAATACTTATTTTGCCCTCTGATTCTAGAATGTCAGGGCAGTTTTCCTCGATAATTTCATGGAAGATGATATCTAGGCTCTTTTTTTGATCATGACTTTCAGGTAGTCCCATAATTTTTAAATTGTCTCTCCTGGATCTATTTTCCAGGTCAGTTGTTTTTCCCATGAGATATTTCACATTCTCTTCCATTTTTTCATTCTTTTGGTTTTGTTTGGTGATTTCTTGGTTTCTCATAAAGTCATTAGACTCCATCTATTCCATTCTAATTTTGAGAGAACTATTCTCTTCAGTGAGCTTTTGAACCTCTTTTTCCATTTGGCTAATTCTGCTTTTGAAAGCATTCTTCTCCTCAAAAAGAGGCTTTTTGAACCTCTTTTGCCAATTGAGTGAGCCTATTTGTCAAGGTGTTAATTTCCTCAGCATTTTTTGGGGTCTCCTTTACCAAGGTATTGACCCGTTTTTCATACTTTTCTTGTATCTCTCTCATTTCTCTTCCCAGTTTTTCCTCCACCTGTCTAACTTGCTTTTCAAAATCCTTTTTGAGCTCTTCCAAGGCCTGAGCCCACCCGACATCCCCCTGGGATGTCTGGGGTACCAAGGCCCCACCCTCCACGTCTTTCCCTGATGGCAAGAATATGTCCTCGTCGTCAGATCCGAAAGTCGGGATCATTTGCATCTGTTCAAAAAAACTCTCTATAGTCTTATTTTTCTTCCCTTTTCTAGGCATTTTCCCAGCCTTGACTTGACTTGACTTCTGAGATTTCTCTGTACCCCTGTCTAGATCCGCCCAGCTAGTGCTTGGGGTCTGAGATTCAAATGGGCTTTCCGTGGCAGGCGCGGCTGCTAATCAGTGTGAGCTTTAGTTCTGGTGCTGGAATGGGGGCAGGGCCTCCTCCCAGGCTCAGTTCCCTCAGGGGCTTTATGCAGAGACCTTCAGAAATGGAGCGGGTGGGGCAGAGCTGTCTCCTAGGCTCAGCTCCTTCAGGTGGTTTATGCAGAGACTTTCAGTAATGAAGATCCTGCCTGCTGCTGGGGGAGTTCCGGGCCGCCGTGGCCCCGCCGCCGCTGCCTCTGCCGCCACCCCTGCCTCTGCCTCCAACGCTTCCTGCCCCTGCCTCTGCCTTCGCCACTTCCTCCCAAGGGGGCCCGAGCTGTGGAGACACCCTGTTCCCTTCTCGGCCGGCCGTCCCAGCCATCTTTCTCACTGACCTGTAGCTTCTGTGGGCGGAGGGACCTTCCAGGCTGCCAGAGGTTCCGTCCCTGAAGCCTGCTCGGATCAGCTTCTCTGGGGCTGCGGCCAGGGCAGCTCTGGGGTGGGGTCTGCTTTCTGGGGCGCGATGGACCCTGGGGACGGCTCTCCAGGGCTCTCTGGAATGGAAATCTCTTCCACTATGTTTCTGCACCCCCTGCAGTGATCCAGAACTTCTGGGGAGTTCTTCTTACATTAAATCTATGGGCTGTGGGTTCGGAGCTCGTATACATGCGTCTTTCTACTCCGCCATCTTGACTCTGCCCCCGAATTTTTAGAATTTTGTTTAGAACTGGAACTATCTCTGTAATTTTCAAGGTTTCTCATTTTATTTTTTTTTTTTGTTTTTCTTATGGCCAGTATAATTTTTATTTCAAATGCAGGCTACCACCTGCATGCAACACTGGGGACTAGGGAGTTGTTCCTTGAAGATTGGGTTAGGTAGTCAAAGAAAGTTAGCAGCTCTGATTTGTCCATCTGTGTCTAACTATACACTAATTATATGCAAAATAGCATAATTATCCATTGGTAATAAATTCATTACTGCCCAATAAGGATATATATGCAGTATGACTACAAGTTTTCTTCAATAGCTACTTCATTCTTTGTCCTCCACTCTCTTCTCTTGGCAACCTCTTCCTTGGAGACTTCATCTACTCCCAGTGCTTTAGCTCTCATCCTTGTGTGGATGACTCTTCCTAATCTATATTTTTAGCCCTGTCTTTTTCTCAAGTCTCCAGAAATATAATTCTTTCCTTTTTAAAAATTTATTTATTTATAGTTTACAACATTCAGTTCTACAAACTTTTGAATTTTAAAATTTCTCCCCCTCCCTCACCATCCCTCTGCCTTTTTTCTCATTTTATAGAAGAGAAAACTAAGTCCCCAATCTGGGAAATGATTTTTTAAAATCGTATAAAAGTTCTCCCAGTGAAAGCAGTATTTAAGAAAATGAGGGAGAGAGAGAGAAAATGTATTTTGTAAGCTGTGGGGGTGATCTATGTATTAGGTTAAATTATTGATTTCTGAGGCAATGGGAACCCTGTCTCCTTTTTCTTATGTCAAGGTAAGTTAGATAGAATTATAGAGCTGGAAAGGATGTTAGAGGTCATCTTGTCCAACCCCCTCATTTTACAGGGGAGGAAACAGAGGTCAAAGAACTTGGCCAAGATGACACAGGTGAGTAGCAGGCTGGGATAAGTAGGAGGACATTCTTTTCCTAAAGGAAATCAGGATGAGTCACAATAGGCCTAGACTGGAGAACTTTTGTTAAGGAATAGGACTGGCACCAAGATAATAGCAGTAGAAGTCTAGGCCAAAATTAGTAAGGATCTGGTTTGGCAGATCTCTGAACCCACGGAGCCAAGCTAGTTCAGGGCCCAGGGAGGTGCAGAGGCTTGAGTTGCAGGAGTGGGAGAATTCAGAAAGGGCAAGATAATTTTGTGGAGATAGCTCTGGATTTGTAGTAAGAAGATTCAAATTCAAGTACTACTTCAGCCACTTAAACTGTATGAGCTTGAGCCAATGGCTTACTGTCTCTGGGCATCAGGTCTCTCTGTACCATGAAGGTGTTGGGACACTCAAAATTCCTTTCCAACACTAGATTCTATGCTCTCCTGGGATGACTTTGAATGGAAAAGCTGGTTATCCAGAAAAGTGTTTTTAATAGGACCCAAGGTCCCAGGGGAGAGGCCTCCGCAGGATGGACTTTGTTCTCTTGACTTTGCCTTTCTTCTTTCTACCATACCACACTGTCTTTCATATCCTTCCTTAATACAATCATACACTATTATTAATGATATTTTGAATAAATCATATATCTTCTAAAAAGCTCTGAGTGAACAGACTTCACCACCTCCAGTTTTCCTCTAAGGAAAATCCTTCCAGGTCACTTAGTCAACTGGAAATCACTTCCTCTTGTGGGACAGTCTTCTCATTGTTTTGTTTGCAAAG
Organism: Bettongia penicillata ogilbyi; assembly: GCA_023548195.1. Classification (NCBI taxonomy): domain Eukaryota; kingdom Metazoa; phylum Chordata; class Mammalia; order Diprotodontia; family Potoroidae; genus Bettongia; species Bettongia penicillata. The sequence continues at coordinate 11,325,375 of JAJHZJ010000126.1, read as the reverse complement.
TTAAATACTATCATTCAGGCTGACCTATTTCTAATGCTCATTTCCTGACAGTTATTTGAAACTATGCATGCTCTAAAAAACACATACATGCCACAAAAACACACACTTGCACATGTACTAATGGACACATGTACATACATGTAGTTTTTACTAAAGCTACCCAAAGTTCAGAGTCTGAGGGCTACATGAACCTGCCCTAGGGTCAAGGTCACATAGCTTCTCACTGACAAGGTCAGTGACATAGTTACATCAAAAAAAAATAAGGTAGGGCTCAGATAATGTCAAGAACACAGTCATTGATATCCTTATGAAACAGTCATTATCATTAGCCCTTCAGTATGTCCTCTGTGCCTATGGTCTCTGCTTTTACTTTGTCCCCAGTTCATGAAACTTTCCCAGGAACACTCTCAAAATTGGAGAATACACAGGAAATACCATTTATGTAACCAGACTCCCTAGAACAACACTGATTTGCTACAAGTGAGTAACAACTGACATTTGCATAATGCTTTGAGATTTGTAAAACACTTTACTACATTGCTGTTTGGTCCTTACAAAAACTCTCTGAGGTAGTTGCGACAAGTGTTATTCACATTTACACATGAGAAAACTGAGACTCATAAAGATTAATTGACTTGCTCATGGTCACACAATGTGAAAATTCACAAATCTGGATTTGAACTCAGGTTTTTCTTTTGACACTCAAGCCCAGTGCACTGGCTCTTTTTCTCTTCTTTTTGAAACTACTCGGCAATAGTCACAGCATAAGGGCCAGTCTAACACCAGGACAGCATGGAAAGGAGCACATGCTCTTGTTAGAACTGCTAACAAAGTTACTGCCTTCCTGTCCACAGATCAAGTGCCTTACCTCCCTTACCAAGGATTTTAGTAACTATTAATCTCATCTTTATGGGTAGAATCAACACTGTCACATAGACAAATGAAAGCACCAAATATCTGTGGTGAAGAGCATAATTAAATTTGGTAGCCACCCACAAAAGCCCTTGTGCCCTGGAATATTTCTTCCTTTAATTTGTCAAGGTGCCTAAAATTCTATCATTAAAAACGTTCTTTTTCACTGGAAAGTCAAATACTGAAGCTGAAGCTTAAATTTTTTTTTCTTCCTACTTCTGAGTTTATTTATTTCCTTTACTTGACACTCAGCCTCCTCCTACCCCACACTTGTGTGAAGATTCAACCTTTAACCATTTGCTGGTCTTGGCTATCTCAACTCTTTTTTTTTAAAATTTATTTAACTTTTTACATTCATTTTCACAAAATTTTGGGTTCCAGATTTTCTCCCCATTTGTCCCCTCCCCCCACCCCAATACACCAAGCATTCTAATTTCCCCTATCACCAATCAGCCCCTCTCTTCTATCATCCCTCCCTTCCCTTGTCCCCATCTTCTCTTTTGTCCTGTAGGGCCAGATAACTTTCTATTTTCCATTGCCTGTATTTCTTGTTTCCTAGTAGCAAGAACAATACTCAACAGTTGTTCCTAAAACTTTGAGTTCCAACTTCTCCTCCATCCCTCCCTCCCCATCCATTCCCTTTGGGAAGGCAGGCAATTCAATATAGGCCATATCTGTGTAGTTTTGCAAATGACTTCGATAATAGTCATGTTTTGTAAGACTAACTATATTTCCCTCCATCCTATCCTGCGCCCCATTGCTTCTATTCTCTCTTTTGATCCTGTCCCTCCCCAAGAGTGTTGACTTCAAATTGCTCCCTCCTTCCATTGTCAATTCTCTCTGTGCTCTCTGTCTCTGTGCATGTGCACATGTGTATGTGTGTGTGTGTGTGTGTGTGTGTGTGTGTGTGTGTAATCCCACCAACTACCCAGATACTGAAAAGTTCCAAGAGTTACAAATATTGTTTTTCCATGTAGGAATGTAAACAGTTCAACTTTAGTAAGTCCCTTATGACTTCTCTTTACTGTTTACCTTTTCATGCTTCTCTTCATTCTTGTGTTTGAAAGTCAAATTTTCTTTTCAGCTCTGGTCTTTTCATCAAGAATGTTTGAAAGTCCTCTATTTCATTGAAAGACCATATTTTCCCTTGAAGTATTATACTCAGTTTTGCTGGGTAGGTGATTCTTGGTTTGAGTCCTAGTTCCTTTGACCTATGAAGTATCATATCCCATGCCCTTCGATCCCTTAATGTAGAAGCTGCTAGATCTTGTGTTATCCTGATTGTATTTCCACAATACTGGAATTGTTTCTTTCTAGCTGCTTGCAGTATTTTCTCCTTGACCTCAGAACTCTGGAATTTGGCCACAATGTTCCTAGGAGTTTCTCTTTTTGGATCTCTTTCAAGTGATGATCGGTGGATTCTTTCAATATTTACTTTGCCCTCTGGCTCTAGAATATCAGGGCACTTTTCCTTGATAATTTCATGAAAGATGATGGCTAGGCTCTTTTTTTGACCATGGCTTTCAGGTAGTCCCATAATTTTTAAATTGTCTCTCCTGGATCTATTTTCCAGGTCAGTTGTTTTTCCAATGAGATATTTCACATTATCTTCCATTTTTTCATTCTTTTGGTTGTGTTTTGTGATTTTTTGGTTTCTCATAAAGTGATTGGCTTCCATCTGCTCCATTCTAATTTTTAAAGAACAGAGACAGAAGGGTCTAATTAAGAATTTTTTTCACTTGAGCTAAAAATAGCTGGGGTGGGAGTGTATTTTGAGGCATAGTCTAACATTGGGTATTATTGGGAAGGGTGAGGGAATGGGTCATTCCTCTCACCTTCCCTGACTTCTACCATTTAATGACTCTGTTGTCTCTCTCTCTGTCTATCTCTCTGTTTCTGTCTTTCTCTCTCTCTGTCTCTGTCTCTGTCTTTCTCTCTCTGTCTCTGTCTCTCTCTCTTTTTCTCTTCCCCAGGACCTACCTTCCCCTACAACCTCCCTGGGGGCACAGGTTGACAAATGAAGAGGTATGAATCACAGGACAGGCATGCTCTGGTTTCCTGGGGGTAGAAGCATCATTCCCTGCCCCCTCCTCATTTTAGCACCTGAAACCAGACAGTTCTGATCTGAACTTACTACGTTGCTAATAGAAAAGCAGGCCTGGAATTTAAATATTTTGATTTCCAACCAATTTTTCTACTATACTTAAATCTTAATATAAATGTGTACATTTATGTATGTACATTTATACATATACATTTAAATTAATATGTATATTTACTGCAAATGTATTATCCATAAACATTTCTCTCATCATCTCAGAAAATCAGAATAATTGAAATTAATACTCAACACGCTCCCCAAATTCGCAACAGACATTCCCTTTCCTCAAATGACCAAGAGTTCTTGAGTTTTTTTGTGTCATTGATCTTTTTGGAAATCTGGTGAAGCCTAAGGAATCCTTTGTATAATAATTTTTTTTAATGAATGAAATAAAACACATAGAATTATAAGGAAGATCAATTATATTGCAAAATAGTAAAAAACAAAAACAATACAAGTTCACAGAATCCAGGTTAAGAATGCCCACACTAAGCTATATAGTGAGAAGTCAAACATGTTACTGAACACCTATAATCCCTGTTGCTGGGGAAGCCAGAGAGTGGTGCATTGCTTGAACTTGGGAATTCTGAATTGCAGTGGAGATAAAGCCTCTCAAATGTCCATGCTAAATCTGGCATCAATATGGTGTGCCTTTGAGAATAGGGGTGGGGGAAGGGTCACTAGGCTACCTAGGAAGGGCAGCCCACGTAAGGAAAACAGAACAGGTTAAAACTTCTAGGCTACCAGGATTGGGAGCAGACCTGGGAGTGGCCATTGTACTTCCAGACTGGGGGAATTAGAAAGATCTCTTCTCAGAAAACAAAACCAAAAAAACATTCAAGAACCTGGTCACAACTGGGGGATCTAGACCATCAAAACCTTTTTAAAAAGAAGGTAGGACACAGAGAAGAAAGAGATGTCCACCAGGCCAGGAGTCACCTAGATATTCCCAATCTGACTGAGTTTTCTTGGACCTTTATCAGCCTGGTAGGGGGCAGAGCCAAGATGGCGGAGTGAGAGCAACTACTCACCTAAGCACTAAGACAAACTCCTTCAGGTGCCTCTAAAAAGAGAATCTGAACAAATTTTAGAGTGGCAGAATCCAATAGAAGACAGAGTGTGGCAGATTGCTAACCCAGGACAGACTGGAAGGTGGACAGGAATGATCTGCTGCATGGGGCTGGAGGAGCACACAACACACAGGCTGTACCAGCACAGACCCCACCATAGCAAAGCTGAGCAGGAAGCCCTGGGCAGTTTCAAGCAGCAGCAGCACTGTGGAATCTCAGACATATCAGCCCAGGGCAGGAGCCCAGGGCAGGAGTCCAGTGGAACTGAGCTAAAGAGAACCACAGAACCCTAGGTAACTGCAGCAGTCACTCCTGAGACTATCAACCTGCAGATTAAATGTCTGTAAGTCACCTGAACTTCCAGGAGCCAAGATGATGGAGTGATTAGTAAATGCTATCCCCCTCCCCTTGTTGACCTTGAAAAACCCAGACAATATTTCCACAGGGAAGAATCTGGGAACAGCGAGGTCAGCTGAAGGGATAAATAGTCTCTTAACTCAAAAATCACAAAGGAGGGGTCTTTCTTGCTAGGGCTGAAGGGGACCAGTGCAGGGCTGGAGCTGTCCCAGACAGCCCCACCTCAGCAAACTGGAAGGAAATCCTGAGACCCAGAGGGATGGAGCCCATAATCTTCAACACCAGGACCCCAGGCATGACTCAGCACAGCCAGGGGAATTGGGAAGACACTAGAGCAAACAGGGTTCACCAACCACTGAGCCTGCCTGTGCTCAAGAGAGGAGACTTCCTGTGGCCAGACCACCACTCCCCCACACTTACAGCTAACACCAGGGTAATTTCAGGGGAACTCAGAAAGACTTCACCTGGCCTCTGCTTTGGCACACCACCCAGCTCAGCACTAGGTAAGCTATAACACTTTAGCTTCTAGCTAAAAGAACTGGAAGCCACAATACACAAAGCCTCAAGTTCTAAGGACAAGAACTATGGGACAGAGACCTCTATGCCCCAGAAGCAGAGATCCACTTTAAAAGCCAGGAAAAGGGTAATCATCATGAGCAAAAAGCAAACTAGAAAAGATAAGACTATAGAAACATTCTATGGGGACAAGGACCAAAACACAAATACCAAAGAGGTCAGCATTGAGACTTTGAAGAACTGAAACTTCAGAAGGGAATATGAACTGGTCTCAAGTCCAAAGAGTTCAAGAAGAATTTTAAAAGCCAATTAGAGAAGTAGAAGAAAAAACTGACCAATGATTTTAAAAATATGAAAAAAGAAATCACAGAAAAATTTAAAAGGAAAATTGGATAAATAGAAAAGGAAGCAAAAAAATCTAATTGGACAAATGGAAAAGGAAGCACAAAACCTAACTGGGAAAACTGGACAAAAGGAAAAGGAAGTACAAAAACTAATGGGAGAAAATAACTCCTTAAAAGGAACAATTGGACAGATGGAAAAGGAGATGCAAAAATTAACTGAAGAAAACAATTTGTTAAAAACTAGAATTGGGCAAGTAGAAGCTAATGACTCTATAAGACATCAAGAAACAGTCAAACAGAATCTAAAGAATGAAAAGATGGAAGAAAATGTAAACTATCTCATTGGAAAAACAACTTACCTGGAAAAGAGATCCAGGAGAGAAAATCTAAGAATTATTGGTCTACCAGAAAGCCATGATGAGAAAAAGAACTGGGACAATATCTTCCAAGGAATCATCAAGGAAAACTGTCCAAAGGTCCTAGATCCTGAGGACAAAATAGTCATCAAAAGAATTTACATTTCACCTCCTGAAAGGGATCCCAAACTGAAAACACCAAGGATTATTGTTGCCAAATTCCAGAACTATCAAGTGAAGGAGAAAATACTGCAAGCAATCAGAAAGAAACAATTCAAATATTGAGAAGCTACAGTCAGGATCACATGGGATCTTGCAGCTTCTACATTAAAAGATCAGAAGGATTGGAATATGATAATCCATAAGGCAAAGAAGCTAAGACTACAACAAAGGATCAATTACCCAGCAAAACTGAGTATAATATTTCAGACAAGGAGCTAGACATTCAATGAAAAATGGGGATTCCAGACCTTCCTGATGAAAAGGCCAAAGCTCAATAGAAAATTCAATCTTGAAACACAAGTCTCAAGAGAGGCATAAAAACATTTCTTAATATGGGGAAATTGTTTATATCCCTATAAGGGAAGAGGATACTTGTTAATCTTGAGAATTGTATATTTATCATGATATATAAAAGGGATATACCTAGAGGGAATTGGTATAAATTAAGTGATATGATGATAAAAATGTGATTTAAATATGTGAAGGGATTGTAATGGGAGATGTGAAAAGGAGGAGGCAGAAAAAGGTAAATTACATCACAGGAAGAGGCACAAAAACATATTACAGTAGAGGAAAGTGGGGAGGGAGATGAGTATTGTTTGAGATTTACTCTCATCTGATTTGGTTCACAGAGGGAACAACAAACTCAGTTAAATATAGAAATCTAACTAACTCTATAGGCAATAGGATGGGAAAGGAGAAAGAAAAGGGAGGGGAAGCTAAAAAGGAAGGAAGAAGTAAGGGGAAAGGGAAGGAAAAGGGAGGGGAGCTGAAAGAAGGAAGGGAAGACTGAGGGAGGTGGTGGTCAAAAATTAAAACTATTGTTGGGGGAAGGGAGAAGGGAGAACTAAAAGTATAAGTGGGGGAAATAGAATGGAGGGAAAGACACAGATAATAATCATAACTGTGAATTTGAATGGGATGAACTCTCCCATAAAACAGAGTCAGATAGCAGAATAGATTAAAAACCATAATCCAACAATATGTTGTTTATAAGAAACACATTTGAAACAGGGGGATACACACAGGATAAAGGTAAAAGGTTGGAGCAGAATATATTGTGCTTCAGCTGGTATAAAAAAAGCAATGATAGCAATCCTAATCTCAGACAAAACCAAAGCAGAAATAGATCTAATCAAAAGAGATAAGGAAGGAAACTATCCTGCTAAAAGTCACCATAGACAACAAAGCAATATCATTACTAAACACACACACACACACACACACACACACACACACACACACACACACACACACACATATATATATATATATATATATATATATATATATATATATATATATATATATATATATATATCTCAAGTGGTATAGCATCCAAATGCTTAGAAGAGAAGTTAAGGGAGTTACAGGAAGAAATAGGCAGCAAAACTATACTAGTGGGGGACCTCAACCCCCCTCTCTGTGAATTTGATAAACCTAACCAAAAGAAACAAGAAAGAAGTTACAGAGGTGAATAAAACTCTGGATAAGGTAAATATGACAGATCTCTGGAGAAAATTGTATGAGGATAGAAAGGAATATACCTTTTTCTCATCAGTACATAGCACATATACAAAAACTGACCATGTACTAGGGCACAAAAACCTCACAATCCAGTGCAGAAAGGCAGAGATAGTCAATGCATCCTTCTCAGATCATAATGCAATAAAAATTATATGTAATAAAAAGCAATGGAAATATAGAACATAGCTTAATTGGAAACTAAATAATCTAACTCTAAAGAATGAGTGGGTAAAACAATAAATCATTAGAAACAATCAGCGACTTCATTCAAGAGAATGACATTAATGAGAAAACCTACCAAAACTTATGGGATACTACAAAAGCAGTTCTTAGGGGAAGTTTTATATCATTGAATGCCTATATGAATAAAATGGAGAAAGAGAAGATCAATGAATTGAGCATGCAGCTGAAAAAGCTGGAAAAAGAACAAATTGAACATTCCCAAGTAAATACCAAATTAGAAATAGTGAAAACCAAAGGAGCAATTAATAAAATTGAAATTAAGAAAACTGTTGAACTAATAAATAAAACTAAGAGTTGGTTTTATGAAAAAACCAATAAAATTGATAAACTTTGGGTCAATTTGATTAAAAATAGAAGAAAATCAAATTACCAATATCAAAAATGAAAAGGGTAAACTCACCACCAATGAGGAGGAAATTAAAACAATCATTATAAATCACTTTGCCCAACTGTATGCCTATAAATTTGACAATCTAAATGAAATGGATGAATATTTTAAAAAATATAAATTGCCCAGATTAGCAGAAGAGAAGTTGAATGCTTAAATAACTCCATCTCAGAAAAAGAAATTGAACAAGTCATCAATGAACTCCCTAGGAAAAAAATCTCCATGGCCAGATGGATTTGCAAATGAATTCTATCAAACATTTAAAGAACAGTTAATTCCAATACTATATAAACTATTTGGGAAAATTGATGAAGAAGGAGTCCTGCCAAATTCTTTTTATGATACAAATATGATTCTGACACCTAAACCAGGGAGAGCCAAGACAGAGAAAGAAATTATAGACCAATTTCTCTAATGAATATAGATGCAAAAATTTTAAATATGATATTAGCAGAAAGAATACAGAAATTTATCATGAGAATAATACATTATGATCATGTAGGAGTTATACCAGGAATTCAGGGTTGGTTCAATATTAGGAAAACTATCAGCATTATTGATCATATTAGCAACAAAATTAACAGAAACTATATGATTATCTCAATAGATGAAGAAAAAATCTTTCATAAAATACAACATCTATTCCTAATGAAAACACTGGAGAGGATAGGAATAAATGGAGTCTTCCATAAAATAATAAGCAGCATCTACCTAAAACCATCAAGAAGTATTATATGTAATAGGGATAAGCTGGATACATTTCCAATAAGATCAGAAGTTGAACAAGTATGTCCATTATCACCACTGTTATTCAGTATGGTACTAGAAATATTAGCTTTAGCAATAAGAGAAGAAAAATAAATTGAAGGAATAAAAATAGGCAAAGAAGAAACTAATTTATCACTCTTTGCAGATGATTCAATGATATACTTAAGGAATCCCAGAAAATTCCAGAGAATCAAGTTCAATTCTTGAAATAATAAACAACTTTGGCAAAGTTGCAGGTTACAAAATAAATCCAGATAAATCACCTGCATTTCTATATATTACTAACAAAGCCCAACAGCAAGGGATATAAAGAGAAATCTTATTTAAAGATAAGGTAGACACTATAAAATATCTGGGACTCTACCTGCCAAAACAAACCCAGGGACTATGTTATCACAATTACAAAACACTTTTTGCACAAATAAAGTCAGATCTAAGTAAGTTGAAAAACATCAGTTGCTCATGGTTAGGCTGAGCTAATATAATAAAAATGACAAACCTACCCAAACTAATTTACCTATTCAATGCCATACCTATCAAACTACCAGATAATTTTTTTAGATCTAGAAAAAATAATATTAAAATTCATCTGGAAGAACAAATGGTCCAGAATATCAAAAGAACTTATGAATTGAAATACTAGGAAAAGTGGCCTAGTCCTACCAGATCTCAAATTTATTATAAAGCAGCAATCATCAAAACCACTTGGTACTGGCTAAGAAATAGAGGGGTAGATCAGTGGAATATGTTAGGTATTCAAGACACAACCAATGAATACAGCAATCTACTGTTTAATAATCTCAAGGACCCCAGCTTCTGGGATAAGAACTTACTGTTGGACAAAAACTGCTGGGAAAACTGGATAACAATATGGCAGAAACTGGGCATAAACCAATGCCTGACATCATACATAAGAATAAAATCCAAATGGATACATGATCTAGGTAGGGGAGCAAGGAATAGTGTATTTGTCAGATTTCTGGAGAATGGAGAAGTTTTTTACTAAACAAGAGATAGAGAACATTATGAGTGCAGAATGGATAATTTTGATTACATTAAATTGAAAAGTTTTTGCACAAACAAACCCAATGCAACCAAGATTAGGAAGTAAGCAGAAAACTGGGAAAGAATTTTTGCAACTGGTGTCTGTGATAAAGCCCTCATTTCTAAAATATATAGAGAACTAAGTCAAGTGTACAAGAATACAAATCTTTCCCCAGTTGATAAATGGTTAAAGGATATGAACAGGGAGTTTTCACAAGAAGAAACTAAAGATATCTCTAGTCTTATGCTCTAAATCACTATTGATTAGAGAGATGCAAATCAAAACAACCTTGAGGTACCACAGCACACCTGTCAGATTGGCTAACATGACAAAACAGGAAGATGATAAAGGTTGGAGAAGATGTGGGAGAGTTGGAACACTAATTCATTGTTGGTGGAGCTGTGAGCTCATCCAACCATTCTGGAGAGCAATTTGGAGCTGCAAAAATGTACATACCCTAATGCAAGGACTTAAAAAAAAATTCCCAATGCTCTTCTAAGGCAAAATGCCTTCCACATCCAAAGAAAGAACTATGGAATTCAATCACAGAATGTAGCAGATCATTTGTGTGTGTGTGTGTGTGTGTGTGTGTGTGTGTGTGTGTGTGTGTGTATTGCGTTTCGGTTTGTTAGATGATTTCTCCCACTCATTTTAATTCTTCAACGCAGGATGACTATAGTGAAAATGTATTTAATAGAAACGTATGTGTAGAACCTATACAAAATTGTATGCTGTCTCAGGGAGGGAGGAATTGGGGGGAGGGAGAGGAAAATAATAATCTAAGTTATATAGTAGTAGTTGTAGAACACTGAAAATAAATAAAATTAATTAATTAAAAAAATGTGCATACCCTTTGACCCAACAATATTGTTTCCCAAAGAGATCATAAAATGGGAAAGGATCCCTCATGTACAAAAATATTTATAGCAGCTCTTCTTGTGGTGACCAAGAACTGGAAATCAAGGGGATGCCCATCAATTGGGGAATGGCTGAACAAATTGTGGTATATGAATGTAATGGAATACTATTGTGCTATGAGAAACAATGAACAGGAAGACTTCAGAGAGGCCTGGAAGGACTTTTATGAACTGATGCTGAGTGAAAGGAGCAGAACTAGGAGAACTTTGTACATAGCAACAGCAACAGTGTGTGAGGCATTTTTTCTGGTAGGCAGTCCTGCATAGCAATGCAAGGACCTAAAAAATTCCCAATAGACTCTTGAGGCAAAATTCCTTCCACATCCATTAAATGAACTATGGAATTGAATCACAGAATGACACAGATCATTTTCTATTATGTTATGTTTTATTTTGTTTTGTTTTGTTTTCATGGTTTCTCCCATTCATTTTAATTCTTCTCTGCAACATGACTAAGGTGAAAATGTATTTAATAAGAATGTATGTATGTGTAGAACCTATATAAGATTACATGCTGTCTAGGGGAGGGCAGGCGTAGTGAGGGGAGAAGGTGAGGGAGGGAGGGGGAAAAATCCAAGATATATGGAAGTAATTGTAGAAAACTGAAAACAAATTAATTAATTAAAAAACAGAAAAATTAATTAAAAAACAGAAACAAGAGCTGGTGATAAATGCAAAAATTTCAAGAGAAAATACATTTGGGCGGAGGAGGTCAGGTGTGGTTCATTTAATTGCCTTTACATTCCTGAGCATGCTATCTTTTCCAACATGAGAAACACCCAGTAACCCCATCACCTCTTTCCTTTTTTCAACCAGGAGCAGGGTGCATCAACAGAACTCTGAATTCCTTTTGACTTCAATCACACATTTGTAGGTTTGAGGCTACTTATACAGACCTGGAAGTATGAAGAAGGCAAAAGGAAAACCTCCTTGCTGGAAAGAGTACTATGTTTACCCTTGGGGCAGGGGATGGTAGGAAGGAGGATTCTCTTAATAAGACAACTCTAAAAAGAGTCTAATTATCCTAGTCTGGGTCAAGTTCTCCTTAGGGATTGCCAGCCTTGATCATCTAGCCATCTCAGGCCATTTCTCTGCTTCCTTCTCTCCACACAAACTAATAGGGTCTCTACTCTTCTAGCAAGCAATACAAGAATAGAACAAGCCTCTGTTGTGTGTCAGTTCCAAAGAGGCTGCCCCAGAGGGAGATGCACAATGGGTCTTTTGTGAAAGCAGCACACCAAGCAGCAGCAGAATTTGCCATAGTACAAAGGTTTGTGCTGTTGAATCACCGGGCATTAGAACTCTGCCACAGCCTTTGCCAGTAAGCTGAGAAAGCCAACTGATTATCGACAGTGTCTGAATCTCTGATGTTGGTAGATAACAATCCAGGTGAAGACAGCAGCTGATGGAAACATGGTTCTAGCTATGCTGCCTGCAAGGCCATACTCCCTTTGCAACCGACCTGTGTTGGAAGCTCTGCTGATGGTGATTGTGTGATAGCCATTGCTTTAATCAAGCACCTGTGAACTGGGACTACTTAGCTTGAAGAAAAGCTACAGAACAGACATAACAAGTGTCTAAATATCTGAAGGGTGGGCATGTGGAAGAGAGATTGGCCTTAGTGGCATTTGTAAAGAGGCAGATTTCAGTTTGATGTGAGGAAAATTTCCTAACAATAAAAACTATTCAAAAATGACATATTTACCTTGGAAAGTCTTGAGTTGCTTCTCACTGGAGGCCTTCAAGCAAAGGCAATCTGATCATTGTCAGATACATGACGGTGGTGCCATGTCTATGGGAGCTTCATGCATAAGTAGATAGGTGAAGTCATGGGAATGGGAAAGTGACAACAATATGGATTTGGGGGAGGTACTAGCCCATTCAGATTTGCAGCAAACTCTTATTCTTCAAAAACCAGCTACAAGAGGAGCTAATTTCATTTGCAAAGCCTGTGGACTTTCATTTTCAGTTTTTAGAAAATAGATAATATATCTGATAATGTAGAGGGGACTCAGGAGGGGATTTGTCCAAGTCAGAGTAGATGGCCTCTGAGGTTTTTTCCAACTCAGTGATTCTGTAGGTGATGGGGACATTGGTCAATGAGAGTTCATTGGATGGAAACATTCATGCATGGGTCTTCCCTACTTGGTCTCAGTTTAGAAGAAAAAAACATGAAGTCAGTGGGGTTTTCTCCATGATGACTTAGGGTCAGTAGTCTGTTATAAAAAGCTTTCTAACTGGCTTCAGAGCTGGAAGGACTTAGGAGAGGCCGAACCATTATAAAAGGTTTGAGTAGCCATCTTTCTCTCTTTTCCTCGAGGAGGATTGCTATGACCTTCTGGATTAGGGAGGAAAGTTAGATCCCTTATTTCTTCACCTGGCCACCATATGTCTCTGAGCATATAGTTCCTCTGTTTCTTTCATATGTCTTCTTTCCTGATTCTAGTGAATGAGTATTTCAAGAAGGAATTGCCCAGGTCACCATAGGGAGGAGGGGGCAAGTTAGGTGGAGCAATGGGTAGAGTGCCAGACCCAGAGCCAGGAAAACTCATCTTCCTGAGCTCAAATCTGGCCTCAGACACTAGCTATGTCACCCTGGGTAAGTCACTCAACCCCATTAGCTTCAGTTTCCTCATCTGTAAAATGAGCTAGAGAAGGAAATGGTGAACTACTCCAAGTACCTTTGACAAGAAAATAAAGAGTTGGACATGATTGAAACAACTGAACAACAAAAAGGTGACTATGAGATCTGTCAAATCCATGAGAAATCTCACAAGCAACCTTTGTAGCAGAGTCCAGTAGAGTGAGCAGCAGCTTACAACAGAGGAAGCACCTGGAAGGGAGGGCAAAAGACAATCTCTCAAAGACAGTGGCAATTTTGAGGATTATGACCCCTTGTAATGAAAAGAAATACTGCCTATAGATTCTAGAAAGACTGATCCACCAACCCAATAGGGAGCTCCACTTAAGGAGAGCAACATGAAAATCCTCTGAAGAGAGAAAAATACTTCCGGGGTCAAGAGTCAGGAGGTACTCACAGCCACATGCTCCTCTGCATATGAGCATCACTATCACTGTATTTTGGGGCTAAATCCACTTTCCCTAGGTTCCTTGTGTATGTAACAGGAGAGTGTACCCTCAGTTTGGGGGAACTTTTTCTGTGACAATTGCTCTTACTAAATACTATTTTTCTGAAAGCTAAGAGTTCCACTAGCTGACTGACATAAGAGGGCACTACTGCTGAGGGCTCATGCATAATAGCATTAGACTCCTGAGAGAAGTAGTAGTCGACTATACTCTGGGGATCCACCCCTAGTGGGAAGACAGGAACACTTATTCACTGTTGGTGGAGTTATGAATTAGTACACAATTTGGAATTATTTGAATGAAGTCACTAAATCTTTCTAAACCTAAAGGCTTTGAGCCGATAATCCCTACTGAGTATCACCCCAAGAAAGTCAAGTACAGAAAAGAAGAATTCATACATATCAAAATATTAATGGCAGTATTTTTAGGGCTAGGGGAAAAATAAAAATCTAGGAACAAAGTGGTGTTCATCAAGTGTGCAAATTGTGGTATGGAAATTTATTGAGATCTTTTTATGCAATTAAGAAATGACAAATATGGGAAATAAAAATAAACATGGGAAAATTTGTATGAACGTTGTCTTGTAAACTATTCTCTCCCATATTACCAGTGATCTCTTAATAGTCAGATGGAATGGCATTATCTCAATTTTCCTACTTCACTTCTCTGCAACCCTTTGATATTGATGATCTCCCTCTTCTGGATACCCTGTCCTTTCCAACTTTTCATGGCATTGTTCTCTTCTAATTCTCCTCCTACCTGGGGACCGTGACTCAGTTTCCCTTACTGGATCCCCATCCAGGTCATTCATGCCCACTAATCATAGGTGTCCCCAAGGCTTTCTAGAGCCTCCTCTCCTCTCCCCTCCTCTCCTTTCCTCTCCCCTCCCCTCCCCTCCTCCTCTCCTCTCCTCATCCCTGTCCTCCTCTCCTCTCCTCTCCCCTCCCCTCCTCTCCTCTCCTCTCCCCTCCCCTCCCCTCCTGTCCATCCTTGTCTTCTGTTCTGTTCTGTTCTCTTCTCCTTCCCATACGATTTCACTTGCTGATCTCATCAGCTCTCAAGGATTCAGCTATCACCCATATGCAGATGATTCTCAGATTTCTTTATCTAGCTCTAACACTTTTCCTGAGTTTCAGTCTTAGCACTTTCAGATGCCTGTTGGATATTTCAAACTGGCTCTCCTGTAGACATCTTGAACTCAGTATATCCCAAACTGAACTTCCCAGCATTCCTCACTTGCACTCTTTGATCTAGTGACACTGGCTTCCTTGCTAACCTCCAAAAAAGACACTCTATGAGTCTAGGCATTTTCTCTGACTGTCCCCCTGTGCTGGGAATATTCTCCCTCCTCATGTCCACCTACTGGCTTCCCTGGCTTCCTTCCAGTCCCAACTAAAATTCCTCTTTTACAGGAAGCTTTTCTCAATCTCACTCAATTCTAACTCCTTTCCTCTTTTAATTTTTTCCTACTTTTCTTGTATATTGTTTGCACATATTTGTTTGCTTGTTGTCTACTTCATTAGATCATGAGTTCCTTGAGGACAGGGATTGTCTTTGTTCGTATCTGAATCGTCAGTGCTCTGTATAGTGCTTGGCAAATTGTAGGAGTTAGATAAATGTTTATTGACTGGCTGAACTTATTATTTTTCCCCCAAAATCTTTTTCTCTTCCTAACCTCCCTCTTACCTTTGAGGATACCACCATCCTACAGTTCTCTAAGTACAAAACCTAGGTGTAGCCATTTGCTCTCTCACCCCTCCCGTATTCAGCCTGTTGCTAAATCTTTAGATTCTATCTTCACAACATCTCTTATCTATGCTGCCTCCTTTTCTCTGACTCTGTCACAACCCTAGTGCAGGCCCTCATCACTCACACTGGGACTATTGCAGTAACTTTCTGGTTGTTCTTTCTGCCTTAAACCTCTCCCCATTCCTTGATCTTCCACTCAGATGACGCAATGATCTTCCCAAAGCACAGGTCTCTCTAAGTCACTGTCCTAGTCAATAAATTCCAGCAAGTCCCCATTAACTCCAGAATCAAATATAAAATCTTGTTTGACTTTTCAAGTCCTTTACAACCTATCCCTTTCCTATATTTCCATTCTTCTTAAACCCTATCCCCTTCCCCATACTCTGCAATCCAAGCAACACTGGCCTGCTTGTTGCTCCTTGCTCACAACACTCCATATCTAGATTCCATGCTTTTCACTGGCCATCCCACATGGAATGCTCTCCCTCTTAGATTCTATCTCCTGGCTCCCTGGCTCCCCCTAGTACCGAGCTAAAATCCTACCTTCTCTAAGAGGTTTTTCTTGGCCCCCTTCAACGCTAGTGCCTCCCCTATGAAATTATCTCTAAATTACCTGGTATATACATAATTTCTCTGAGATTATCTCCAATATACTTTGTATGTGTACATGGTTGTTTGCATGGTGTCTTCACCATTAGAATGTGAGATCCTGTGGAGTAAGTAAGGACTGTTTGAGGTCTTTCCCTGTATCTTTAGCATTTAGCACAGTGCCTGGCACATATAAGTGCCACCTGTTGACTTGACTTGACAGCAAAGTAAGTAGAGCCAAGAAAACAATATTCCAGGGATATAAAGGAAAGCAGCATTGTAAAAGCAATCAGACTCAGATTAAATGAGATTTGAACTGAATTTTGAAGGAAGCCAGGATTGGTCCCATGAACTGGTGATGACATACTTCCCTCTTGTTAGTAGAGAAGTGAAGGATTATGGATGTTGCCAGACATGTTCATTTTGTCTGTCAGTTTTTCTTATCTAAGAATTTTGTTATTGGAGAGGATTAAATGTGTAGTAAGGGGATATATCAAGAAATATAAAATAATGCAAAAAAACAATGTGTAAAGTAAAATCAACAAGAATTTTTTTAATTTGAAAAAAATTTTATTGATATATTTTACTTTTTATATCACATAGTTTCCCCCAGTATCTCTCCCCCTCCCCCCAGAGAGACATTCCATATAACAAATAGTATTTTTTAAGAAAAAGAATCAACATAACTAATTAAAACATTAAAAAAATTTGAAAGTATGTGCCGCATGCAACACTTGTGGGCCTCACATCTCTGTGAATGAATGGAGTGAAAGGGTCTTCTAATATCTCTCCCTCGAAGATTTTCTTTGAACAAGCATTTATTAAACATGTACTGTGTGCCAGGCACTGTGCTAAGCACTGAGAATGTAAAGAAAGACAAAAACCATACCTTGTCTTCATAGAGTTCACAGTCTAATAGTGTATGTGTGTATGCATGTGTATATGTATGTGTGTACATGGTACATGTAAATGTACATATATGTATATATATACACACATCTTCCTAAATTCAAATTATGTCTCTGACACTTCCTAGCTGTGTAACCCTGGGCAAGTCACTTAACCCTGTTTCCCTCAGTTTCCTCATTTGTAAAGTTAGCTGGAGAAAGAAATGGCCAACCTCTCCAGTATCTCTGCCAAGAAAACCCTAAATGGAGTCACAAAAAATTGGATACAGCTGAAAAATGACTGAACAACACACACACACACAAACAGATACAAACATACATCCCCACATACAAATATATGTATTTATACACACACACACACACACACACACATATATATATATATATATATATATATATATAATGGGCATATATGAAAGAAAAAGTCAACTAAATAGAAAAACAAATAAAGCAATGGTTTTACACTGCCCTAAAGGCTCCAGATGACATTCAGTATATTAAGATCTTACATGGC
>JAJHZJ010000126.1:7889616-8099663 GCA_023548195.1 Bettongia penicillata ogilbyi | reverse complement strand
GAGGACGAGAACGTATTTTTCCCATCAGGAAAAGATGTGGAGGGCAGGGTCTCAGTACCCCAGACACCCCAGGGGGGTGTTGGGTGGGCTCAGGCCTTGGAAGAGCTTAAAAAGGATTTTGAAAAGCAAGTTAGACAGGTGGAGGAAAGACTGGGAAGAGAAATGACAAAGATGCAAGAAGAGTATGAAAAAAAGGTCAATATCTTGGTAAAGGAGACCCAAAAAAATGCTGAGGAAATTAACACCTTGAAAAATAGGCTCACTCAATTGGCAAAAGAGGTTCAAAAAGTCAATGAGGAGAAGAATGCATTCAAAAGCAGAATGAGCCAAATGGAAAAAGAGGCTCAAAAGCTCACTGAATTTAATAGTTCTCTCAAAATTAGAATGGAACAGATGGAGTCTAATGACTTTATGAGAAACCAAGAAATCACCAAACAAAACCAAAAGAATGAAAAAATGGAAGAGAATGTGAAATATCTCATGGAAAAAACAACTGACCTGGAAAATAGATCCAGGAGAGACAATTTAAAAATTATGGGACTACCTGAAAGCCATGATCAAAAAAAGAGCCTAGACATCGTCTTGCATGAAATTATCAAGGAAAACTGCCCTGACATTCTAGGACCAGAGGGCAAAATAAGTATTGAAAGAATCCATCGATCACCACCTGAAAGAGATCCAAAAAGAGAAACTCCTAGGAACATTGTGGCCAAATTCCAGAACTCCCAGCTCAAGGAAAAAATCTTGCAAGCAGCTAGAAAGAAACAATTCCAGTACTGTGGAAATACAATCAGGATAACACAAGATCTAGCAGCTTCTACATTAAGGGATCGAAGGGCGTGGAATAGGATATTCCAGAAGGCAAAGGAACTAGGACTCAAACCAAGAATCACCTACCCAGCTAAACTGAGTATAATACTTCAAGGGAAAATATGGTCTTTCAATGAAACAGAGGACTTTCAATCATTCTTAATGAAAAGATCAGAGCTGAAAAGAAAATTTGACTTTCAAACACAAGAATGAGAAGAAGCATGAAAAAGTAAACAGCAAAGAGAAGTATTAAGGGACTTACCAGAAATGAACTGTTTACATTCATACAGGGAAAGACAATATTTCTAACTCTTAAAACTTTTCAGTATCTGGGTAGTTGGTGGGACCACACATACACATGTACACACATGCACACACATACACACATGCATTCACATACAGAGACAGAGAGCACAGATTGAACTGAATAGGATGGGACCATACCTTAAAAGAAATTAAGGTAAATGGTGAGAGAGAAATGTAGTGAGAGGAAAGAGGGGGAAATGGAAGGGGGTAACTATATGTCATTTAAGAGGCAAGTAGGAGATTTTTTTTAGTGGAGGGAAAAAGAGGAGAGCTGAGGAAAAAAAAAAAAAACAAACAAGAAGTTTACCCTCATCACATTTGACTAAATGAGGGTGTGAAATGCACACTCATTTTGGTATGAAAACCTATCTTACAGTATAAGAAAGCGGGGGAGAAGGAGATATTGGGGGGGATGATAGAAGGGAGGGCAAAGGGAGGAGGGAGTAATTGAAAGTCAACACTTGGGGAGGGACAGGATCAAAAGACAGAAGAGAAACAATGAGGGGCAGGTTAGGAGGGATGGCAATTCAGTTAGTCTTACACAACACGACTATCAGGAAGGTCATTTGCAAAGCTACACAGATATGGCCTATAATGAATTGCCTGCCATACCAAAGGGAATGGGTGGGGAGGGGGAGGGATGGGAAGAGTTTGGAACTCAAAGTTTTAGGAACAATTGTTTAGTATTGTTGTTGCAACTAGGAAAGAAGACATACAGTTAATGAGGAATAGAAAGTCATCTGGACCTACAGGAGAAAAGAGAAGATGGAGACAAGGGAAGGGAGGGATGACAGAAGAGAGGACAGATTGGAGATAGGGAAAATTAGATTGCTTGGGGTACTGGGGTGAGGAGTGGGGAGAAAAGGGGAGAAAATTTGGAACCCAAAAATTTGTGAAAATGAATGTAAAAAGCTAAATAAATAAATTAATTAAAAAAAAAAAAGAAAATAGCACCTTGAAAAATAGGCTCACTCAATTGGCAAAAGAGGTTCAAAAAGTCAATGAGGAGAAGAATGCTTTCAAAAGCAGAATTAGCCAAATGGAAACAGAGGTTCAAAAGCTCACTGAAGAAAATTGTTCTCTCAAAATTAGAATGGAACAGATGGAGGCTAATGACTTTCTGAGAAACCAAAAAATCACAGAAAAAAACCCCAAAAGAATGAAAAAAAATGGAAGATAATGTGAAATATCTCATTGGAAAAACAACTGACCTGGAGAATAGATCCAGGAGAGATAATTTAAAAATTATGGGACTACCTGAAAGCCATGATCAAATAAAGAGCCTAGACATCATCTTTCATGAAATTATCAAGGAAAACTGCCCTGATATTCTAGAACCAGAGGACAAAATAAGTATTGAAAGAATCCGCCAATCACCACAGGAAAGAGATCCAAAAAGAGAAACTCCTAGGAACATTGTAGCCAAATTCTAGAGTTCCCAGGTCAAGGAGAAAATATTGCAAGCAGCTAGAAAGAAACAATTCCAGTATTGTGGAAATACAATCAGGATAACACAAGATCTAGCAGCTTCTACATTAAAGGATCGAAGGGTGTGGAATAGGATATTCCAGAAGTCAAAGGAGCTAGGACTAAAACCAAGAATCACCTACCCAGCAAAACTGAGTATAATATTTCAGGGGAAAATATGGTCATTCAATGAAACAGAGGACTTTCAAGCATTCTTGATGAAAAGACCAGAGCTGAAAAGGAAATTTGACTTTCAAACACAAGAATGAAAAGAAGCATGAAAAGTTCCAAAGACAGGTCATGGAATTCTTGGACCAGGAAGCTTTATCCATGGAGGTTTGGAAATAGGATCCCAGGCTGGATAGTAGAAAACCCAAGATAAAAGCCCAATAAGCTTTGAAGATGGCATGTGGTCTAACTGTGCTGTATATGGACTGAATTAAACTGAATCTAATCCTTCTTCAAAAAAAAAAAGAATTTATGAGAAGAATATGCTTCTGCAAATGTAGACAGTTTTCACAATGTATGGAAGAGTAAAAAGAAACAAGAAAATTTTTTTCATAGTAATAAGATATATCCTTATGCAGATATGCAATATCTTGGGAACTTGGGGGACAGAATATGTTCCAAAATATCTAGGTGAGGATTATTCGAGGGAAAAACCCAGGTGACATTTTTGTGGGAATATAATTCAAATTATCTAGATGGAAGGAATAAGTAAATAGATAAATAATTTGGGCACGGTGACATGATGTTAGCATGATAGGTAACTTACAATACCTGGGTGTTGGATGGTGATGTCTGACAAAATGAAGTAGTTGAGAAATTTATGCTTTGAAAAAATGAAAATTTATATTCTTTAAATGGAAGAGGAGTCAACAATGAACAGACAATTGGTTGACTTTGCTGGGACTGATTTTGACTAATGATTAAAAGGTGGTGAATCAAGCAGAAATGATGGGAATTTTGTGAATGAATGGACTGCTCTGTCATGAAATTTGTAATGAAGAAGAAAAGAAATACCATCAATCCTGTGATTTGTACCACATATTTTAGGAGAGAAGAAAGGATAGGTGAGATTTAATGGCTTAATACACTAATATCAAGCAGCTACTGGGAGCAGTTGATAGACTTGTTTTCTGGAAGATGTGAGTTCAAATCTTGCAACAGACATTCACAGTTTTAGAGCCCTAAATAAGTCACTTAACACAGCCTCAGATTTTTCATCTGTAAAATGAGAATAATGATTGAAGTTACCTCACAGGGTTGACAAGAGGGTTAAGTGAGAAAATATTTTTGTATCTATATCTATAAGCACATTATATATGCACATATATATGGCCCGTTGTGAATCATAAAGTGTTATATAAATGTTAACTCATTATTATTATTATTATCATTGTATCAGGAACTATTGACTATATTCTGAAGGTAGCATTGCCAAGATCGAGGACGTGATCATCTTTTTTGTGTGGGTAAGATATACATTTTTGTGGGGAGAAGATATACATCGTATGACATGAATATGTTGAAGAAAAGTGACATAAGGGTGGTTGAGAGATTATCAAAATGTATGTCAATATCCCTTTGCATGAAAGAAAGACTAAAAATCAGAAAATGAACTCATTGTGGAAAGAAAGGAAGTATTTTGGAAATCATTTGCCAAGGGTTACCAGAATTTTGATTGGTGGTAGATAGGTGTTCAGTGAACTTCAGAGGAGGAAAGATTACTGAGTCAGAGATGTAGGGAAAGTCCCTCAAAATGATAACAAGGAGTAAGGAATCCTAGTCCACCTGGATGAATGAAGTGAGAGGGAATGAAAATAAAACTTTGGAAATAGAACTTTGGTGGAAAATTAGACCAGGAATTGTGTATAATTAGGAAGGAGACAGGTATCATTGAGATCTGAAAGATGAAAAGAAGGGGAAAGGAAAAATCTTAAAGATAAAAGCTAGTTTGTTACCTATGGAGCAATATTCCAGAGTTAACAGTAGAAGGGATGAGAAAGTTTAGAGGGGAAAATTATAAAGATGGGGTTGTAGGGAGTGGGATGAGGGGTTGTACAATGGAATGTCAAGAACAGGGTTTGAATGATAACAGGGGTGGTTGTGGTTCACAGTGTGGTGGGGATTGTATTAATCATCAAGGAATGTGGACAGATAGACTGTCAATGCCCATAAGACATTTTAACTTTCAGATAAAGTCCTTTCAAGGCCTGAGGAATTTCCAGAGAGGAAAAGTGCTGACCGATTAAGGGATGGTCTTGTTCCTCTTTCCCCTAAGTCCTGAGACCAGGCTAGAGAAACGATAAAATGTTCTTTCTTTTCTTCTCAGAACAGTAGATACTGGTATATAATGGAATTATGAAATGATGATAAAGATTCTGGTGAATTTAATACTTTAATGTTATGCATGAGCAAGATATGAGAATGGAAATCTAATCAAGGAAAATTTGTGTTAAATAAGTGAATGATAATAAAATGGAGTTCATTCTATCTACAGGTTTACCAGGCAGCATGGTAAATACAGCCCTGCACTTGGAGGAAAGATGACCTAAATCTGAATTGTGCCTCACAGACCTACTAGTTTATATGTAGTCTTGGGCAAGTCACTTAACCTTTTTCTGCTTCAGTTTCCCTATATGTTTTTGATCAGGTATTTTCAGCCATGTCCAACTCTTTGTGATCCCTTTTGGGGTATTCTTGGAAGAAATAGTAGAGTGGTTTGCCATTTCCTTCTTCAATGCATTTTCCAGATGAGGAAACTGAGACAGACAGGATTGAATGACTTCCCACTACCATACAGATAATAAGCATCTGAGGTCGGACTTGAACTCAGGTCTTCCTGACTGCAGGCCTGGCACTTTATCCACAATGTCACCTAGCTGCTTCCTTATCTGTAAACTGATGATAGTAACAGCATGTACCTCATAGGTGGTTGTGAGGGTAAGATGAGTTAAAATATATAAAGTGCTTTGAAAGCATTAAAAAACCCATATAAATAGGTGTTCTTTTTCATCTCGTTAATTAATGTGTTTGTCCTATAGTTACTCAGTCACTCCTTTCACTTCACCTTAATGTTACAGTACCATTGTTGTATATGATTTCTACCCTTTTACTTGCTGCCAAATGGATTTTGCCAATTGATATTATCTAAATTTGTATACACAAGAGGCAGTGAAAATCATGGGAAGAGGGAACCCTATTTATAACCTGTGTGACCTAGAGGAAATTGTTTAATTTCTATGGTAATGAGTTTCTTCAACATGAATATGAGCGATTTTAATGAATTGCGTTCAAAATCTATGATCTTAATGAGTAAGGAGTGGGTTTATTCTGACGTATGTCACACACCTATACAAATATCATTTGAGAATATGTTTGGCTCTAAAGGGAAAAGGAATTTATATTTGAAAATCACATTTATAGTTGTTGCCTTCTCCTGCCCCTCCACCATGGGAATGATAATAGGAGGAGGTGAAAGGAAAAAATATGGAGATATTTCTAGAAACAGAAATGTCCTAGAACTTGTCCCTGATATCCTTTTTGAGGTGTGACAGTGATGGTGCTTTTGAGCAGGGGGAGATTGGGAAAATGACTTTTCAGTTATGTGACTATATTTAAATGGAGTATAATTTATAAATATAGTGTTAGAGTATTTGTTAGAGACCATCTGGGGGACTTCAGAAGCCATCACAAACTCTTGTATTTATGCTCTGCCTGAGATAGAAAACCACTAATATCAGTCATGGGCCAATTGTGACTTCTACATGTAATCAGGAAAAAACAAAAGCAAAGTCTTGGAGTAAGTAACAGCCTTAAGTGCAAGTAGAAGCTAAAGACAGAATTCTGAAGCCTCCTGAGATATGATTCAGTGTGTGGTAATATTTAGCCAGATTTCAGAAAATTAAGATTAAAAAAGAAAACACCCTTTTAGTTCTTTTTCCTTTCTTTTTTCTGTGCATATTTTACTTTTAGCCAGTTTGCTGGCCAGAATTTGACTTTTCTATTGCACAAAAACAACAGGTTTCTCTTAGGAGACATTATAACCATGAGATCTTAAATATTTAATATAAATTGTGAGATATATGAAGACAGTCCATTGGAATTTCTTTTGACCATTAGCTAATAACAGAAGTTGTCTTGGGAACTAGTAGAGAGCATATTTCTGTGAACATAGGTCTCTGTGTGGGTTCTTAGTTGGAGAAGTAGCTTTCCAAAAATAAAAATTATTAAATATTCCAGTTTGGCTATCCAGGGAAGATATGGTGTGAGTGATCTTGTTGGACTATGGTGAACTGCAGTCCAAGGTATCGGTTTCAGTAGGAAACACTGTTGTAGAAGTAAGAAACTAAAGCACTCTAGAGATATGAGTTCTACTATCAGATCTGAGTATAATTCTCTGGGTGACCCTGAACAAATTCATGCCCCAGACTGGCTCTCACTTTTCATCTCATCAACAGGGTTATGTTTCATGGGGAAAAGTTGTGGTACACTGGTGTCAGCCATGGATTCTTCATTGTGAGGACCCTGTGCTATCATTCTTTAATTTGGAACAGAAAATTTTGGTTCTTATTTTCTTTCTTACCTGCCCCCCATTCCTCTCCCTAAAGCAAATGCAGATTCATATTTTGTGTGACTCTCTGAGGCAGAACACACAGTTCTTCACTTACCTCTCATGGAGAAAGTGGGTTAATCTTTAAACTAGTTCATCTATGATCAGCTGAAAGTCTGAAATGATCAACTGAAAATTTGTGGGGGTAAACTTTTATTTTCTACCAATGATGTACATGTGATGGAATTCCTGTCAGAAAATGGTTAGCAGTGCATCTGTTTTTGATGATATTTGACTTCACTGATGATTTAATCGAGCAGATATTGTCACAGCTCAGGAACAATACTATAGTAGCATGGGGCTACTGCTTTCCCATGTGTGAAGAAAAGGAAGAAAATGCTTATTAAGAAGTTGCTTATCTTGCCTAATTTTCCCTGTACTTAGCCCTCCTGGCCAGCAATATGAAGCACACAGTCTATACCTTGAGGAGCTCAGAATTTGCCAAGATTTTATAGAAAAGTGATATAAAGTTGGAAGAGCTTTAGGAGAAATGCAAAAACAGTGCTAAAGAAGAATCTTTCCATAGTCAAGTTTTATTTTCCTCTAAGAAGAATGAAAAAAGTAAGAGCCATATTCCAGTGAGAGTTATTTCTGCAGTCCCATCAGATTCCTCCTCTTGAGATTAGATCTGTCCCTCAGCTCAGTTCAGATGACATTCTTGAATTATCACGATTACATTATGGACCTGCTGTTCCAGGGTCAGAGATTTTAATGAGTTCCAAAGGGTATATTTCTTGATGTGATTCCCCTGACTCACCCGCTAAGCAAGGGAGCAACTCTGGTGTCCTAAGGGCTCTTCTTAAACATTTTATTCTTGGCTTTTCTCCACATATGGATCATGTAATTGAATAGTGTTTATTTCAAAATATACTTTCGCTTTTTTAATCTTAAACTTGCACTCTTTACTTTACAGATTGACCACCGATCTGCCTTGACTTCTATCTCCTTTCACTTCTCTTTTTGAATATGGATTTGTTTTTGCTTATCTCTTAATATCCAAAAACTTAAGAGGAGAATAAACCTGGTGCAGCTGGTAGAGTGCTAGTTTTGAGTCAGAAATGGTTGAGTTCTAAACCCTCCCTAACACTTATTGATTGAGTGACCCTCAACAAGGCATGTAATATCTTAGTGTCTCTGGTTCCTCTCCAGCACTAGAAATTGTGAATTTCATTGAATAGCTATCCAGTAAAAATTCAACCTTAACTGACTAACTAAAGGTTGGGTGTGGAAATGAATTTTGTTGTGACTCAGAGAAGCAAGAACTAGTGACTGTTTACTTCTTGCTTCCATTCTGTATTCATAATGAGTCTCTGGTGGCTGCTGCAGTTTGCAGATTTCTCAACCCCCAAACACCAAAGACAATTTTGAAGGTCAGTGGGAAGTGTCTCACACCTGAGTGACAGCAGATCATGGTCCAGCTGTGGGTCCCACCACAGTTCCAGCCCCAGGGTGAAAACAGCCGCTGCTGAAGTGATGGGTGCTTTTGAAGCCCTCCAGTTAACAAAGAGCTAAAAAGGCAAGTAATAGGTTGGGCAGCTGTCTCTGGAGCCCTCCAACTAACAAAGAACTCAAAACTCAAGTAACTGGCTGTGAAGATGAGCAAACAGGGAAAAAAGGGACAGCCTACAGAGAGTTACTTTCTCAGTAAAAAGGTATTTTATTATGTGCTTGGGACAAGGAAGGTCAAAACATACAATGAGAATAAGACAACAAAGCCACAACTCCTGCATCCAAAACCTCTAAGCATGGGGAACACAGACCAGTGTGTAGAGTGCGGGCCAGCATGGGGAGCACAGACCAGCGTGGAGCACAGATCAGAGCAGAGCAGCAGGGACAGGACCCAGAAGAGCATTCAGGGCACCACCAGAAGCAGTTCCAGATTCCTCAACCCACAAACACCACAGATAGCTTCAAAGGTCAGCGGGAGAGCTCCTTCACCCAGGAAAGGAGAGCACAATCTGGAACTGCAGCAGCAGGCACTGCATTGGCAGCTGCCATTTTCAGAGCCCTCTGAAATCTCAGCCCTGAGTAGCAGCCCTGGGAGAACTCTGCGTAAAGCATCTGGGAGAACTGAGCCACTGATCTGATCTCATCCCTGATCTCTACCCAGGGGTGAAGAGGAGCACTGGTGGTGGAGCTGGAGATGGTTCAGGTAAGGGAATTCAAATGCAGATTCTGGGCAGAAAAGTTTTTTGGTTGCTCCCAGACGAATGTGCAGGTTAGGGGAGGAGTAAACACCTCTCCCTTGACTGTGCCACCTTCGAGGAACTAAGAACTTACAGGTCCCCAGAATATACCCTCCTCTCAACAAAGGTCTCAAAAGTCAAGTAACAGGCTGGGAAAATGCCCCCCAAAAAAAGGAGAAAAAAGGAGACTATAGAAGGTTACTTTCCTGGAGAACAGGTATTTTTTTTTTTCTATCCTTTCAGATGAGGAAGAACGAAACATAACATCAGAGGAAGTCAAGGTTCCTGCATCCAATACCTCCAAAATAAAAATGCAGTTTTCTCAGGCTATGGAAGAGGTCAAAAAGGATTTTTAAAATCAAGTAAGATAAGTGGAGGAAAAATTGGGAAGAGAAATGAGAGCAATGCAAGAAAATCATGAACAGTGAGTCAACAGCTTGCTAAAGAGACCCAAAAAATGCTGAAGAAAATAACACCTTTAAAAATAGGCTAAGTCAATTGGCAAAAGAGTTCCAAAAAGGCCAATGAGGATAAGAAGGTTTTAAAAAAGCAGAATTAGCCAAATGGAAAAGGAGGTTCAAAAGCTCACTGAAGAAAATAGTTATTTAAAAATTAGAATGGAGCAGATGTAAGTTAATGACTTTATAAGAAACCAAGAAACTACAAAATAAAACCAAAAGAATGAAAAAATAAGAGATAATGTGAAATATCTCATTGGAAAAAACAACTGACTTGGAAAATAAATCCAGGAGAGATCATTTAAAAATTATTGGTCTACCTGAAAAGCATGATCAAAAAAAGAGCCTAGACATCATGCTTCATGAAATTACCAAGGAAAACTACCCTTATATTCTAGAACCATAGGGCAAAATAAATATTGAAGAATCCACCAATCACTTCCTGAAAGTGATCCAAAAGGAGAAACTCCTAGAAATATTTTAGTCAAATTCCAGAGTTCCCAGGTCAAGGAGAAAATATTTCAAACAGATGGAAAGAAACATTTTGAGTGTTGTGAAACTACAATCAGGATGACATAGGATCTGGCAGCTTCTACATTAAGGGACTGAAGGGCTTGGAAAAAGATATTTCAGAAGTCAAAGGAACTGAGATTAAAACCAAGAATCACCTACCTAGCAAAACTGAGTATAATACTTCATGGGGAAAAAAATGGTCATTCAATGCAAGAGAGAACTTTCAAGTATTCTTGTTGAAAAGACCAGAACTGAATAAAAAGTTTGACTTTCAAACACAAGAATAAAGAGAAGCATGAAAAGATAAAAAGGAAAGAAAAAACACAAAAGACTTTCTAACGTTGAACTGTTTATATTCCTGAACTGAAAGGTAATATTTGTAACTCTTGAGACTTTTCTCAGTATTTGGGTAGTTGGAGGGATTACACACACACACACACAAAGAACACAGAGTGAGTTGAATTAGAAGGGATGATACTTAAAAAATAAAATAAAATTGAGGGGTGAGAGAGGAATATATTGGGAGAAGAAAGGGAGAAACAAAAGGGGGTAAATTATCATCCATCAAAGAGGCAAGGAAAGCTTCTTCAGTGGAGGAGAACAGGGAGGATGAGAGAGGGGAAAAGGGAAGCTTACTCTCTTCCCTTTTGACTGGAGGGAATGACATGCTCACTCATTTTGGTATGAAAGTATATCTTGTACTACAGAAGGGTAAGGGAGAAGGGGACAAGTTGTGTGAGGGGGATGATAGAAAGGAGGGCAAATGGGAGAGGGGAGTAATCAGAAACAAACACCTTAGGGGAGGGACAAGGTCAATAGAGAGAATAGAATAAATAGGGGGCAGGTTAGGGTGGAGAGAAATGCAGTCTTACACAACATGACTATTATGCAAGTCTTTTGCAAAACTACACATATACAGCCTATGTTTAATTGCTTGCCTTCTCAGTTAGGATGGGTGGAGAGGGAGCAAGGGAGAGAAGTTGGAATTCAAAGTATTAGGAATCAATGTTGAGAATTGTTTTTGCATACAATTGGGAAATAAGAAATACAAGTAATGGGGTATAGAAACTTATCTTGCCCTACAAGAAAAGAGAGAAGAAGGGGATAAGTGAAGGAGGGATGTGAAAGAAGGGAGGCCATATGGAGGGAAAAGGTAATCAGAATGCAAGGCATTATGGGGTGGGGGAAGGGGAGAGATAGAGAGGAAATTTGGAACTCAATATTTTGTGGAAATGAAAGTTGAAAACTACAAATAAATAAATTAACATTAAAAAAAGAAAAAAATGAATTGGGGTCCCAGGAAACATAAAAGCTCAAAAGGGATTTTGAAAATTAAATAAGAGAAGCAGAAAAAAAAATTGGGAAAACAAATGGGAATGATGCAAGAAAATAATGAAATTAGAGTCAATAGCTTGCTAAAGGAGACCCAAAAATGCTGAAGAAAATAACACCTTTAAAATTAGACTAACTTAAATGGCAAAAGAGGTCAAAAAAGCCAATAAGGAGAAGAATGCCTTGAAAAGCAGAACTGACCAAATGGAAAAAGGGGCCCAAAAGTTCAATGGAGAAAAAAATTCTTTAAAAATTAGAATGATTTTATGAGAAATAAAGAAATTATAGAGCAAAACCAACAGAATGAAAAAACAAAATACAACGTGAAGTATCTCAAGGTTAAAATCACTAACCTGGAATGTGGATCCAGGAAAGATAATTTTAAAAATTGTTGGACTACCTGAAAGCCATGATAAAAAAAAAAAAAAAAAAAAAAGAGCTTAGACATCATCTTTCAAGGTATTATCCAGGAAAACTGCCCTGATATTCTAAAACCAGAGTGTAAAATAACAGTGAAAAGAATACACTAATCACCTCTTGAAAGAGATCCCCAAAAGAAAAACTAGGAATATCATAGCTAAATTCCAGAGCGCCCAGGTCAAGGAGAAAATATAACAAGCAGGCAGAATGATACAATTCAAGTATTGTGAAAATGAAATCAGGATAACACAAGACTTAGCAGCTTCTAAAGTAAAGGATCAGAGGAGCTTGAATATGATATTCCAGAAGTCAAAGAAGCTAGGATTAAAACCAAGAGTCACCTACCCAACAAAAGTGAGTATAATACTTCGGGGGTGGAGGGAATGAAAGTTCAATGAAAAAGAACACTTCCAGTTCTTGTTGAAAAGATTAGAGGTGAATTAAAAATTTGATTTGATTTGAAAATCAAGAGAAGCATTAAAATTTAAACGGGAAATAGAAACTATAAGGGACTTTTAAAGTTGACTTGCTTACATTCCTACATGAAATGATATTTGTAACTCATGAGACCTTTCTCGGCATTATGATAGTTGGAGAGAATGTACACACACACACATACACACACACACACACACACACACATATATATACATATGCATATACACACACCTATATACATATATACATATGCATATACATATATAATGTGTGTATATATATATATGTATATATGTATGTTATTGCATTTGTTTTTTCTCTTGAAGATGATCGTGACATCAAAAAGATGACATGACTTGAAATTGACTTTGATTTGTGTGACTGGGTGAGGGCTTTGCCAGCATCACTTTCTCCTCCAGAGCCATCTGGGTCCAGTAGCCACATCAGGATAACTGGAGATGACCCAGGAAGCAATGGGATACCCTGGCCTTTTTAGACTGTCTTATCAGATTCTCACTTTGAGTGAGATATACCCATTCAATTAATATGCCTCTTTAAGTCATTACTCAAGGAGTGGCCCCTTTAATAAAGAAAATCAAACTGGGAGAGGAAGCCCCTCAGGATTCCTGTGTAAAAGAGAAACAGTAACTATTTGGTATTTACATTCTCTCTGTGCTTGAGGAACAGGAATCTACTGTCCAATCTATGAGTTCCAGAGCGAATTGGGTTTAAGGCTCTCCTCCCTTCTCCTCTCATCTCCTCTCCTCTCCTCTCCTCTCCTACCTCTATTTTTATTCTTGGCAGGTCTGTATTCTCATTGATTAAACTATCCATGCTTACCCATCTTGTAGAATTCATTTTATGTCCTTTTGAAAATCTTGAACAGGAGGTTGACCTGATTATTTTTAAAATTTCTTGACATTACATAGACATCAATGCAGCAATGACTGTAGGTCATTGCTGTCACTATATGACTGTTCATATATGTTTTTCCTATTCATGCATTCTCTCCACTCCCCCCCCCTCTCTCCTCTCCCTCCTTACCTAAGGTGTGTTAGCCAGGGACACTTTGATGGCCAAAATCTGCCTTATTTCCTTTGGGTTTACTAGCTAGATATGTGTGTATGTATGTATTTATGTGTGTGTGTGTGTCTGTGTGTGTGTGTGTGTGTGTGTGTATGTATAATGAGAGAGAGAGTACAGGGTGAGCTGAAAATGAAGGAATGATATCTAAAATATAAAATTAAGTTTTGAGAGGAATGTACTACAAAAAGAGAAAGGTAGAGATAGAATATATTAAATCATCTCACATAAAAAATTCATGAAAGAACTTTTAAAATGGAGGGGAATGATGAGAGGTAATAGGTGAGTCTTGAACTTTCATCAGATTAGGCTTTCAAGGTCACAATATACACACTCAATTGGATATGGAAGTTTATCTTACCCTAAAGGAAAGCTAGGGGAAGGAGATAAGAGAGGAGGCATAGTAAGGGACTGCAGACAGGGGGAAAGGATAATCAGAAGCAAGCACTTTGGTAGAGGGACAGATCAAAGGTGAGAATAGAATAAATGGAAGGTTAGACAGGATAGAGGGAAATATAGTTAATCTTTCACATGACTGCTATGAAACTGTTTTGTATGACTGAACATGTATAGGCTATATTGAATTGCTTGCCTTCTCAAT
Organism: Bettongia penicillata ogilbyi; assembly: GCA_023548195.1. NCBI lineage: Eukaryota > Metazoa > Chordata > Mammalia > Diprotodontia > Potoroidae > Bettongia > Bettongia penicillata. Next base: position 8,085,434 of record JAJHZJ010000126.1, on the reverse strand, counting down.
GAGAGTGGATGGGGAGGAGGGAAGGGAAAGAATGTGGAACTAAATGCTTTAAAAATTGTTTCTACCTGCAACTAGGGAATAAGATATATGGGAAATGTGGTTTAGAAATATATCTTGCTCTACAGGAAAATAAAAGGGAAGGGGATAAGGCAGGAGGGTAATAGAAGGGAGGGCAGATTGGAGGAAACCGTAATTAGAATACATGCTGTCCTGGGGTCGGGGTAGAGGGGAGAAGAGGAGAAAATTTGAAATTCAAAACTTTATGGAAGTTAATGTTGAAAACTGAAAATAGTTAAATTTACATAAAAAAGACTATAGAGTGTGGTCATATATGTCGAAGGAAGGGATGAAGAGTGGGAGAGGAAAAGAGAATACTGATTAGATAGTGACCAAAACCACCACCACCAGCAGCAAAAACAGGAAGAACTAGAGAAAAAGCTGTCAAAGCAGCAAAAGAAGCAGCAACACTTTTATCACCACCAGTAGTACCAGAAACACCACCAACACCATCGGTACCAACACAACTACTAGCAGTTCCAACACTAGCAGCTGTGGAATGATGAACAATGCCTTCAAAGGTAACATCACATCAATTACATGCCCAAAATATGCCAACAGAGATTAGTGTCAAAGTCATCAGCATGATAATGTCCTGCCTGTTATACACCAACAAGAGGCTAACACCACCAACACTCTATTTACATACCAATAGCATGACATTAAATACTTATTGTGAAATTCAACAGCACTGCCACCAACACTAGCACTCCAGTAACAGCACCAGAACCAGCAGCACCAGGACCACCAGCAGCAACAGGAGCAGCATATCTTCAAAGTTAGCAAAAAGCCAATTATATGCCAACAACCTTGCCAAATGCACACACATATCACATTGTCAAAGTCAACTACACTTTAATCACATTCCAGTTGCACACCAATAACATAAAACATTTTGATGTGAATAGCAGCAAAAAGAGAATAATTACAAACTAAAATACACTGCTACTAGTGCTGCTTGCGTTGCTGGTATTCTTACTGCTGGTGGGACTGGTGCTTATGCTGATGATCCTAGCTTTTTCAGTAAAATATTAGCATGATTTTGCATGTAATTAGTGTTACTACTGCCTTTCACATTAAGGATTTTGCATGCTATTGGTCTGCAATGATCAAGATATTAGAGGATAGTTGATTTTGATAGCGATATCTGCCTGTAACTGGCATGTTGATGGCATGTAATGGGTGTGTTGCTGTGATGGCAATCAAAATGGGATCTTTTGCTACTTCTCTTTTCCTACAATCAAGTGCCTCCAATTGAATCTTACCTTTATCAATCAAGAGTCTTTACAAAAAGTAAAGAACAGAAATAAGAGTTTCTTTAACTAGAAACAGTATATGTATTTGTATTGTTAATTATTTTAATGTGATTAAAGATCTTTCCTACCTATTGATGGTCCTGCTCATTGTGGGAAGCTTGATTAGGGGAGGTGTTTTATAGGAGGGTCTCAAGTTTTTTGCTTATTGTTCTTTTTCTATCAAGGCACTGGTTCAAAAGATTGTGATGCCCTCTGATTCTAAAAAAAAGAAGATATAAATACTTTGAATTGAGGTTTTATTACGGGGCTTAGTTTTTGTAAGAAGTTTGAATGCTAGATGAGGACTCTGGGAAGCCGCTAAGGAGCGCCCCTCTCCCCAGCATTGAGAACCCAGATGTGTTTCCCTCTATGGTAACTATGATCACACAGCTGCACCTGCCTGTTGAATTATGATCAGGCGGAAGAATCCATGTCTGTTGCTTACTTTGGAGCTGTTTGTTTCTTTGGCCAGATCAGTACTCTAGGAAGCCACTAAGGAGTCCCTTGGCTTTGAGAACCCAGATGTCTTACTTCCCTGTCTGGTAACTGTGGTCAGGCAGTTGGGGTCCAACTGTCTGTTGAATTTGCGTAAAGGAAGTCATGTCTGTTGACTTTTAATTTTTCTGTATTTTCTTTGAGGTTCATGGTATTGACTCCCCTGAACTAGGTGAATTACATATGTGTTTGACTTAAAGACTGATGCATGTGCTTGATTAAAATGATTGTTAACCCCTCAAAAGTTGCCTTTCCTTTTATCTATGTAGAGCTAAGAACTTATCGTAGCAGGCCCCGCTATATATGCTGGGGTGTTTACTGTTAGAGTTGCTAACTTTGAATGTTGGTGTTGGTGCTGTTATTGGTGCTATTTGCCTCTTGTTTGCTTCAGTGTAAAGTGCTGGCATGTAATTGGCATGCAAGTGTTTTCTTGGCTTTCAAGTGAAGTACTAACAAGTTGTAGGAATATACTAGCTCCTTCTGCTGCTGGTGCTGGTTGTGGTGCTGGTATTGCTGTTGTTGCTGCTGTTCCTGCTGGTGCTAAGCTTTTAGGTAAAGTGTTAGTTTATTGTTAGAGTGTATTGACTGCTCCTACTTTTACTGCTGGCGCTGGTGCTACTGGTGGTGGTTGTGGTGGCCTGTTGTTAGTTTTCAGCATAAAACACTAGTGTATGATTTGAGTACAATTGGTATCTTGTTGGCATTCAAGTCAAGTATTACATGTTTTTGGAGTGTAATTGCTGCTGGTGTTGCTCTTATTGGCTTTGGTTTTCACAGTAAAGTGTTATCATGTTGTTAGCATATAATTGGCATGTTGTTGTTTCTGGCATAGTGATATTAGTATGGAACTGACTTGTTGGAATATAATTAGTGTGTTGCTGATTTTGGCAGTAAAGTGTAGAGTGTGCAACTGGTATTTTGCTGGTTTTGACATTGTGATGTTGGCATGTTATTGGAGTGTCATCTTTGATGTTATGTGGCTTGTCGTCTTTACGGTATGATGCTGTGATGTTATCGCCTTTGACATGTCAGTGTGAATCATGTTCTTTATATATGAAATTTACCCTCCTTTCCTTCTTCTTTGCCAGATTGCTTACAGAATAGATTTTCTTCTCACATCTCTAAAGCTAAAATATGACTATTCATCTGGAGCCAAACAATTATTTCTATAGGTTGCTAAGACAAATTGCACATATACATTCTGTAAGGCAGATAAATACAACATGCAAGATGGCTCCTAGCACAGGTTCACTTTTGATTTAGTCGGACAGGAAAGACACTAAGACAGGGTTAATAATCATACTTAATTTTAGTCTAGTTTCCTGAGAAAAGGATTGCTGATAATGAGAATACAAACTCTTAGAGCATTCCCTAATGACTCTTCTCACAGGGGACAGAGAAGCCAGGAAATTACCCCTTGACTCAGTGGGGTCAGTGGAGACAGACACAACTTGTCACTCCTTTAAATTCCCTCAAGGCTCAATAGGGGCCAGGTGAGGCAAACACAGATTTCCCCCAAGCCTTGATGGAAGCCAATCAAAGAACACACAACATTCCAGCTTGTACACTAAATCTCAAAGTTCCCCTAAAGGCTCAGTGGGGGCCACTTGAAGTACACATAGCATTTGTGCATTCAACCCTAAGGTTCCCCATTTATGCTTTAGTAACCAGCTGTTTTATAGGTGAACAGACAAGGAAGACATATTGCCAGCAATAGCCTCTCAAGTTTACATCACCTCATCCCTCTATCTCACTGCACAGTTGCAGTGGATGTTTATATTATTTATCATTATGTAGTGCTGCATAAGCATGGTGGACATATTTTGAACCATAACTGTTGGAACCTATATCTAATGCCTGAGAACCAGAGAATATTATGGCTATGGATCCTGGGAAACTGAACTCTGAGAAATAACAACAAAAATTCACTTCACACTCACTAAAATCCACCTTACACTAAAATTCATCTCACATACATATTCTAAGATAACACTAGAACATATATTTAGTATTTATCTATATTTTGAAGGTTAGTAGGAAGATGGGAATTACAGAAGTACAAAAAACTCGGCACAGTGTAACTTCACCTAGCCCCTTCAGGAAGGAGAGGACCATACATTGCAACTAAGCTGTGTATAGTTTTACTTCAAGCTGGAGGTTTTTATGATTGAGGGCTTCACTGACAGGATGTGCAAAAAGATGTTTGTGACCAGAGGCCCATCAATGTGATTGGTTGACTTGGGGAATTTAGACATAGGCTAACAAGTACATTGATGTGCCTGGGAGCTTGGTAGCTCTGACTGAATGATGCAAGCTTTATTAAAAATTTGTTTTAAAAAATTCTATATCTTGCAAAAAAGTTTCCATTTTTCTCCCTCAGAAACCTTGGCTGAAATGACCCATGATACATTCACAGTCACATCTAAGCTAAAATGCAATATCTGTGGGTTGTCAGAGAGAATATCCACTTGACATTTGAGGATAAATCTGGAAAAAAAAGTAATACAGTTCAGCTACAATCCATTTTCTTTGCCCCTTTCCAAGTAATCATAACAAAGAGATGTAAGATGTAAATTCTCTGTCTGCCAAGTACTTAGCAGATTACTGCTCCTAGGAATTGGGAAAAGCTCAGCAAAACAAATGCTTTACAGAGTGATAAAAGAGCTACCCATAACTTTTTCAATCAAAAATTTTCTGGGCTTTTGAGCCAAGGGAGAAGACCCTAACAAATGTCAAAGACCTTGAATATGTGACCAGTGATGGGTTGTGCACCTGTCATCTGAGGGCTTGCATCACCAAACTCATTACCCACTGGCTGCAGAGGAGTGGATTTTTCAGCCAAAACAAACTTAAAGATCATCTCCCAAGTAAATTGTAATCTGTGTCAGTGGAGGGAGTACTTTTTCAGTGAAATTATAGATCTCTGAAGGACATGTGTGTGTGTGTGTGTGTGTGTGTGTGTTGTCAAATCTGTGGTCAAAGTAGCACATTCTCTTTACTATGAATATTATTGCTTACTTCTCAACCAAACTTGCATGAAATAGAAGTTACAGGAATAGGGAGGGAGGATAGATCTGAGAGATGTAACAGAGTTGGAAGCAACAAATGACTCAAGGTGAAAAATGTTATCTACCTCCAGAGAGAGAACTGATGAGTTCTGAGTATAGATTGATGCAAGAAGTCCTAACTGGAATTTGTAGGAGGTTCCTCACCTGGAATTTCCTTTACCAAGGAAACCACAAATCCATTCTTGATCCCTACAGAAAATTTAAATACATACACACACACACACACACACACACACACACACACACACTGAGATAATTTGGAAGGAATAAAAAGATACCAAGGTTTAGAAAATATGCACATGACAACTGCCAAATATTAAGGGTCCAGGTCTCTTTGGCCTATTCAATGTCAGACATCTAGGATATTGACTAAATATTTAGTTTTTCATCTAAGTCAACAAATCTCAAACATGAGACAGGAGTGATATGGGTTTTTCTTTGAAAAAAGACCTAAGATTTCAATGGACAGAAAGTGTAATATGAATCAACGATTCAATATGGTAGCCCCTAGTTAATGTCGTCTTTGAGAGCATTAAGATAAACGTTTGTTGTCGTTTAGTTGTGCCTGAACATTTCTGACCCTATTTTTGGTTTCTTTGGCAAAGATACTGGCAAACATGGTTAAGTGACTTATGCATGGTCACAAAGCTCAGTATCTGAGGATGGATTTGAATTCATGAAGATGAGTTCCTGATTCAAAGTCTTGTGTTCTATCCATTCTGCCACCTTGTTACTTTTACTGATGAAGTAACTGGTGCTATTCAGATTAAATCATTTGTTCAATGCCACACAGGTAAAGAGGAATCTTGGATCAGTAGAAATGGAACCGAATTAGAAATAAAAGGAGACAGAAGATCTCAGTTAAAATCCTAACCCTGTTCTTTGTTCTATCTGTGACCAGGGGAAAGTTACATAAAAATATTTGGCCCTCACTTCCTTATCTGAAAAATGAAGGAATTATACTAAAGACCTCTAAGTTCTCTTCTTCCTTAAAATCTATGTTCCAGAAGAATCAGGTTTCAAACTCAGCTCCATGGACTCCAAATCCAATGCTTTCCCTTATTCTTCCACTTTGCATCTAGAGCAACTAACTTGTTATTCTATTTCTGAATTGATTAACACTATATTAGTTTGAAGTCTTATTGAAGGGATCCATAAATTATTAAATATAAGTAATAGGGAATACTCTTATGAGATAAAATCTTAAAATAGTCTATGGAAACAAAGTTATTTTCTTTATACTATACATAATACACACATGAATATATTTTCAACAGGTGTTTATATTTCATGCTTTTCAAATGTAAGCATAAATATTTAAAAGGGGATAGAGGGTCAAAAGATCCATTTCTGGGAGAAGGAAGAAATAGAGTCTATATTTGATAAGGTTCCTAAAGTCACTGCATGATATACATTATATCCAGAACTATTTTGAAACCTGCCTCAGGTTATGATACAGCACTGGTATCATAGAAAGAGCACCACTTCTGGAATATGGTATGATTCAAGGCTCATTTCTGTTACTTGCTCAAATCACAACTTCCATGGATCTCAATTTCTTCCTCTGTAAAATGGACTAGATCATCTTTCAAGTTCCTTGCTGTTCTAAATCTATATTTCTTCCTTTCTACCCTCAGTAGCACAGAAATGAGTATTTGGAAGCCTGAGAGATTAAAGAAATGGTCTTACACTTTCTTTGACACTCACATTCTATATGTGCCCTGAGTGGGGAAGCACCAGCAACAGTCTTCTTCATGCAATAAAAAATAAACCACACAATGAAGAGACATAGCACCTCAAGTCCATAGAAAAAATTAAATACTAATGTGTACAATTAAAACCGAGAATCACCTACCCAGCAAAACTAAGTATAATACTTCAGGGGAAAATATGGTCATTCAATGAAACAGAGGATTTTCAAGCATTCTTGATAAAAAGACCAGAACTGAATAGAAAATTTGACTTTTGAACACAAGAATCAAGACAAGCATGGAAAGGTAAACAAGAAAGAGAAATCATAAGGGACTTTCTAAAGTTGCACTGCTTACATTTCTACATGGAAAAATCATATTTGTAACTCTTGAGACTTTTCTCAGGATTTGGGTAGTTCTAGGGATTATACACACATACTATGTATATATATATGTGTGTGTGTATGTGTGTGTGTTTGTGTGTGTGTGTGTGTGTATATATATATATACACACATATATAGAGAGAGTACAGGATGAGTTGAATAAGAAGGGATGATATCTAAAAAAATAAAAGTAAGGGGTGAGAAAGGAATATGTTGGGAGGAGAAAGGGAGAAATGGAATGGGGCAAATTATGTCTCACAAAAGAGGCAAGAAAAAGCTTTCTCAATGGAGGAGAAAAGGGAAGAGTTGAGAGGGAAAAAGTAAAACTTACTCTCTTTGCATTTGGCTGAAGGAGAGAACAACATGATCATTTAATTTGGTATGAAAATCTATCTTTCACCACAGGAAAGTAGGGAATAAGGGGACAAATGAGGTGGGAGGATGATTCAAGGGAGGGCAAATGGGAGTAGAGAGTAATTACAAGTAAACACTTTTGTGGAGGGACAAGGTCAAGAATAAGAATAGAAAAAATGGGGGGCAGGATAGGATGGAGGGAAATATATTTTGTCTTACACAACATAACTGTTAGGGAAGTCATTTCCAGAGCTGCACATGTATAGCCTATATGGAATTGTTTGCCTTCTTGGGGATGGATGGGGAGGGAGTAAGAGAGAGAAGATGGAACTCTAAGTTTTAGGAAAGAACATTGAGAATTGTTTTTCATGCAACTGGGAAATGAGAAATACAAGTTATGGGGTACAGAAATTTATCTTCTGTTACAAGAAAAGAGAGAAGATGGGAATAAGGAAGGGAAGGATATGATAGAACGGAGGACATGTTTAAAGAAGGGATAAACAGAATGTAAGGTATGTTGGGGTGGGAGAAGGGGAGAGACGGGGAGAAAATTTGGAACTCAAAATTCTGTGGAAATGAATGTTGAGAACTAAAAAGAAATAATTTTTTTTAAAAAATATCTCAAAAAAGGAAGAAAAACATAATAAGTCAAATTATTTAAAAGACAGAACTCAAGATAGTGGCCTCAAAAATTTTTATTCCATGAGAAATACAGTCAATAAAAGACAAAATAAATATAAGGGGTGTGAATTAAAAAATGAAAATTTTTTTCAGAAAGAGAAGATAAGTGATGAAGAAAAGTAACAGAAAGATCTTTTGTAGAAAATAGCAGAATGGGTGGAGCCAAGATGGTGGAGTAGAAAGACTCATGTATGTTAGTCCCGAGCCCACACCCCATATATTTCCTGCAAAAAGAACTCCCCACAAATTCTGGATCACTGCAAGGTGCACAGAAACGCAGTGGAAAAGATTTCCATTCCAGAGAGCCCTGGAGAGCCATCCCCAGGGGTCTGTCGTGCTCCAGACAGCGGAGTCCACCCCTGTGCTGCCCTGGCCCAGCAGCCCCAGAGGAGCAGATTTGAACAGGCTTCAGGGACGGAATCTCCAGTGGCCGGGAAGGTCCCTCCACCCACAGATGCTAAAGGTCAGTGAGAGAGACTTCTAGGCTTGCCAAGAGGGGAGTGGGGTGTCTCTGTGACTCAGGCCCCCTCAGGAGGCAGCATCAGAAGGAGCGTTGGAGGGAGCAGCAGAGGCAGTGGCAGTGGCCTGGGACTCCCCAATCAGGCAGAAGTTCAGGGCCATTACCAAAAGTATCTGCATAAACCCCCTGAGGGAACTGAGCCTGAGAGGTGACCCTGCCCCCATCCAAGCACCAGAACTTAAGCTCACACTGAATAGCAGCCCCACCTGCTGTGGAAAACCCATTTGAATCTCAGACCCCAAGCAATAGCTGGGCGGATCTAGGTGTGAGTGGATAGGAATTTCAGAAGTCAAGTAACTGGCTGGGAAAATGCCCAGAAAAGGGAAGAAAAATATGACTATAGACAGCTACTTTGATAGGGTACAGATGTTCCCACCTTTCAATTCTGATGATGAGGAACTATTCTTACCATCGGGGAAAGACATGGAGGTTGGGGTCTCTGAATCCTAGACATCCCAGGTGGATGTCCAGTGGACTCAGGCCATGGAAGAACTCAAAAAAGATTTTGAAAAGCAAGTTAGACAGGTGGAGGAAAAACTGGGAAGAGAAATGAGAGAGATGCAAGAAAAGCATGAAAAATGGGGCAATACCTTGCTAAAGGAGACCCAAAAAAATGCTGAAGAGAATAACACCTTGAAATATAGGCTCACTCAGTTGGGAAAAGAGGTTCAAAAAGCCAATGAGGAGAAGAATGCTTTCAAAAGCAGAATTAGCCAAATGGAAAAAGAGGTTCAAAAGCTCACTGAAGAGAATAGTTCTCTCAAAATTAGAATGGAACAGATGGAGTCTAATGACTTTCTGATAAACCAAGAAATCACCAAACAAAACCAAAAGAATGAAAAAATGGAAGAGAATGTGAAATATCTCATTGGAAAAACAACTCACCTGGAAAATACATCCAGGAGAGAAAATTTAAAAATTATGGGACTACCTGAAAGACATGATCAAAAAAAGAGCCTAGACATCATCGTCCATGAAATTATCGAGGAAAGCTGCCCTGACATTCTACAACCAGAGGGCAAAATAAGTATTGAAAGAATCCATCGATCAGCGCCTGAAAGAGATCCAAAAAGAGAAACTCCTAAGAACATTGTGGCCAAATTCCAGAATTCCCAGGTCAAGGAGAAAATATTGCAAGCAGCTAGAAAGAAACAATTCCAGTATTGTGGAAATACAATCAGTATAACTCAAGATCTAGCAGCTTCTACATTAAGGGATCAAAGGGTGTGGAATAGGATATTCCAGAAGTCAAAGGAACGAGGACTCAAACCAAGAATCACCTACCCAGCAAAACTGAGTATAATACTTCAGGGGAAAAAAATGGTCTTTCAATGAAACAGAGGACTTTCAAGCATTCTTGATGAAAAGACCAGAGCTGAAAAGAAAATTTAACTTTCAAACACAAGAATGAGAAGCATGAAAAAGTAAACAGCAAAGAGAAGTCATAAGGGACTTACCAAAAGTGAACTGTTTACATTCCTACATGGAAAGACAATATTTGTAACTCTTAAAACTTTTCAGTATCTGGGTAGTTGGTGGGACCACACAGACATACACACACACACACACACACACACACACATGTAAAGGTGTGCATGCACACACACATACACACATGCACACACATACAGAGACAGAGTGCACAGAGTGAATTTAATAGGATGGAACCATATCTTAAAAGAAATTAAGGTAAATGGTGAGAGAGAAATATAGTTGGAAGAAAGAGGGTGAAATGGAATGGGGTAAATTATACCTCATTCAAGAGGCAAGCAGGAGAATTTTTAGTAGAGGGAAAATGAGGAGAGCTGATAAAAAAAAAAAACAAGAAGTTTACCCTCATCACATTTGACTAAAGGAAGGAATAAAATGCACACTCATTTTGGTATGAACACCTATCTTACAATACAGAAAAGTGGGGGAGAAGGAGATAAGCAAGGGCGGGGGGATGATGGTAAGGAGGGCAACGGGAGGAGGGTGCAATTTGAAGTCAACACTCAGGGAGAGACAGGATCAAAAGACAGAACAGAAACAATGGGGGGCAGGATAGGATGGAGGGAAATACAATTAGTCTTACACAATACAACTATTGTCGAAGTCATTTGCAAAACTACACAGATAGGGCCTATATTGAATTGCCTGCCTTCCCAAAGGGAACAGGTGGGGAGGGAGAGATGGGGAGAATTTGAAACTCAAAGTTTTAGGAACAATTGTTGAGTATTGTTCTTGCTACTAGGAAATAAGAAATACAGTTAATGAGGAATAGAAAGTCATCTGGCCCTACAGGACAAAAGAGAAGATGGGGACAAGAGAAGGGAAAGATGATAGAAGAGAGGGCAGATTGGTGATGGGGAAAATTAGATTGCTCGGTGTATTGGGGTGTGGGGAGGGGATAAAAGGGGAGAAAATTTGGAACCCAAAATTTTGTGAAAATGAATGTAAAAAGTTAAATAAATATTTATTAAAAAAAAGACAATAGCAGAACAAAACTAATTAAAATGAACAAAAATGTTTTAAAAGAGAGGAAAGGAGAGTCTGTTTGACTACTTAACAGAGATGGGAATACTAAAGAGGAAATAAACAACTAGATAGAAGTAAGCAAGAAAAAAGAACTAATCAGCAAAACCTCCAGGGCAGGGAAAGAAGTGACAAAGTGAGAGATTGATGGAGAAGAGATTCAGGGGTAATAAGGTTTCCTTAAAATTATGATGGAGTCATTTTTCAGTTACATATGCCTTCATGATCTCATTGGAGTTTTCTTGGCAAAGTTTGTCATTTCCTTCTTCAGATCAATTTGTAAAGGAGAAACTGAGGCAAATGAGGTTAAATGACTTGCCCATATCACACAACTAGTAAGTGTCTGAGGCAAGAAAAACTCACAAAGAGGTTCAGTACTTTCCCCACTGTACCACCTACGTACCCTATGCCTTAAAACAGATTAAGCTGAAAGTATATCAAAAGGCGTAGTACTATGTTTATAGAAGAAAGAGGAAAGAAATACTAATTTGTGAGGGGAAAAATATTAGAGACAAATAGGGAAAATATTTCCACCTAACTCTCGAAACCATCAATGTTAATGCATTAAACAATCCAATAAAATGGAAAGAGTGAGAGGTTGGATAAGGAAACCAAATTATGCAATCTTTTGATTATAAGAAACATATTTAAAAACAGACACACAGAAAGTAAAAATGAGTGTCTACAAAATTATTTCCTATACTTCAAAAGCCATTCTCCAATAGAAAATTAGTCAAAGCATATGAACAAAAACTTCCCAAAAGTGCAGTAGCAAACAATTTGGAACCGAAGGAAAAAATGCTCCAAATCACCAATAATAAGAGAAATTAAAATTGAAACAACTAAAAAGTTTTTCCTCACACCCTAAAAATTGGTAAATACAACAAAAGATGGCAATAATCAATACTGGAGAGGTTGTGAGAAAATAGGACACTGATGCATATTTCATGGATCTCTGAATCTTTGGAAATGTTTTGGAAAGCAAAAAAAAAGTGATATGCAAATAAAGTGACTAAAATACCTATACCCTTTCTTTACTAGACATACCACAACTAGGCTATTGATATGAAGAAAGTCCCAATATATGCAAAAACAATTATAGTGGCAACTTTTATGAAAGTAAGGATATAGAAACAAAGTGGATGCCCATTAACTGGGAAATTGCTAAACAAACTGTGGTACAGGAATGTAATCGAAAATTACTATTAAGAAGTGAGGAATGCAATGAATACAGATAAGCATGGGAAAATCCATGGGAACTGATACAGAACAAAGTAAGCAGAAGCAAGAAAAATTATACATGACTACAACAAAGTAAAAAGAAAATAACTACATCCATAACCAAAAGTGAATATTGTAAAATTATAAATATTAAGCATCGTACTAGGGAAGAGATAGAAGAAAACATTAACAATTCACTCCTTTACAAAGGATAAAGACCCACCATTTTGCCCATTTCAGACATTTTCAATGAACTAATCAGTTCTTTGGATTCTTTTTTCTCTTCTTTCTTCAGATTTTTTTCTTTAAACATTCCATTTGTAGTATAAATATGGCTCTCCAGGAAGGGTAAAGGATAATGGAACATTATGGTGACCTAAAAAATAAGACACAGGTAAAAACTTAATTTAAAGAGGAAAGTACTAAGTCAAGGTAAGGCACTATTTTTATCACTCCTACCAATGTTCAACTTAAGGACTTTGTAACTGGGTTTTGTGATAGAGCTCTATATTCTAAGAGAAATCTTCAGAGGCTCCTTATCTGGATGTCCGAAGGACAGAGTTGTGGACAGACAGAAGTTTTCATTTTGCTCCTTAGAAGGAACTGAGACTACTTGCACTTGCAAGCTACGAGACAGGAGGAAGAATGGGAGAGCCAGCAGCGGAATGCATTTCCTCGGCACCAGGAATTTCTGATCAGGTTGGTAAAATACGCAAAAATGGATGCCAGAAAAGCATCCATAATGGTTGGTTGAGGTTAAAGCTGTGGTATGGTGTACATTTTGAGCAAGCAAGAAAATGCAACACACTAAAAGATGAAACTAGAAACTGGAAGGTTGAATATTGAGGCAGTTGCTGGCTTCTGAGATGCAATAAAATGTATGCCTACTACATGAGGCATCTATGAGCTCCAGATCAAAATTCTGAATATTACAGTTGCTGCCACTTTCAAAAACTAGAATTGGATTGGTGGAAATTAATTTTAAGTTTTGGAAAATAGTAAAAAGATTCTTTCCTCCCCACTTCCCTCTGCCAAAGTAGGACATAAGCTATTTTTAAAGATTTATTCTGTTGTGTAAGGCTACTACTTTTCTAAGTTTTGTTTAAATAATTTGCATTTTTGCTTGCAAGACAAATCCAATGCCTTTTATCTGTGCACTTCATTATTTGTGAACCAACAGAGAACAGAGAGGATTAGTGCTTAGATATTGACATATAGGGATAAATTATGGTGCAGCAACACAGAAAGACCTATGGTTAGAGTTCATTAGATTTTCTCCTGGCTGGGAGTTGAGTCAAATGGCAAAAGCAAATCCTATGGTTTTTATTCATTAGTTGTTTTTTTTTTTTTAATAAGCTTCCCTAAAGTCAGAATTAAGTAATTATAAAACATCCAGCACAGTGCCTGACACATAGTAGGCACTATGTAAATATTACTTGCTATTATTATTATTGTTGTTTCTGTTGTTATGTCTCATTTTAAAGATGAGAAAATTTAGGTCCAGAAAGTTTAAGTGGCTTCTTGAATGTCATACAGGTAGTAGTAGTGATGTGGAGGAGTACTTCCAATGTGGGGGCTTTCAAGGCACACTTCAGGACCACTCATGTGTCATTTTTGGCTACGTAGCACTCAACCTTCACCTGTGGCTCCAAAAAGCTATACCATGAGAAGCATAGTAAAGATTCTTAGTAGATAAACTAAAGCTGGTTGACAGTAACCAATGACTCTCAAACCCACTGCTGAGGTGGGGAGAAGGGTGTTTATCTCAAGCCTGTCTGAAGACTTCCCCCATCAGAATGGGTGGAGGAGGACAATTTGTTATGAGAACCACAAAGGCAGCAAAAGTAAGTGCCATGGGATGCTTAGAGCTTTGTCAGACATCAAAAGCTCCAAGATAATCCACTGCATCCCAGGCTATCACCAGTCATCCTGATTTTCGTCTTGCAACTGGTAGTTTGATGACTCTGGAGGAAAGAGTGAGACTGATGACTTTGTACAGCTCTAACTCACTTAAATCCAATTCATGGGGCAAGATCAGACCTTGTCCTGTGATGTCACTGGTCCCCTTTCGAAACAAGGGACAAAGCAATAGCTAGTACAGCTAGTTTTTAATCAATGTTTTCTTACTCCAAAACCCAGGGCTTTTTCTACTGTATCAGATTGCCTCCCTTTGTGGCAGTAGAACTGATAGATATGTTACTTAATCAGTGGATCCAATCTTTGTGTTTTTTACCTCTAGTACTGGATTCTAATCACTCAAAGATCTAGCTGCAGCCATCATAAACATACATAAATGTACATGCAAGTATCCATAGATGTATATGTTAGATACACATGTTCTCATTTCTGCAGTAGCTTTGAACTTAAATAAGCTCTATGGAGCAAGAAATAGATAAAGAATGGCCAAGTCATATATATGTATTTCCAAGAGTGAACTTTGATAGCTGTTAGAGGACTATGTCTATGCAAACCACTATGTTGCATTCTCTCCTCAAACAGTACCTACTTTCTTCCTTTGCAAAGGTGCCTATAGGGACTTTAAAAAAGCAGCAACCTAACCTTTTTGTGGGGCCTTAGAAGTTAGCTCAGTATCTATGCCATTTCATTAATCTAGGGTCAAAAATATAATGACTATAATTTATTTGGCTCGTTAACTTCATTCCTGTTAAGATACATTTCTTTTCAGGTTTATGCAAGCCCCAAACTTTTCCCTGCCCCCAAAAAGAGCTATTCACTAACATTATAGGTCAGAGCACATGTATACATAGAATAAAAATAAAGAGATGTAGCATTAAAATTACCAGGGGCTATTTCTTAAACTCTCCTAAAGAAGTTTGAAATATCAATTTCCAGGTAGCTAAAATTAGTTTTTTATAAACCTGCTCTTTATATCCTTTTGGTCATTTTCAGTGGAAGGATATCAAATATTCCTTCATTATTAAGATTGTAAGGAAAAAAGGGAACAGTGTCACTCTGTAGAAGGTGGTGATACTTACACTGACTTCTCTATGCATAGTATTGACTTCCTGGTCAATATCCAGGCAAAATCTTGGAACTTCAAATTTCTTTCTATTGACTCCATTTATATTAATCTCTTGAGACTATTAAAGCTCCAGACTTCCCATTTCATTTGTAATACCAGGATGCTAGTAAAGCAAGAGAAGGCAAAGGGGGAAGGAAGAATGTACAGAAAAAAAAGTGTTTCAAATATAATATTTTGATAAATATTTTGTTTCTTGATGAAAATTTATGCAGTCCCTTTAAAATTATACAAGTTATACTTGAACATCATCAAAATGAAAGTATGCATGCATATACACATTAGACAACATTACAAACATCAATACAATTATAATATTTACGACATTATATGTATTAGAGAGAGTGTTTTGTTTTGTTTTGTTTTTTGGTGAGGGGAGAATGAATGAGACTTTTAACTCTAACCATGGAAAAACCTAACCCTCCAATGCAGATCAACAGTTATTTCACAGTTTCCAGTGCCAGAGAGGAACCAGAGACAGTAAGAAATTACATGTCTTGCTTAGGGTCACTCAGTCAATATATATTAGGAAGGGGTCAGAACCAAGATTTTTGTAACTCCAAAACCACCACGCTGCCAACTGTTCCAGGATTATTCTACTATTAAATTTTTGTGCATTAAGAGATAAATAAAAACAAATCCATATACAGAGAGAGAATTGAAAGGAGTAAGAAGGCAAGACAGAGATTAGTGATCAAACTGTAAAGAAAAAAATCCAAGTTTAAGATGAAAAAAAGCGAAAACATGTTTTATATAAACCCCATTCAATTCCAAAACTCAGATTTGGAGAAGAGCCCAGTATGCCATTTTTAAGAAGAGCCCTCAGGACATCAGAGTTGCTCCCTTAGTTGTAGGCAGGTAAGGGAGTCATGGGAATCAGGTCAAGAAATATCCTCCTGGGACTCATTAAAGGGTCTCTGACCCTGGAACATTAGTTCCATGGTATTGTCATCTCAGATAATCAAAGAATGCCATCTCAACTGAGCTGAGGCACAGATCCAATCTGAGGAGGAGGCATCTAATGGGACAGCAAAGCTCACTCTCCCAGGAATACGGCTCTGTTTTCATTTTTCCTGGAAGACAATAAAACCTGAATATGGAAAGATCCTTCTTTAATACTCTTTTTTTATTTTTCCTAATGCTCTTCCAATTCTATGTCATTTTTCTCTCAAACCTTAGCAAATTCTGAGCTCCTCAAGCTATAAACTTCTGTTTGCTTCCCATTGCTGTCCAGGAAAAGGCTAGTTCAGGGAGAATAAGGTAAGATAAGAACCATCTTGATAAGCATCTTCTTCCCTTTCCTCACACATGGGAGAAAGAGAAAGGCAGTGGTTGCATGGTATCTTAATATTGTTCCTGTACTAAGACTATACCTGCCCAATTAAATCATCAGGGAAGCCAAACATTACCAAAAATGGATGTTCTTTTAGCCATCTCATCAAAGGAATCCCATTCCACATTCATTACTGCTAGAAAACATAAATATTTCTCCACTTGATCATGTCAGATGAAAGCTAGCTATAGAAGAGCCAGTGGAGTTGAGGACTGACCCACTTTCTCCATTAGTGGTTCATGAGCAATTGTATGTTTTGCCTCAGAGAGTCATATAGAATTTGAATCTGCATTTGCTTAAGAGAGAGGAAGTGGAAGGTTGGGGAAGTGGGAAGAAAATAGAATCTAAAATTCCCTGTTTCAAATTAAGGAAAGAATGATAGTACAGGATCTTCATAATGAAGAAGCCTCTGACACCTGTTAACATATCGTTGCTCTATTATTGACAAATTTTCCCAATGAAGCATAGCCTTACTGATGAGAAGAAAACTGAGCACTGAGGAGCATAGATTTCTTCAGGGTCACCCAGGGAGTTACATTCAAATCTGATGCTAGAATTCATATTTCTTTAGGGCCTTAGTATCTAACTTCTATAACAGTGTTTGCTGCTTTAACTAACCCCTTGCACTATTCCTCACCATAGTCCACCAAACCCACACACACCACATCATCCTCAAATAGCCAAACTGGAATATTTAATAATTATTTTTGGAAAACAGTTTTTTTGAAGTCAGTACCCACACAGAGCCATGTGTCTAGAGAAATACCCTAGTCTCTGCTAGCCCACAAGACGGCTTCTGATGTTAACTAATGGTCAAAAGGATCTCCAAGAGATTGTCTTCAATCTCATAATTTAAGTAGGTATTTAAGACCCTATAGATATAATTTCTCCTGAGAGAAACCTGCTGTCTTTGTGCAATAGGAAAGTCCAATTTTGCCCAGTAAACTGAACAAAGGTAAAGATACACACAGACAAAAAGATGGGGAAGGAAGTTAAAGGAGTGTTTTTTATCCTCATTTTCTAAATCCTTCTGCCAAATATTACTGCAAATTGGATGGTACCCTAGGAAGCCTCTGGATTCTATTTTTAGCTTCTATTTGGAATGGAGGTTTTCACTTTCTCCAAGGATTTGTGCTGTTTTTTCTCTATTATGTGTGTAAGTCACAATTGGCTCACTATTTATACTAAAGGTTTTCTGTCTGGGGTACAGCCCAAATACAAGAGTCTCTGATGGCTTCTGAAGTCCCCAAGATGGCCTCTGGCTCTAGTGAGCTATCTATGATACTGTGCTCCTATTAAATGTTTTCCAGTCTCTGAAAAGTCATTTTTCAATCTCTCCCTGTTCCAAACTACCATCACTCTCCTACTCCAAAGAGGAGATCAGAGACAAGTTCTAGGACATTTCTGATTCCAGAAATATCTTCTCTCCCCCATCTCCTCCTATTATCTTTCCCTTGTTAGGGTGTGGAGGGGTAGGATGAGTCAAAAAATATGAATGTGCCCTTCACATATAATTTCCTTTTCCCCTAAGAACTGAATATTTTCTCAAATGAGATTTCTATAGGTATGTGAGATCACTCAGAATAACTCCACTCCCTAATCATTAGGATCATAGATTTAGAGTTTAATCAAAATCCCTCTTTTAATGAAGAAACTTAGTACCATAGAAGTTAAACAGCTTGTTCTAGGTCACACTGGTAGTCAGTGGGGTTTCCTAGTCCCATATTACTTATTAGCTCTTAGGTATTCTAGGGGAATGTCAATGCAACTAGTAACAGCACTATAAAATGAGGGTAAAAGGAAAGTGGTAAGTAACTGAAAAGCAACAGGACAAGCACATATAACTGGACAAAGAACAGTTACTCTTTATATGGCTTTTTAAAAATGATTTCAAAGCACTTTACATATTTTAACTCATTTTATTCTCACAACCACTTTGTGAGGTATGGATCATCCTCATCTCAATTCTATAGGTGAAGAAGCAGCTAGATGGCTCAGTGAATAAAATGAGACCTGAAGTCAGGAAGATCTCAGTGGAAGTGTGGCCTCAGACACCTACTGTGTGTTCTTACTACCTAGGAGGTCGCTCAACTTTGTTTGTCCCAGTTTCCTCATCTGTAAAATGAACTGGAGAAGGAAATGGCAAACCACTCCACTATCTCTGCCAAGAAAACCCCAAAAGGTATTACAAAGAGATGGACATGACCGAACAACAACAGATAAGGAGAAGAGGTAAAATGACTTGCCCAAGACTACATACAAACTAATAAGTCTGTGAGGCAGAATTCAGGTCTCCCTTCCTCCAAGTCCAGGACTATATTCACTATGCCACCTAGTGAACCATGTGTAGATAGAAGGAATTCCATTTTACTCTCTTTCATTCCCTTATTTCACACTAATTTTCTTTATTCTAGATTTCTATGCCCATATCTTGTTCATACTTGTGTTAAACCAAATCATTCTTTATCATCTTTATCATCATTTCATATTCCATTATATATCAATCTCCACCTTTCTGAGAAGAAAAGAATGAACATTTCATCATTTCTCCAGCTTGGTTTCTGGACTTGGGGGGATAGAGGAATAACACCATTCCTTTGCCTCCCAGCACTTGTCTCCACTTGAAGGACTCTATCCTAAGGCTAAATGCCTATACACATTGACCATCTACCTACACTTCTTCCTTGATGATTAATCCATTTCCCATCTTTTCTGAATCACAACCACCACTGTTATCATTCAAATCCATTTCTTGGCACTGCATTATTGAGTCACTACCACTCACTCCAACCCAATCTTCCTAATTTGCCACTTTGAAGTTACCCATTCCTTCTACTGTGTCCTCTGGAATGTTACTTTATAGGTAACAAACCATCTTTGATCTTTAAGATTTCTCCTTTCCAGCTCTTTCTGTCTTCTAGCTGTCAATTAAATCCATCTCCTTCCCAATAACACAGAATCCCTGGCCTCCCTTTCCAGCGTCAGCTTTATTTTCATTCATTCATTCCCTCTCCTCACTGATCCAGGTGGACTCATACTCCTTATTCATCACTTTGAGACACTTCCTCTACTCTTCTGATTCAGTAATCTCTCTTCCACTGAGTTTCACTCAAACCATATCTATCACCCAATCAAAATTCTGATAACCATGGACAGATGATCTCAAAAACACATCCCTTCTTTCTGGAATGAATTCAATTCCTGATTTTTAATCTTACTCTCATACTAAAGGATGTTGACACGCACATTGATAATCTCAACCACCCTAATCTCGTTCATTGACATGCTCATTTCATATGATGTACTTCTCCACTCCACTTTAGCCACACATAAAGATGATCATGTACTTGATCTTGTCAATATTACCATCCTACTAAAGACAATAGTCTTTGAAATAATAATGATCATCATCATGATAATAAGAGTTAATATCTGTATAATGTTTTAAGATTTACAAAGTACCATATATATGTGTGCGTATATGTATGTGTATAGAAAGAGATACACATACATTATTTCATTGATCCTTTCATCAAGCCTATGAGGTAGGCACTCTCATTGTTAACAGTATTATAGATGAAGAAACTGATTCTAAGGGAATTAAATGTCTTATGTCGGGCTCCAAAACTGTAAATAACTTTTTCAAGATTTGAACTCAGAACAATTTGATCACTGCACCAACTAGCTGTTTAATATTAATATGTTAATACATAAAGCCATTAAATCTTAACTATCCTTTGTTTTCTCCTAAAATATGTGCTATAGATCACAGTATTCATGGAATTTCCTGTCTTCTCCATCACAAACTTCAAGATTGAGTAATCACTCATCTCTAAAGTTCCCATCCATTTCCTCATCATTAATCAAAATCAGGCCCAGCAAAGTTAATCAATTGTCAGCTCCTGGTTGATTCCTCTTCCATTTAAAAGAATAAAAACTTTCATTTAATCAAAACATACATTTCTCAGCTACTCAGTTTTGACTGAGATCCCCATCCAAGATCTAGGTATTATTGCAAATTCTCTATCACTCTAACATCATACCACTATGCCGTCTGCTTACCTTGAATTATATTCCCACAACAATGTCAGCTCTGATTCTTCTTCCAACGATCCTCATCCAGGTGTTCTAAATCATATTCCCTCCCCCAAGCTCCCAGGAAATTGCACATATTCATATGAATATATCTTCTCAATGTCCAATGTCTTTCCCCTGCCTCTTTTAACTCTCCTGTGAATTGTGAATATAATATAAATTTCCAGAAGGACATTCTCATCATAAATACCTAATCTCAACTGAACCAACAAGGTTGAATTTTCTTTGTAAGTTGGGATTGATTTTGTCCTATTTGTTATCCATCTTTTGTGCTAAGTGTATATATATCTTAGGTCCTGTGTTTATGGCTGGATTCCTTATTTGATTATTTTCTCCTGAGAATTAACCTTTTCTCCTATTCTTATTACTATATGGAACAGTATCATTGCATGCCACCCAAATTAGTAGATCTATGAAAATACCTGCTTCCTATTCTTCCTTTTTCGGTTTTAGAGCCCAATACTTGTCTCTAAATATTAAATGTCTTCTCCTCTTTTCAATGCTATTCTATTCTTAGATCTTCTAGTACAGATTATAACTTTTTTTCTTTCTTTTTTCTTGCTATTACTGCCCAAGGACCACCTCCACCCAAGTAGAATTTCCTTGGTAACAAATAGGTCCAAAGTAAAAAAGAAATAAAAGCATTACTTTTGTCTCCAAATATATCTCATTATGTACCTATAGTTCACCTCATCTCTGTTGAAAAGCATAAAGTATAATTCACAATCTTCTGAATAATAAATTCACTGCTATTCTTTCAAAGTACACTTTATTATCACTAAAAATTCAAAGTGGAGATGTATTTCCCTACTTCTTTTACCTTCTCTTTCAGCATGGAGTCCAGCCTATAAATTGTACACACATAGCTGCTATTTTGCACTTGTAGGAGCACAAGCATACCATAATCCCTGAAAGTCACTGAAAAATTAGGCTGTTCCACTCGTTTAACCTTGGGGGACTAAGTTTCTTGGGCAAATTCTGTTCATCATACAAATACACCAGTCTGAGAAATTATTAAGAGAGTGGTAGCCTCCTGAGCCACATTGAATTTATCAAGATGGGTCTTACAGTTTTTCTGTGAGTAGAATGATGCCATCTTCTTGACTACAGTTCAACATATTTCTTCCTGGGTTTTATGCAAACAGAATTGAAGAGAAGCTTATCCAAAAGCAGAAAACAAATTGTTTAATTAGATACAGATATTTCCTTGAATTTCTCTTATAACAAATCTATACCTTAATTATGCACACAGAAGCAGACACACTTAGCCACTCAGCCTTGAAGTTAGTACATGATCTGTAGGTAGAAGAGTAAAGGAAGTCCAATGGTTTTTTGGTTTACAGAAAGACAACCTTTTTTCTTTAAATATTGCTTCTGTCCATAAGGAAGCTGAACAACTTGTTGTAAAGAAGTATGTAGATCTGTGATCCTATCCATTTAAACTTAATGGACTTCTCTACCTCACCCCTGAAATCCTGCCTCCTTTACTTGATGTAGGTATTTTTTTGAACATTATTCAAGGAAATTTTGAAGAATGGGATTGATTCTCCACAGAAACCCAGACAGATACATGCACGCGTGCGCGCGCGCACACACACACACACAAAATCAATAATCAAAGAAATAGTGTTTAATAATATTGCATTGCATAATTAAAATATTTTAATTTGCTGAGCAACAATGAAAAAGCTGCAATCTCTCCCAAGCCCTAGAAGTCTCCTCACAAACCTTCACATATAAGATCAATCTGAACAAAGGAGTTCTAGAACATTTATAGTTTGAATTTGTTTAATGTTCATTTTAGGAAAGAAAACGATGCCCATTTAGTGCTTAATGCTCTCAAATAGTCATTCCCAAGGTATTTTGCTCTGCAAATCTTTTAACAACAAATGCAGTAACAGCAAAATATGTTGTCAATCACAGGAATAATTTAATACACTACTCAAAATATTCCTTAGGTGCTTACAATAAGTACAATAAATTTTGCCCCCAAACAACAAATTAAATTTTTCACTGTGTAACAATACTCATAAATAATTTAAAAATTACCAGTAAATTGAAAACTCTAAATATAAAAATATTCTGTGAAAATTAAAAGCAATCTAGCAAGACCTCATTCATATATTTATCTGCAAAACTTTACATTAGATTTGTTTTATAATTTTTATTTAATAGATACAATATCTTCAGCTAAATAAATAGTGACTAGAAAGTTAATTAACTCGTATGGTGGTTTGGAAACATTTGATAACAGGTTGTGAAATGGGAAGACATATTGCATTTAAAGGGTCAATTTGAGGTAATTGCTGCACAAAAAAACCAAAATTGTTGCAAATATAATGATAGCAGTTTTGAATCACTACAGAAACAAGTATATAAAGTTTCAAGCCTGCACATGCTTCTTACAACAGAAAAAATAGATATTTACAATAAAATTGGCTAATTATTATCTGCTTAGATAACCCTTAGAGAATTTTTAGGGTGAACCCACTGAGCCATTGCCACAAATATCAAAGATTTTAGCAACCATTGAATAGAAACAACTGCTGTAGAAGAAGAATTAACAATACTCAGTTTATAGATTTATACTTTAGCTGCTTATACTTGTGTTTGTTCAATTTTCTTCTTCTCACCACAATTCTTCAAATTTATCTTAATATCCCTGTCCACCTGACTTTCTCAATTACAGATATATAATAAATTTATACAAATCCACATAATCTACAAAAATCAATTATCTTTAGGCAGAAAACAATGAAACTTTAAAAATGCGGACAAGAATTTAAAAATCCAAGAAAAAGTACAATTATCAAGAAAATCTAAAAGAATAATGTCATGGCAGTAGTTTAAAAAGTTTAATAATTTTTTAGTGGGTTTTTATTCTGTACACACTTTACAGTTATTCATCACCCTTTATTTGGCCCTACTTGATGAATATTTTTGTCATTTTTTTTAGAAGGGAAATACTGTTATCAAAAAATAAGCTCAATAATAGTTGGCATGAGACCCTTTGGCCAAAGAAAGGCTCTCAACCCCACTGACTCACCACCTACTAACTTTTACTGGCCTCTAAAATCATATATTTACAGTATTTCTAGATTTGTTGGGGCTATATATGCACCTCTGTAGTCATACAGGAGAAAAAAGAGCCTGTACAATGGAACTCTGGAACATCACCCTGGAGAACAGTTTCTTCCTCATTGGAATTCTCCAAGACAGTAAATACCCAGGACTGGTTTGTGCCACAATCACATTCCTCTACCTGGTGGCTGTGATCTGCAATGGTCTCCTACTCCTGTTGATTGCTTTGGACAAGAGGCTCCATGTTCCTATGTATTTCTTGCTCAGCCAGCTCTCACTTATGGATCTCCTCCTTACAACTGCCATTTCCCCCAAAATACTTGTGGATTACTTGTGTGGACAGAACACCATCTCATTTTCAGGCTGTGGATTTCAGATGTTTCTATTACTGACAGTTGGAGGTGCTGAAGATATCCTGTTGGCCTTCATGGCATTTGACCGATATGTAGCCATTCAACATCCCCTGAACTATATGGTAATTATGAGACCAAAAGTTTGCTGGTCCATGGTGGCCACATACTGGTTCTTGGCATCCTTGAACTCCCTTGTGCACACCATATACACTATGCACTTCCCTTTCTGTAGAACCCGGGAGATAAGTCATATGCTCTGTGAGATTCCTCCTTTGTTGAAGTTGGCATGTGGTGACACCACAAAGTACCAGTTCTTGGTGTACACAATGAGTGTGACATTCCTCCTCATCCCCTTCTCTGCTATCCTTGCCTCCTATACACTAGTCTTGAATGCTGTGTTTCACATGTCCTCAACCCAGGGGAGACAGAAAGCTCTCCTTACCTGCTCATCCCATCTGACAGTAGTTGGGCTCTACTATGGAGCTGTTCTGGTCATGTATCTCCAGCCCAGTGCTTACCACAGTTCTCATCAGGACAATATCCTTTCTGTGTTCTATACTATTATTACTCCAACTGCGAATCCCCTGATCTATAGCCTGAGGAACAAGGATGTACTGGGAGGCCTGAAGAAGTTGCTAGGGAAAGGCCCTTCAGCACCAAAATTGTAGAACCCTAGACATGTCTTTGCTGTGATCTTCTAGATGAGAGTTAGTTGCTAGCAAATTCTCTCTAGGTTTGTTTTTACTTATCTGAAACATCTCATGTGATGCCATAATCAAATTTTACCTTTTATCCTTATGTCAACACTATTGCATTCTATACATGAGTTCTTTCAGGATGTGAGAGCCATTTACGCAAGGAGTAACATAAGAGAAATTCTAGACAGTTACAAAATATTTGACTTCTCTAATCACTGGTAATATATGTGCTCATGTTAAAAATATAAAAACTTATACTTCATAATGCAGTCTAGATTTTTTAAGGAATTGTATTCAAAATCAGTATAGCTTGAAGAATATACTTTCCCAATTTTGAAAACTAACATAAATTATGTCCCTCTCCAGTGTTTTGACATTTCTCTCAATCTTCATGATTTTCTTTTTTCTATTAATTTATTTTTCACTTTTTAATATTCACTTTTGTAAGATTTTGAGTTTAATTTTCTCCCTCCCTCTCCTCACTCCTCCCTAAAACAACATGTTTTATGTCTGACATAGGTTATAAATGTATAATCATATTAAGTATATTTCCATCTTAGTCATGTAAAGGACAATCAGAACTAAAGGAAAAAACCACAGCAAAGGAAAAACACAAATAAAAGAAAATACTATGCTTTGATCTTCATTCAGATTCCATAGTTCTTTCCCTGGTTGTAGATAGCATTTTCCATTTATTGTCTTTTGCAATTGCCTTACATCCTTGCATTGCTATCAAAGTTGATCATCACACATTGTTGCTGTCACTATATACAATATCCTCCTGGTTCTGCTCACTTTACTCAGCATCAGCTCATGTAAAGCTTTCCAGGTTTTTCTGGAATCCACCTGCTCATCAGTCTTCATGATTTTCAAACCACAAATAACAGCTTAGCAATGACCTTTGCGAACAGCATCCCCTATACAAAAATTTCTCCCACAAGTCCACTGAGTCTCTACTAGAAGAAGTCAAGGAAGGGTAAATTCCCTATTTTCAAGAACAATTCACTTTAAGTCAACTACATTTATTAATTTTTCTTTAATCAAATAAATTTTAGGGTCACTCAATGAATAATACAGGACAGTGTATTGGGTATAAACAGAAAGCTATATATTAAAAATGGAGAACTATTCAGAAGACACAATATAAAAGGTACTATGAGGAGGAATGCATAACTAGAATAAAATATGGGCAGTGACATAGTGACAGCAAGGAATAACCTATAGATATTGTGCATTGGTATCCATGCAGCTTTAAGAAATTATAAAAAGATCAGCAACAGATTAACCTCTTGTTCAATATATTCAGAAGGTCATAAGATGAGCTCTACAAGATGGGTCACATGGATGGATTACTCTCCCACATCAATGAGAATACAAATTTGTCATGAGTTGGAGTAAGGAGTTAGTCAGAGATGCCTGGGATTGTTATGGGCATTAAAGGGAAGTACCATTCATATTCAGTAAATAAAAAGTCCTGTATTTCTTGGAAAAGTTGGTATTTCACTGTGCTATATGCTATGAAAGTGCTTCCCATAACTGTTAATGGGAGTTATGTGGATCTATGAAGTGTTTTTTAAAGAATCAAGTCTCTCATGACTTTGGAATACCGCTCTAATAGAGAGCCTGGAACCAAAACTTGTTGCATTTTCCCTCTCCTTTCAAGGTCATTAAAATGCTCTTGAAGGACAATAGAAGGACCACCAGATCTGGAGCCAAGTAGATCTGAGTTAAAAGCCAGCCTCAGACACTTACTTGTGTTTTGACCTATGGAAAGTCACTTAGCTCTTTCCTTATCTGTAAAATTGGGAAAACAAAACCATTTATATTCCTGGGTGGTCGTGAGAACTAAATAATGTATGTAAGGACTTTGCAAACCTGAAGCTCTTTATAGAAATCCCAGCTGTGATAATAATAACAAAATGATTCTATTTGGTATTAGTATTGTTATTATTATCTTCTTCAATGACACAAATTTCATCTGCCTAGCATAAAACAAATTCCGTTAATGAATAGATTAAAATAGCTCAAAGCAGATTGGATGCGTTAGGGAAGGGATAGATGAAATAAAGTGTCTCCTTAAAATAACAAGCCTGTACCACTGGCTTTCATTCAAGAGATTCTCAGTTTTCTTCTTTTTCCTCTTTGTTTTTCTTTGTTAATATTTCCTTCATTCATTCTTTCAAAATTCTCTATTTTCCCTAATAAGCTGAAGATCAGAGAGGTAGTCCTTCAACCCTTTCACCTTGGGGATTGGGAGGAAGCACCTTGCATATACCTACCTTATACATGTAATTTTCTTTTCAACTTGAAAAGAAATATAAAATAGTGCAGTGAAGATTCTCCCCAAGTTCTGACCTGGGCAGTACTTTTTTTTATACAGTCTTCTCTTGGGGTCTCATCAGGGCACCTGGGTTCAAAATAACATTTCTGGGCAGATGATTCCCAGATCTATGTATCCACCCCTACCCTGTTTCCTAAATTTCAATCTCCCTTTACCACCTTCTCTTGAATAACTCAAGTTGGATGTCCCATAGTCTTCTTAAAATCAACTTGCCCAAAACAAAATTCATTATCTTTTTCAAAAGAACCCACCACCTTTCCTTTCTTTCCAACTGCTGAAGGAAACATCATTCTCCCTCTCATTCAAGTTCTTAACCTCAGTGTCATTCTACATATCATATATATCCAACTTTTTGTAAAGCTTATGCTTTTTTACTTTAACATTACTCATGTGGGTTCCCTTATTACCATCCCACACAACTAGCACCATTATATACAAACATGCTTCAGAGATAACGCAGGTTCAGTTCTAGACCACCATAACAAAGCAAACATCTCAATAGAGTCACACGAATTTTTTTGCTTCCTAATACATATAAAAGTTATATTTACACTATACTGTAGTGTATTAAATGTTTAATGGTGTTATGTCTGAAAATGTACACACCTTAAGTTAAGAAAATACTTTATTGCTAAAAATGTTAACTATTGTCTGGGCCTTCATTAAATCATAATCTTTAGTTGGTATGTATGTGTGTGAGTGTGTATGAGTGTGTGTGTGTCTGTGTGTGTGGTCTTGCCTCAATTCTGATGGCTGCTAACTGATTAGGGTAGTAGTTGCTGAAGGTTGTGGTGGTTGTGGCAATTCATTAAAATA
This sequence comes from Bettongia penicillata ogilbyi, assembly GCA_023548195.1. Classification (NCBI taxonomy): domain Eukaryota; kingdom Metazoa; phylum Chordata; class Mammalia; order Diprotodontia; family Potoroidae; genus Bettongia; species Bettongia penicillata. The sequence goes on along the minus strand of JAJHZJ010000126.1, from coordinate 8,057,397 downwards.
AGAAAAAAATGAATTTTGCTGTGTTGATTGACTTTTCCTTTCATTTGAACACTTAGAGTTCATTGTAGGGTTATTAATTGGCCTAATTTCAATATTATTGTATCTCAGGGCATAAAAAGGAGGCCAAGAAAGGGGGAAAAGAGGAGAAGTGGCAGGTCAGTGGAACAGTCAGAATACAAACAATATGTTTTTATTAAATTCACCCTCTTATATGGGTGTGGTTCTTTTTTTAAAAAAAATTAGCAATAGTTTATTTTTTTCAATTACATGTAAAGACAATTTTCCTCCCTCCCTTCTCTTTCTCCTCTTTGAGACAGTAAGAAATTTGGTATAGGTTATATATGTTCAATCATATGAAACTAATTTTCATGTTAGTCACATTGTAAAAAAAGAAAGTTTTCAAAAATATTACATTTTCAAAAAAAAAGAATAATTAAAACCACAACAAAATAAAGTGAAAATAACATGCTTGGTCTGCATTCACTATGTAGCTGCTTTTTTTCTCTGGATATAGAAAGAATTTGCTATAATGTCTTTTAGAATTCTCTTGAATGATTGTATTGCTGAGAAGAGCTAAGGCAATCATGTGTGATCTCTATGCAAAATTGCTGTTATTTTGTACATTAGTCTCCTGGTTCTGCTCACTTCTCTCAGCATCGATTCATGTAAGCTTTTTCAGGTTTTCCTGAAATCTGCCTGTTCATCATTTCTTATAGCACAATGCTATTCCATTACATTCATGTGTCATATCTTGTTCAGCCATTCCCAAATAGCTGGGTATCCTCTCAGTTTTTACTATTTTGGCACCATCATAAAAGCAGCTACAAACACATTTTTTTTTAATTTAGGTTTTTTCTCCCTTTTTAAGATCTTTTTAGAATACATACCTTGTAATGGTATTGCTGGATCAAAAGTTATACACATTTTGAATGACCCTTGGGCATAGTTCCAAATTACTCTCCAGAACAATTGGATGACTTCACAACTGCACCATCAATGCATTAGGTGTGGTGACTGGCACTAAAACAATTATAATAGTAACATCAAATAACACAGATGATAATATCAGATAATGAGAATGAGGAATTTTGAAATTTTTTGAGAATTACCAAAATGTGACACACAGACATGATGTGAGCATATGCTGTTGGAAAAACGGTGTCGTAGAATTGTTCACCACTTCTTTGCCAATAACCTTTATGATGATATTTAAAAAATAAAACTGAAGGATGAGAGTGGAACATATTTGGAGAAGGAAAAAGGAAGAAATAAAATGGAGTAAATTATCTCACATAAATAAGGCAAGAAAAAATTTTACTATGGAAGGGAAGAGGTGAAAGGTGAGAGGGAATGAGTGAACATTACTCTCATCAGATGTGGCTTAAGGAGAGAATAACATATGCTTTCAGTTGTGTATAAAAATCTATCTTACCTTACAGGAAAGCAGAGTGGAAGGGAATAAGTGAGGAGGGGAATGAAAGAAGGGAGGGGAGCCTGGGGGCAAGGATAATCAGAAGCAAACATTTTTGAGGAGGGACAGGGTCAAAGCAGAGAATGGAATAAATGGGGGAGCGGTAGGATGGAAGAAAATAAACTTAGTCTTTTCCAACATGACTTCTGTGGAAGTGTTTTGCATGATTATACATGTGTAACCTATATGAAATTGTTGCTCTCTCAAGGATGATGTGTGGGGAGATAGAGAGAGAATTTGAAACTCAAAGCTTTAAAAAATGAATGTTAAAAATTTTTTTTATATTCAATTGGAAAGTAAGATACACAGGCAGTGGGATATAGTAATCTAGCTTACCCTACTGGAAAATAGAAGGGGATGGAGATAAGAGAATGGGGCAAGGGGGATAGTAGAAGAGAGGGCAGTTTGGGGGAAGGGGTATTCAAAAGTTCTGCTGTAATAGGATAGGGGGAGGGAAGAGATGGGGAGAAAAATTGGAATTCAAAATTATATGGGAGTGAATGTTGAAAACTAAACAAATGAATGAATTGCACAAAATTCTCAAGAAACATATGTGTATCTTTTTCTGATTGTCTATGGATAACATTGTCAGAGTAATCATTTGGACCTCCCCTTTGGGTATCCCCTTAACCCCAGCTAAGATGTGATTTTAATCACAAGACAAAGGTTCTCAAGGTGATGGGATTAGTGTGCAGGTGATGAGGCCTGCTACAGTAGTTTAAATTATTGTGATTTAACCTTTTAGGTGAATCAAATTTCTCTTGAAAGTGGGCTATACATAGGGTTACAAAAATAGAAATAACTACAAGATGAAAGCCTGACCATTAAGCAAGTTTTTCTGGAATGTGGTGGGGGTGAAGTTTACAAGGTGAAGGAAACTTGAAAGGGAATTTTAATTATAATTTGATTAAGTCAAAGCAAAAGATAATTAAAATCAAGTTTCAATTTCAATTAAAATCCAGTTTCATGCCTAGAACTCTTTCCCTTTTCACCTTCACCTTCTAGTTTCCATATCTTCCTTCAAGTCTCATCTCAATCCCTACCCTCTATGGCTAGCAGCCTCAGTCCCTTCCTTTTGAGGGTAATTATACTGCATGATATGTGTACTGAGAAACTTATACTGTATGCATCTTGTATGCTCATGATTGTTTGCATGTCACCTCCCCTACTGGAATGTTAGCTCCTAGAGAGCAGGGATCATATATATTTTTTTAATAACATGATTGTAACTTAGCAAGTGTTTAAAAAATACTAGCCTCTGAATATCAATGAGATGTTATCCTTACTCATCCTACTTTCTGAAACTGAAATTTTATACTCCTTTTTATTTTTGTTTACCATTCTTTTGAATGTTTTCTATTTCATATTGATAGATTATGGACTATATTTCTTGGATAAGGCTATTTTTTAATAGTTTGGTTTCCTTTGTTATTTCAGCCTTGTGTAATGTTACTTGGTGCTATTTACTGTGATAAGTGAAAAACCTAAGGGACAGGGTTTCTGGGTAATTAATAGTCAGTTTATTAATTTGGTTCACTATTAATCAATAAACTGGTGATCAGTGATTTCTGTCAGTAACAAAAGCCAAAACCATTAAGATACTGAATTCTTTAAATAGATATAAAAAAAAAGGGCATACCCTTGACAAGTGAAAATCAATGAATTGGACAATTAGTGAGGAGGTGGGCTAAAGGTCTTCTGTTCCTCCTACTGAGAACTAAGGTGGGTGTGTGCCTTTTAAGCATTTCGGCACTTCCTAGTACAGTCTTGCGGTTTTAACAGCAAACCTTTCTCACAGAACAGTTCTGGACTTAGCTGGGTGGGGGATGTTGACAGGAGCCCAACAGAAAGTTGCTACTATGCAAGGGGGCCCAACAGAAAGTGGTTGCTAGGCAAGGGGGCTCAACAGAAAGTGGCTGCTAGGCAAGGTTGCCCAACCCTGCCTAGCAACCCAACAGATATTTCTCAACCCAGGGGCCCCAGAGAGGAATAACATCCACTTCAGAAATAAATGGTCTGGATCCTGGTTATTAATATAATAACAAAATAATTTCCCTCATTTGATTTTTTTTGAGACACATAGTCTCCTCAGTGAATCAGTAACTGATGTGACAAAGGCTTCTTCAAGAATTTTTAGCTATGAGGCTTATGACAGGAAATAATGTGAGGACAACAGAGAGAAATATTGGCCAACGTTGAAAGGAGCCAATGGGTAAGTCCCTTTTGGCAATTAGACCTTACATAATAGAGTCACATAGTGAGAAGAAAATTTAAAAATAATGATCCATTCCTATTGTCCATTTTTTCAGTCCATCATATATTAGGGATTGAACATCTCATAAAGTTGTCTGGATTCTGAGAATATCTCCTAATGCAGTCTTGTAGTCCTCTGTAAATCTCTTCTCCTAGGTATTCTGGATGGAGTGGGGTTTCTAACTTCTACCATGTTTGCTTCTCCAGGTCAGGTCACTTGCAAAGATCCCCTTTTCTATTAAAATCTCTTACAAAATTGATCTTCATACTATTTTAAGTTCACTTTGCCAATAAACAGGTCAGGTAGTAAGAGCTATCCCAAACCTTCTGACTCTATTAATAAGAACATCAAATTAGGATCCATTTAGAGCAGAGAATTTACATTTTGAGGTTGGAGAATGGTCATATTGACATATTGAAGAAATTCAAATAACTGAAAAGTTAGAAATTTCTGAACCTATTTTTTGTTATGAAAAATTATCTAATCATTATTATTCAGTTATTTACTCTAGTCATTTTCTTTTAGCTGCCCATTTCCTCTTTAGGAGGATGAGATTCTACTAAGGAACTGACAACAGAAGAAGAGGATGATCTCTACCTAAAGGAATACATTCTCTAAAAGTTTTCCTATTACCATCACTTGTAGCAAAAGGGAATGTATAAATCATTGAGTAATACTTCTAAATAATGCATATTAAATAAGTTATTTATAACAAAACATTTTCAGCTAGCAACCATGTTCAAATGAATAACTCTGAGTAAATTAGGATATCCCCTGAAGAAAAGATAAGATAAGCCATAAGTCATTCATCTTTTAAGATAACTCATTATACTAAAATTCTTCTCATTAACATGGAGCAGAAAACAGTTACTATATTGACTGCCCATATTTTTTTTTCTAATCATGCATGCCTCCTTACAACATCTTTAACACCGTGTCTTCTGAATAGTTCTCCATTTCTAATATGTAGTTTCCTGTTTATGCCCAATACAGTGCTCTCTATTGCTCAATGTGTGACCCTCAGCTTTATTTCATAAAAATGAAAACCAATTAACACAGTTGACTAAAAGTGAATTTCCCCTGGAGGTTGTGGATTTACCCTTCCTTTATATCTTCAAGTAAAGCATGCATGGACTTATGGGAAAAATTATTACATAAGGGATGCTGTTCACACAGGTGATAGCTTGGCAGGTATTTGTGGCCTTTGAAAATCATGAAGCATTATGTATGAAGAGAAGCATGACAAGACCAAAAAGGGAAAAATTTTATGGTAGTCCTCAAAATTAGAAAACTGTATTCTACAAGCTACAGGCTGTTGAACTTGAATAAAATTATTTTTAAAAATTTATGGAATGCATTATCAAGTGTGAGTTTTCTTGCGTGGTCAAAATTATTACCAGGAATAAAAGGAGTCAAATATTTTGTAACTCTAGAATTTCCTCTATGTTGCCCCTTCTACAAATGTCTCTCACATCCCGAATGGCCTCGTGTATGGAATACCGTAGTGCTGAAATAATAATAAGAGGGAAATTTGATTATGGTGCCCAATGAACATCCCAGACAAGTGGAAACAAACATAGAGAGAATTCCCTAGCTACTAACTCTCAAGCGGAAGATCAAGCAAAGGCCTGTCTAGGGCTCTACAATTTTGGTACTGAGGTGCCTTTATCTGACAATTTCTTCAGGGCTCCCAGTACATCCTTGTTCCTCAGGCTATAGATCAGGGGGTTCAGGGCTGGAGTAATAATGGTATAGAGCACAGAGAGGATATTGTCCTGCTTAGGCCTGTGGTAAGCACTGGGCAGGACATACATGAATGTAGCAGGTCCATAGTAGAGTCCAACTACTGTCAAATGGGATGAGCAGGTGAGGAGAGCTTTCTGTCTCCCATGTCGTGAGGGCATGTGGAACACAGCCGTTAAAACGAGCACATAGGAGACAAAGATAACAGAGAGGGGAGTGAGGAGGAATGCCACACCCATTGTGTATACCATGAATTGATACTTTGTGGTGTCAGCACATGCCAGCTTCAACAAAGGAGGTATCTCACAGACCAGGTGGCGTATCTCCCTGTTTCTACAGAAAGGGAAGTGCATAGTGTATATGGTGTGCACAAGGGAGTTCAAGGATGCCAAGAGCCAATATGTGACCACCATGGACGAACAAACTTTTGGTCTCATAATTACCATATAGGTCAAAGGGTGTCGAATGGCTACATATCGGTCAAATGCCATGAAGGCCAACAGGATATCTTCAGCACCTCCAATTGTCAGTAACAGGAACATCTGAACTCCACAGCCTGCAAAAGAGATCATGCTCCGTCCTTGCAAGTAATCCACAAATGTCTTGGGAGAAATGACAGTTGTAAGAAGCAGATCCATAAGTGAGAGCTGGCTGAGCAAGAAATACATAGGTACATGGAGCCTCCTGTCCACAGCAATCAATAGGAGCAGAAGACCATTGCTGGACACAGCCACCAGGTAGAAGACTGTGATTGTGGCACAAACCAATCCAGGGTGCTGACTGTCCTGGAGAATTCCCATGAGGAAGAAATTGTTCTCCAAGGTGGTGTTCCAGAATTCCATGGCACAGGTTTGTTTCTTTTTTTCTGTATCAAAACAAAAATGTAGGTACATAAGACTAACAAATCCAGGAACATTTTAAATGTATGTTACAGGCTAGTAGAAATCAGTAAAAGTTAGCCTTCCCATTGTCTACTTGGACTCAAACCAACAATTATTGCACCTACTTTCTGATAAAAGTATTTTCCCTGTAATAAGTGACAAAGATGACCATCAAATTGAGCCAAGTAAAGAGTGATGAATTACTTTAAAATATGTATGTAAATATAAACTTCTAAACACAATTATTTTAGAGTACAAACTCACATAAAATGTATTAAACTATTAGAATAATGTGATGGTAATGTTCTTTTAGGTTTTCTTTATAATTATACTTTTTCTTGGTTTTTTAAGTCTTGCTTGTGCTTGTAAGTTTTAATGTTTCCTGCCTAAAGATAATTGACTTATATACATTATGTAAATTTATATATTCAATATATATTTGTAACTGACATGGTCAAGTAGACAAATATAATACAATGAATTTTTAAGATGAATGGTAAGGAGAAGAAAACTATTAAATAGATACAATTAGGATTCTATTTCTTTCTGTCCTACAATGATATAAATTTATGTTGTATCCCTTTTATTTTGTTTTCCTTTTCCCCTAAAACTCAAGTGATAGGGAGAATGACAGCTGTGAGAGAGAAAAGAGGCACTGAAATAAAGGGTCAGAGAGAAAAGACTTCCTGAATAAGTGATGGCAACATTCTTTTTGCTGGTGCTTTCTGACAAGTCCACTCATCCTATTTCATGATGGGTTCTGTAGTTTGAAAAGGTTGAATATACATAATAATGACAAGAGAGCCAGGACAAGACCTGCCCAGTGCATGAGCAAGGATTCAAGTTCACCTAGAGTATAATTCTTTAAACTCTACCTTTCTACCTCTTCTTCTAGTTTTTTTGTTTCTATTTAATCGTTTGCTAATATCTTGGGTATTTGTGGCAATGATTCAATAGGTTCACACTAAAAATTCTCTAAAATCTTTTTAAGCAGATAATAATTGGCCAATTTTGTTGCAATTGTGTTTTTCTTCTGTGGCAACAAGCATGTGTATGTTTAAAACTTTATAGGTTTGTTTCTGCAGTGATTTGAAACTTCTTTGATTGTGTTCGCAACAATTTTGATTTTTTTGTACCTAAAATTTCACCCATTCTGACTCAATGCAACATTTCTTCACTTTTCACAACCTGTCATCAAATTATTTCCAAGCCATCACAAGGGTTAAATAACTTTCAAGTCATTATTTATTTATCTAAAGATATTTGCATTAAATAAAATTCATAAAATAAATTTAATATGAAGTTTAGCAGATGAAAGTATGAATTTGAAGTCTTGCTAAATTTCTTTTAACTTTTACATAATATTTCATATAACTTATTTGTAATTATTTTATAAATACAATTGCATAATTTCATATTTAAAATCTTCAGTTTACAGGAAGAGTAAATTTTTATAATTTATGAATATAGCTATATATGTAAATTTTGATGTCTAGTTTGGGGGCAAATTTTATGATAGTTATTGTAAAAATTTAATGAATATTTTGAGTAGTATTTTAAATTACCCCAATGATTCAGAACACATCTTGTTGCTGCTGTTAAAAAGTGTACAAAATAAAATACTTTGGGAACTACTGTTTCAAACTATATATGTTATAGAGTTCCTTTGCCCAGATTTGTCTTATGTCTGTGGTTTATGGGGAAAATTCAAAGGTTTAGTAGAGAGAGGGCAGCAGTCTTACAGTTAGTTGCTCAGCAAAATAAAACATTTTAATTACTCATTGTAATATTGCTAAACACTGTTTCTTTCATTATTGATCTTGTGTGTGTGTGTGTGTGTTTATGGAGAGCCAACTCCATTGTGCAAAGTTTCCTTGACTAATACTCAAAGAAATATAGTTAGATCAATTGAAGAAAGCAGGATTGCAAGAGTGAGATAGAAAAGACCATAAATTTTTATTGGATAGGTCCACAGATCTACACCCTTCCTGAGGAGTTGGCCAGCTGCCTCATGGATAGAAGCAGAGTTGAAAGAAAAAGGTTTCTGAATCTCTATAAACCAAAAATTCATTGAACTTCCTTAAATTTTCTACCTACAAATTATGTATAAAATTCAAGGCTAAGTGACGATCAATAACACCTGTGGCTAACTGAGTCTGCTTCTGTATGCAGAACTAAGGTATAGAATTGTTATCAGAGAAATGCAAGGAAATTTCTATATCTAATTACATAATTTGCTTTCTGCTTATCGATAAGCTTCTCTTTGATTTTGTTTGCATAAAATCCACTAAGGAATATATAAATTGCAAATGAGAGGTAGTTGAGAGGGTTGTATCATTCCATTGACAGAAAAATTGGAAGGCTCATCTTGATAAATTAAGTATTACTCAGGAGACCATCCCTCCCCTAATAATCCTTCAGATCAGTGTATATGTTTGGTAAACAGCTTTCCACAACATTTAGTCACAAGATTTGTCCAAGAAATTTAACCCTCTCCCCACAAAAGTTAAAGGACTGGCAATAACCTAGTTTTGCATTGACTTTCTGGACGTATGGTATTTTTGTATTCCTATCAGTATAAAATAGTAGCTACATATACACATTTTATGAGTTGAACTACATCCTGCGAAGGAAGGTGAAAGTGCTAGGGGGAAGTAATTCCCACTTTCAATTTTTGTGATAATAAAGTGTTCTTTGAAAGAATAGCATTGAATTTATGATTTAGAAGATTGTTTGTGAATCATACCTTATGATTTTCAACATAGATGTGGTGAACCATAGGTTCGTAATAAGGTATACATTTGGAGACAAAAGTAATGTTTTTATTTCTTTCATTGTGACTTATTTGTTACCAAGAAAATTCTACGCTGCTGGAGGGACTGACAGAGAAATAGAATCGTTGAGAATTGATAGCAAGATGAGGAAGGAGACATAAGTTATAATCTATGCTAGAAGATTAAGGATCGAATAAAATTGCAAAGGAAAATGAAGGATCATTTCATATTTGGAGACAAGTAATCAGTTTGAAATTGAAAAAAGAGAGAACGGGAGGAAAGTATTTGCATAGCTCCATTAATCTGGTTGCCAAGCAATGATACCAAGTCCAATATAGTGATAAAAATAGAAGAAAAAATTACTTCTCAGTAGAAAATAATGTATTAAGAAATACAGCCATAAAACACAGGGACTAAGATATCTATATACACTAAACATAAAGAGTGGATAATAAGCAGGACAAAATAGATTCCAGTTTACAAAGAAAATTTGATTTTGTTGATTCAGCTGAGATTAGGTGAAATTATTATGATAATGAACAGAAGACTTAAAAGAGGCATGGAAAAAGCATTGTATATTAAGAAGATATATCCATATGAAGATATATAACATCCCAGCAGCTGGGGGAAGGGAAAATAGTATGGAACACTTGGGTGAGGATCTTTGGAAGAAGAATCAGAGCTGACTATGTGGGAATATAATTCGAATAAACTAGACAAAAGAAATAATTTAGAGAAAGAGTTTGGTAATGACATCACAAACATGGCAGGGTACTATGATGTTAAGAATGACAGGGAAATTAAAAGGCTTGTATATTGCATGGGGGTGTCTGCTAAAACTGAGCAGCTGAGAAATTTATGTTTTGATTAAATGAAAATTTTTATTCTTTAAATAGCAGAGGCATACATAAGGAATTGACATTTGATTGACTTTGCTGGGCCTGATTTTGTCTAATGATGAGGAAGAGATTACTCAAGTAGAAATGATGGGAATTTTGGAGAATATCATGAAGCTTGTAATGGTGAAAAAAAGAAATACTATGAATACTGTGATGTGTATCATATATTTTAGGAGCTGAAAGGATAGGTAAGATTTAATGGTTTAATACATCATTATTAAGCAGCTAGTTGGTGCAGTTGACAGACATCTGGAAGATCTGAGTTCAAATTTTGCATCAGACATTTACATTTTTGGAGCTCTGAATAAATCACTTAGCTCTCTTAGACTCAGTTTCCTCATCTGGTACAAGGTAATAATAACAGCACCTAACTCATAGGGATGACAAGAGGATCAGATGAGATAATAAGTGTATGTATCTATATCTACACACATAGATATAAGTACACACACATATGACACACTATAAATTTTAAAGTGCTATTTAAATGCTAACTCTTATGATGATGATGTTGATGATTATTTCAAGAACTATTGGTTTTAGTGGGATGGTAACATTGCCAAGATCAAATACACGATCATCTTTTTTGTGTGGCTAAAGTGAGGTGGAGAAGTAGAGCATGTGAAATGAGTATGTTGAGAAACAGGGAGATTAGAATGGTTGAGAGAGTATCAAAATGTATGTTGAATTTGGAAATCTCTCTTACCCTACAGGAAAGCAGGGGGGAAGGAGATAAGAGAGGTGTATATGATAGAAGGGAGGGAAGACTGGGTAAGGGGGTTATAGAAGCAAAGAATTTTGAGGAGGGACTGGGTCAAAGGAAAGAACAGAATAAATGTGGGGCAGGATAGGATGGAGGAAAATTTAGTTAGTCTTTCACAACAGGACTATGACAGAAGTGTTTTGTCTCATTACACATGTATAACCTACATTGAATTGCTTGCTTTTGCAATGAGTGGGGAGGAAGAAGGGAGAGAATTTGGAACTGAAAGTTTTAAAAACGACCGTTAAAAATTATTTTTTTATGCAGCTTGGAAATAAGATATACAGACAATGAGGTACTGAAATCAATCTTGGCCTACAAAGAAATAGAAGGGAAGGAGATAAGAAAAGGAGAGGGGTGGTAGAAGATAGGGTGAGTTGGGTGAAGGAATAATTGCAATGCATATTTTCTTGGTGTGGGGGGAAAGAAGAGAGGGAGAGCAAATTGGGAACTCAAAATCTTGTGGAAATGAATATTGAAAACTAAAACTAAATTAATAAAAAGAAAACACAAAAATCTATATTAACATCCATCAGTATGAGAGAAAAACTAAAAATCAGGCATTGGTCTCATTCTAGAAAGAATGGAAGTGTTTTAGAGATTATTTGCCAATGATTACCAGAATTTTGATTGAGTAGTGGATACAGTTTGGGTGAACCTCAGAGGAGGAGAGATTACTGAGTCAGGAAAACAGGGGAAATGCCTCAAAGTGGTAATAAGGTACCTGAATCAATGAGGTGAGAGAATGAAAGAAAATAAAACTGGTGTTGGAAAGGGAGACCATGAGTCTCATTGAGAGTTAGAAGATGGAAAGAATGGGAAAGGAAAATCTTAAAGATAAAAACTAGATTGCTACTTAAGAAGCAGTATTCCAGACAACACAGCAGAAAGAAAGTAGAAAGAGTGGGTAACTTTAGAGTGGAAAATTGAGTAATTTGGGTTGTGATGAGTGTCAATACAGAAGTAGACAATGGAGTGTCAAGAACAGGATTTGAATGATAAGAGGGGTGGTTGTGGTTCAGAATGGAATAGAAAATGTGTTAATCATCAAGGAATGAATGCAGGTAGGTTGTCTAAGTCCAAAAGAGTTTAACTTTAGAGTGGAGTTCTCTTCATGGCCTTAGACAGCTCAGATGAGGACAAGTGCTCTGAGGTAAAGGAATTTCCCCAAGTTCGGAGATCAAACTGCAGAAATAAAGAAGTGTTCTTTCTCTTCTTCTCAAAAGGGTAGAGAATGGTATGGACAATGCAATCATAAAATGATGATAAAGATGATAAGGAATTTAATGTTTCAATACATGTATGAACAAGATATGGGAATGGAAATCTAGAATAAGGAAAATTAATGTGAAATAAGGCAACGAAAGAGAGTGAAATGGAGTTCGTTATATCCGCATGTGGTTTTGTAGGTGGCATAGTGAATATAACCCTGGGCTTCAAGGAAGATCTGAGTCTGAATTCTACCATGCAAACTTTTGTAGTCTTAGGCAAGTCACTTAACATCTCTCTGCCTCAGTTTCTTGATCTGTTGTTGTTCAGCCATTTTCAGTCATATTCAACTATTTATGATCCTTTTTGATGTTTTCTCAGCATAAATAGAGAAGTGGTTTGCCATTTCCTTCTCCAACATATTTTTACAGATGAGGAAACTGAGCCAATCAGTGTTGAGTAACTTCCCAGGGTCACACAGGCAGTAAATGCCTAAGGCCAGACTTGAACTCAGATCTTCTTGACTCCAGGCCTGGCACTTTATCCGCTCTACCACCTAACTGTGTTTTCACCTATAGAGAATAATAGTTACACATACCTCACAGGGTGGTTGTGAAGGATAAAATGGGTTAAAATATGTAAAGTGCTTTGAAGGCATTAAAAAACCATATAAATAGCAGCTGTAGTTTGCCCAGTTAATAGTCTTCTTTGTTCTATTGTTACTACTTTCACTGTAACCTCATGTTACAGTACTACTCCTATATATTGCTTCTAAACTATTACTTTACTGCCAATTAAATTGTTATTTCCCTATTTTGAATACACAAGAGCTAGTAAGTAACATGGGAAGAGGGAGCCCTACTTACTACCTATGTAACCTGGAGCAAGTTGTTTAACTTCTATGGACCTGAGTTTCTTCATCCTTAAAAAGAGGGGTTTTGATTAGATGAACTCTATGATCCTAATGTTTAATGAACATATTTATTCTGAGGCCACATATATCTATATAAACCTCATTTGAGAATATATTCATTTCTAAGGGGAAAAGGAATTTATATATGACAATAACATCTATGGTTTGTGCCTTCTCCTGCCTCTCCACAACCTACCATGGGAAGCTTAATTGGAGAAGGTGAAAGAAAAAAAGATTCTGGATCTCTTCTTTCTAGTGGGAGAGTGATGGTGATTTGGAGAAGGGGGAGATTGTGAAAATGTCTTTTCAGAGATTATAGTATATTTAATGGGAGTATCATATTGGAGATAGAGCACTAGAACATATGTCAGAGGTCATATGGAGGACTTGAGAAGCCACTATTTATATATATATAACATCTATACTATATTTATCATTTTATTTGTTATTTATATATAAATATAAATATTTTGTTATATTAAATATAAAATAATGTTTTATTAAAATATTATATATGTGTATATATTTATACATATTTATGCTCTGCCTGAGATAGAAAACAACTAATGTCACTTCTACACAGAATCAGGAAAAAGAAAAGGAAAGTCTTAGAGCAAATGATTGCCTTCAGTCCAGGTAGAAGGTAAAAATAGAATCGTGAGGCTTCCTGTGGTTTCATTCCATTTGTGGTAACATTTTGAAAATAGGTTTGAGAAAATTAATATAAAAAAGCCCTTTTAACTTTTCCTTACCTTTTTTTCTTTGCGTATTTTACTTTTAACTATTTTTCCTGGTCAAAATTGGACTATCCTAGTGACAAAAGACAACAAGTTTCTCTTAGGAGAAATTATAACTACAAGGTCTTGAATATTTAATATAAACTGTGAGATATAGGAAGACAATCTTTTGGAGATCCCTTTGACCATTCATTAGTTAATACCAGAAGCTCTCTTGGGGCTAGCAGAAAACTAGAGCATTTCTATGGACAGAGAGTTCTGTGTGGGTACTGAGTTGGAGAAACTGTTTTCCAAAAATAAAAATGATTAAATATTCCAGTTTGGCTATCTGGGGAGGATGTGATGTGAGAGGGTTTGGTAGATTATGGTGAAGTACAATCCAAGGGGTTAGCTAAAGCAGGAAACATTGCTTCAGACATCAGAAACTAAGGCACTGTAAAGAGATATGAGTTCCAAGGTTGGATTTGAATGTAACTCCTTAGGTGACCCTGGATCAATTCATGCCCCTCACTCATCCTCACTTTTCTTCTCATCAATATGGCTATGCCTCATTGGGAAAATTTGTAGAGAAGACAAGATAAGTACACAGGTGTCAGAGGCTTTTTCATTATGTGGACCCTATGCTATCATTCTTTCCTTAATTTGCAACAGAGAATTTTAGATGCTATTTTCTTTCTATCCTGTCCCCCTATACTGTCTTTCCCTAAAGCAAATGCAGATTCAGATTCTGTGTGATTCTTTGAGGCAGAAGAAACACATAGTTCCTTACTTACCTTATGGAGAAAGTGGGTCAGTCCTCAACTCCTCAGTCCTCAACTTAACTTCTATGGTTAACTGAAAGTCTGATATGATCAAGTAGAAATCTGTGGGGGAAATTTTATATTTTCTCCCAGTGATGAGTGTGGGATGGGATTGTTGTGATAAGATGGTTAAGAAAGCATCCATTTTTGGTAAGATTTGGCTTCTCTGCTGCTTTAATTGGACAAGTATGGTCGCAGCACAAAAACAATATTAAGATATCATGCATGTACTGCCTTTCTTTTTCTCTCATGTGTAAGGAAAGGGAAGAAACTGCTTATCAAAAGCTGCTTATCTTACCTAATTCTCTCTGAACCAGCCCCTCCTGGTCAAAGATGGGAAGCACACAGAAGTCTATAGCTTGAGGAGCTCAGAATTTGCCAAGTTTTGAGAGAAAAGTGACATAGAGTTAGAAGAGTTGTAGGAGAAATACAAAAAGCGTGCTAAGGAAGGATCTTCCATAATCAGATTTTATTGTCTTCTCGGAAGAATGAAAGCAGTAAGAAATGTATTCCTGGGAGAGTCATCTTTGCTGTCCCATCAGATGCCTCCACTTTAGATTGGATCTATGCCCCAGCTCAGTTCAGATGGCATTCTTTGATTATCTGAGATGACAACATCATGGTCCTACTGTTCTAGGGTCAGGGACTTTAATGAATCCCAAAGGGAACATTTCTTGTCTTGATTCCCATGATTCACCTACTTACAAGCAAGGGAGCAAGTCTGATGTTCTGAGTACTCTTCTTTAAAATTTCATTCTGGTTTCTTCTCCAAATACGGATCCTGGCATTGGTGTTTATTTAAAAATATATTTTTAGTTTCATCATCTTACACTTACATTCTTTGCTATAAATATTGATCACTAATATCCACCTTGCCTTCCATATTCTCATATGGATTTTTTGTATTTACCTCTTAATATACAAAAAAATTAATAGGAGCATAAGCCTGGAACAATTGACAGAGTGCTGGTTTTGGAGTTAGAAAAACATTGGTTCTTAACCCTTCCTAATACATATTGACTGAGTGACTGTAGGCAAAGCATGCACTATTTAGTGTTTTTGGTTTCTCTCCAACTCTAGAAATTGAAAATCCTATTGATTAGTTATCCAGTAAAAACTTTAACAATGTTAACTCACTAACTGGAAGTTGAGTGAGGAAACTAATTTTGGTATAACTCACAGAAGCAAGAAATAGTGACTGTTTACTCCCTGCTTTCATTCTTTGTTCAATCTCCTAGTTACATTTATAATTTCCCACTCTCTGATCATCTTCTGCTCCCCACCTCAGATAGAGCAATGTGTTTTAAATATTTAAAACCAAATTGATAAAAGTTTCTCTATGGTAACCTTAAATTAAATTAAAATTGTGAAAACTAGGTCAAAATGGTACAACCCAGTTCAAACCATTCAGAACCACTTTAGACCATTTTAAACCTGTTAAAAATCAGTCACAAGCAGTTCAAACAGACCTAAATTAGTTCAATACAGTTGAAAATCTGTCCAACCTGGTTTAAAAACAGTAAAAACCAGTTCATACCGGTCAGAAGTAGTTCAACCTGATAAAACTTCCAAATCAGTCAAAATCAGTTCAAACCAGTTTAAACCAATATGAACTTGCCCAAACCAGTTCAATTCAGTTTAAAATAATTCATACTAGTCAAAACCAATTTATACCAGCTGAAAGCAAATTAACACTACTGAGGCTGTTTCTATTTTTCAATGAATTAGAGCTTCTTCAACTTTCGTTCCAAAGTGATTTCTGAGCTTAAGGTATACTTTGCTATGTGAGGATGCAGACCTGTAGTCAGAAAGACAAGTTAAAATTCTGTCTCAGATCCTGTGATTTTAACCAAGTCATGTAATTTTAGTCAAGTCATGTAATATCTATTTGCCTCAATTTTTTCAACTATACAATGGGGATAATAATAGTACTTAACTTCAAACAAGATATTATTTTTAATGCACTTAGCACATACCAGGCAATATACTAACTGTTTTTGTTGTTATTATTATTTATTATGAATACAGTATATTGTTTCATATGTTTAAACTATAACACCTAAGTTCTCCCAAAATAGAAAGAGGGATGAATACAACATTCTTATCAAATAATATCTTGAGATCGCCTCTAGTAATATGATCTATTTTATTATTCTTTCAATTAATCTTGAGAAGGTTGAATATTGGTCTATATGTCATTATTCATAGATTCTCCACCCTCTGTCCTTTTTAATAATCTTTTCCCATCAATCATACTTTAATATCTGTACAAAAAGTGCATCATGTAGTCAGGGAAGCCTAAGATTTGGAATCTACCAATCTGGGTTGGATTCTTGGCCTTGACTTTTATATATTTTTTTAAATTTTTATTCTTTGATGAACAACTCTTTGGTTAATTTATTTATTTTAGTCTTCAGTATCCATTTTCACAGGATCTTGAGATCCAAATTTCTCCCCATCTTCCATTCCCCCTTACCCCAAGATGTCATGCATTCTGATTACCTCTTCCCCCACTCTGTCCTACCCTCTATCACCCTCCTACCCCTATCCTTCACTTTCTTGTACAGCAAAGTTTATTTCTATGCCCCATTTCCTGTACACCTTATTTCCCAGTTGCATGCAAAAACAAATTAAAACAAACGTTTTTTTTAATTTTGAGATCCAAATTCTCACCCTTCTTCCCTCCCCACCTGCCCTCATTGAGAAGACAAGCAAGCTACTATAAGTTATATGTGTGCAGTTACACAAAATTCTTCCATGAGAGTCATGTTTTGAAAGACTAACTATATTACCTTCCATCCTATCCCACCTCCTCATTTGTTCTATTCTCTCCTTTGACCATAACCCTTTTCATAAGTTTTTGCTTCTGACTTCTCTCTCCCCCAAGTCTGTCCTTTTTTTCTATCATCCTCCACTCTTATCCCCTTCCCCCTACATTCCTATAGGGTGAGATAGCCAAGTGAGTGTGTATGATATTCCCCCCTTAAGTTAAATCTAATGAGAGTAAGGTTCACTCATTTCCACTCACCTCCCCCCCTCTTTCCCCTCTATTGTAATAGCATTTTCTTGAATCTTATGTGAGATAATTTACCGCATTCTATTTCTTCCTTTCTCCTTCCAATATATTCCCCCTTCTCCCCTTAATTTTAATTTTAGTTATCATTCCTCCATATTCAATTCACCCTGTGCCTATATATTCCCTCCAACTACTCTCATACTGTGAAAAGTCTCATGAGTTACAAATATCGTCTTTCCATGAAGAAATGTAAATAGTTCAACTTTCCCTTATGATTTCTCTGTCCTGTTTGCCTTTTCATGCTTCTTTTGATTCTAGTATTTGAAAGTCAAATTTTCTATTCAGCTCTGGTCTTTTCATCAAGAATGCTTGAAAGGCCTCTATTTCATTGCAGTTCCATTTCCCAACCACTCACCCACTCGTGAAGTATCATACTCAGTTTTGTTGAGCATGTGATTCTTGGTTTTAATTGTACATCCTTTGTTCTCTGGAATATTGCATTCCAAGCCCTCTGATACCATAATGTAGAAGCAGCTAGATCTTTTGTTATCTTGATTGTGTTTCCACAATACTTGAATTGTTTCTTTCTGGCTGCTTGCAATACTTTCTCCTTGATTTGGAAACTGTGGAATTTGGCTGCAATATTCCTAGGAGGTTTTTTTTTGTTTTATTTTTTGAGATCTCTTTCAGGAGGTAATTGGTGGATTGTGTGCATTTCTATTTTACCTTCTGATTCTAGAATATCATGTCAGTTTTCCTTAATAATTTCATGAAAGATGATGTTCAGGCCTTTTTCATCATGGTTTTCAGGTAATCCAATAATTTTTAAATTATCTCTCCTACATCTAATTTCCAGGTCAGTGGTTTTTCCAATGTCATATTTCATTTTGTTTTCTAATTTTCCTTCTTTTGTTTCTGTTTTATAATTTCTCAATTTCTTATAGAATCATTAGCTTCCATTTGCTCTATTCTAATTTTTAAGCAATTATTTTTTTTCCATGAGCTTTTGGACCTCCTTTTCTATTTGACCAGCTTTGCTTTTTAAGACATTCTTCTCCTCATTGACTTTTTGAGCCTCTTTTTGCCATTTGGGTTATCTGTTTTTAGGGTGTTATTTTCCTCAGTATTGTTTGGTGAGGTCTCCTTTAGCAAGCTTTTGCCTCATTTGACATGATTTTCTTGCATCACTCTCATTTATCTTCCCAATTTCTCCTCTACTTCTCTTACTTGATTTTCAAAATCATTTTTGAGCTCTTCCATGGACTGAGACTAATTCATATTTTTTCTTGGAGGCTTTTGAATCAGGAGCTTTAATTTTCTGGTCTTTTTCTCATTGTACATTTTGATCTTCTTTGTTGTCAAAGTAAGATTCTATAGTCTGAGTTTTTTATGCTGTTTACCCATTTTCCCAGCCAATTACTTTATTAAGGTAGGTCTCTATTTCCATTGTGTGGAGTGTCCTGTCCCAAACTTCAGGGATTTTGTGAAGTTGTTTCCAGAGACACTTCTAGGAGCCTGTAAATTTTCAGTTCTTCCAAGGTTCTATGCTCAAAGGAGAGGTGGTTACTGCATTCCCAGCATGTTTTCTGGTCTGTGAGTTACCACAAGCACTCTTTTCTTCCTTGGAAGTTGCGGAACATTGTTTTCTATTGCAGCTGTAACTAAAGGAAACCAGTGCAAGATCAGAGGCATCCTATCAAGATGCACCTTAGCAGACTAGCAGGAGATCCTGAATGCCAAGGGTGTGGTAAGTTCCAACAACAGGAGCCCAGGTATGCCTTAAGACAGCCAGGGGAATTGGGCACTGAGTCACCACACTCTAAACCATCATAATCATGCTCATACTCAATCATACACCATGCTCACACAATCCGCCAGCCACTGAGCCTGCCCATGCTGTAGTGTAGACCTAGGGTAGGAGGAGACCTCCATTGGCCAGATCAACCCTCCCCCACACCTCATGCTACCATCTTAAGTGTAACCCCAGGCCACCACAAAGAGAGATGCTATAAATATTTTGCACATGTGGGACCTTTTCTCATTTTTATGATCTCTTTGGAAAAAAAGTTCTAGAAACCATTTTTTGGGGTAGGTAAAATTTTTAAATTTTTGCCAGAAAAGCCCATGCATAACTGAGCTCCACTCCCAGCATGGTGCAACAGACCCTTTCTGTGAACATTTCAGATTGTCTTAGGCTAGAAATTTAATTCAGTTAGGTTGGAAAATTAATTCAGTCTGTCATTTTGTGACACTCTGCTGCTCTAGAATTTGTTTAGAGTCATTTATTGCAAATTTTTGGGGGGTTTGGGGGCAGAGTTGTAGCTGGCATCTGGTTCTAACCCTAAGTAGTGTATTTGAAAGCAAAGTTCTTTTGTTACTCTTTAGCTATCAGTCATTACCCTTAAGAACTGCAACATCTTATACCATTTTATAATTAACATAAATCTTTTCCTTTACATAAAAATATTTTCTGTCCATTTCATGAACAAATTGCGTTGTGCCTTAAACTATGAAAGAGTTGCTAAATACCACATGAAACCACCTAATTCAAATCTTTGTTCTCACCCAAAGAAGGAGAACCTGGAAGATGGAATAAATAAGTATTCACATTTTGTCCTCCATAACTCCTCATTGCTCTAATGTTCACGGTTTAGGACTAAGAAATTTTTTGTTTCAAGATCTCCTTTTTATATTAGGTTTTTCAATTTTTTAATTAATTCTTTAAAGAAACCACTAAGTCCTTAAAAGTATCAGCTCATCTTTCTTAATTTTATCTAATTTTCAATGACCCTATCCCCCTGTCAACACAGACTCAAGGAGGTTTTTAGATATCACTATTTCAGAATAAGAAAACTTGGGTCTCTGAACAAGAAAATAAAGTAAATCAACTTAATTGAGATTCCTTTGGCCTTCTAGCAAGTCAGTGAGGCTACTGTATTATTTATACATCTCAAATTATATTTATTTATTTTCTACACATTTGAAATGCATGTGAATGAGTTGACTCCCCATAGCAGAATGGAAGTTCCCTCACACTCTAGGCCCTTAAATTTCAGGTCCTAAGCTTCAAAACACCAATGACTTTTGAGTGATCGAATTAGTGAATGAGGGAAGAATTAAGTGGCCAAGTAAGTGCTATTTGAACCTGCCTATGTTAAATGACTCCTCCTGTCTCTTAATGAGAACAACTGCTGCCTTCTTGTAATATACAAAAGTGTTAGCATGTATTTGGCATGTGCTTGGTGTGATGTTTGCTTTCATGGTGAAGATTTAATATGTAATTAGCACACAATTGGGGCATAATTAATGTGTCACTCATCTTCACATGAAGTGTTGAGTGGTCGTTAAGTTGTTGTATTATGGTTTTCATGTGAAAGTATTAGTGTATTGGTATGTCATGTGTTGATGGCATATAGTTGGAATGTATTCAGTGTGTTGTTGGCATATTATGGTTTTCATGTTAAAGTGTTAGTGTGTTGATGGAGTGTAATTAACCTGTTTAGGTTTTGGCATAAAAGTGTTAGCTTGTGGTTGGCATGTAGTCAATGTGTTATTAGTCTGTTATGATTTTCAAATATAATAAAAAAGTGTATGTTTGGCATGTTATTGGGAGGGGGTGAGGGAAGGAAGAAGAAGAAATTTATGCCATAATGTTATTATATATTTAAATGGGATAGCAACTTGTACATAATAGATTTGCAGTTTCAAGTGCAGTTTATTATTAATTATGCTATGTTATGTAAATGCTTGTTTCATTCTATAGATAAAAAATTAATAAAAATTATGAAAAAGAAAGATGAAGTGACTTGGGCAAGGTAATAAAAGTAGCAAACATCAGAACTTGGAATTCAGGTCTTTTCAGTACCACTCAGGTGTTATTTCTAATATACATACACATCTATCCATGCTCTCCCCACCAAAAACAATTGAATACTGAAGCTCAAAGGTTCACATATTTAGAATTGAAAAGGATAATAGAAGTTGTCAGGTATCTCTCATTTTACAGATGAGAAAACTGAGGCCCAGAAAGTTTAAGTGACTTATTGAATGTCATACAGGTAGTAGCAGAGATGTAAAGATGAGTACCTCTAGTGCTCGGGTTTGCCAAGAGGTTTTCAGGACTGCTCATCTATGTTTGTTGTCTACCTGGCACTCAGCTCTCACCAGTCATCCCAAGAAGCTATAACATGAATATCAACCACATCCTAGTAAAGAATCTCAGAAGAGACAGTAACCAGGTGGAAGATAACTCTAAAACCCACTGCTGAGTTAGGGGTTGTCTATTCCAAGCATGTGAAGACTTCCCCCATCACAACAGCCACAAAGGTAGCTAAAGCAGGTGCTATAGAATGCTTACAGCTTTGTCAGACATCAAATACTCCAAAGCCATCCACTGCATCCCAGGCCATCTCCAGTCATCCTGATTTTTGTCTTGCAACTGGAGTTTGATGACTCTGCAAAAGAGCATGAGATTTATGACTGTGCAATTCTGCTGCTTCACTTAAATCCAATTCATGGGCAAGTCCATACATTCTCCCATGATGTTATCGATCCAAAATAAGGAACAAAGTTACAATTAGTAGAGCTAGTTTTTAATCAATGTCTTCCTACTCCAAAATCCAGGACATTTTCTGCTATATCACATTGCCTTCCCCTGTGGCAATAGAACTGATAGATATAAATTGCCTTATCAATGGATCCTATCTTTGTCTTTTTTTATCTCTAGTACAAGATTCTAATCACTCAAAGAACCAGCTGTAGCCATCATGAACATACACAAACATAAATGGAAGTATACATAAATGCATCTGTTAGATACAAATGTTCTCATTTCTACAGCAACATTTAACTTAAAGAAGCCCTAGAGTAAGAAATAAATAAAGAATGGATAAGCCATTCTTTATTTGTATATATGTATATACATATATATTTTTTTTATTTGTATATATATATTTTTTATTTGTATATATATATATATATATATACATATATATTTCCAAGAGTGGGATGGGATAGCTAGCTATTCAGAGATCTATCTCTATGCAAACCAGCAGGTGGCCTTCTCCCCTCAAACTATTCCTCTTGTCTTCCTTTGCAAAAGTGCCTATAGAAAATTTACAAAA
The DNA here is from genome assembly GCA_023548195.1 of Bettongia penicillata ogilbyi. Taxonomy (NCBI): domain Eukaryota; kingdom Metazoa; phylum Chordata; class Mammalia; order Diprotodontia; family Potoroidae; genus Bettongia; species Bettongia penicillata. The sequence goes on along the minus strand of JAJHZJ010000126.1, from coordinate 8,034,814 downwards.
AACAGCATCCTAAGCTTCTGTGGTATCTTAGAAATTATCTCAGTATCTATGCCATTTCATTAATCTAGTGTCAGAAAAGTAAAGGCTTTAACTAATTTTGCTCAAGCTAACTTCATTCTTGTTTTCATTTATTAATTTTATTTATTTTCAGTGTTCTAAAATCATCACCATATAGCTTTCTTTCCCTTCCTCCCCCCTAACTTCCTCCTCCCTCTCTGAGGCAGCATACAATTTTATATAGGTTCTTTACATACATTCTTATTAAATACATTTCCACCATAGTTGTGCTGTATAGAAAAATTAAAATTAATGGGAGAAATCATATGACAAACCAAAACATAGTACAAAAAAAAATGATGTACTCCATTCTGCGATTGAATTCCATAGTTCGTTCTCTGGATGGGGAAGGCATTTTCCCTTAACACATTATAAGAAATTTTTTAAGTCCTTGTATTGCAATGAAGTTCCAAGTCTACCAAAAAAATCTCTCACACACTGGGGCCATTACTGTGCACAAAGTTCTCCTAATTCTGCTCCTTTTGCTCAGCATCAGATCATATAAGTCTTTCCAGCCTCTCTGAAGTGTTCCTGTTCATCATTTCTTATAGTATTCCATTGCATTCACATATGATAATTCATTCAATCATTCCCCAATTAATGGGCACCCCCTTGATTTCCACATTTTGGCCACCACAAAGAGTGCTGCTATAAATGTTTGTTTTTTTTTTACATGTGGTACCGTTTCCCATTTTTATGATCTCTTGGGGATACAGTCCTAGAAGCGATAGTGCCGGTTCAAAGGTTATGCATATTTTTGTAGCCCTTTGGGCATTCTTCCAAATTGCTCTCTAGAATGATTGGTTCAACTCATAGCTCCACCAACAGTGAATTAGTGTTCCAACTCTCCTACATCCTCTCCTGCATTTATCATTCTCCTTCTCTGTCATGTTTTCCTCCTCATTGGAGGTGAGTTCAACTTTGTCATTTTTGATATGGGTTATTTGGTTTTATTCTCTCTTTTTTTAATCAAATTGACCAAGGTTTATCAATTTTATTAGTTTTTTCAAAAAATATCAACTTTTTTTGTTTATTAGTTCAATAGTTTTCTTAATTTCAATTTTATTGATCTCTTCTTTGGTTTTCAGTATTTCTAATTCAGTATGTACTTAGGATTTTTAATTTGTTCTTTTTCTAGCTTTTTTTCAGCTGCCTGCCCAAGTTACTGATCTGCTCCTTCTCTATTTTCTTCATGTAGGGATTCAAAGATATAAAACTTCCACTAAGAGCTACTTTTGCAATATCACATCAGATTTGTTAGGTTGTCTCATTATTATCATTCTCTTGAATGAAGTTGTTGATTTTTTCTATGATGTGTTGTTTAACCCATTCCTTCTTTAGGATTAGATTATTTAGTTTCAAATGGTTTATCTTTCCATGGCCATTTATTACACTTAATTTTTATTGCATTACGACCTGAGAAGAATGCATTGACTATTTCTGCCTTTCTGCACTGGATTGTGAGGTTTTGGTGTCCTAGAACATGGTCAACTTTTGTATGTGTGGCATGTACCAGTGAGAAAATGGTACATTCCTTTCTATCCCCATTCAATTTTCTCCAGAGATCTATCATATTTACTTTATCCAGAATTTTATTCACCTCCTTAACTTCTTTTTTGTTTATTTTAAAGTTAGATTTATCAAGTACAGGGAGGGGGAAGTTGAGGGCCCCCACTAGTATAGTTTTGCTGTCTACTTCTTCCTACAATTCCCCCAACTTCTCCTCTAAGAATTTGGATGATATACTACTTGGAGCATATATGTTTAGCAATGATATTGCTTCATTTTCTATGGTGCCTTTTATTAAGATATAGTTTCCTTCCTTATCTCTTTTGATTAGATCTATTTCTGCTTTTGCTTTGTCTGAGATTAGGATTGCTAGCCCTGATTTTCTTACTTCAACTGAAGCACAATATATTCTGCCCCAACCTTTTACCTTTATCCTGTGTGTATCCCCCCCATTTCAAATGTGTTTCTTGTAAACAACATAGTGTTGGATTATGGCTTTTAATCCATTCTGCTACCTGTCTCTTTTATGGGAGAGTTCATTCCATTCACATTCACAATTATGATTACAATCTGTGTCTTTCTCACTATCTTCTTTCCCACCATTTGTGCTTTTAGTTCTCCCTTCTCCCTTCCCCTCTTCAATAGAGTTTTCACTTTTGACCACCTCCCAGAATCTGCCCTTCATTCTTTCAGTCCCCTTCCCTTTTACTCCCATTTATCCTTGCTAGTTCTTCCCTCCGTTGTGACTTGCCCTCCATTTTCTTCCCCCTTCTTCTTCTACTGCCTATAGAGCTAGTCAGATTTATATACTTAAATAAATTTATTGTTCCTTCCTTGAACCAAATCAGATGAGAGTACCTCTCAAGCAATGCTCATCTCTCTCCCCTCTTTCCCTCTACTGTAATATAATTTTGTACTTCTTCCTGTAATGTAATTCATCATTTTCTGCTTCCTTCTTTTCACATCTCCTGTTACAATCTCTTCACATGCTTGAATCACACTTTTATCATCACATCATTTACTTTATACCTGTTCCCTCTGTCTATGTATGTCCCTTTTATACTTCATAATAGATATACTATTCTCAAGCTTAACAAGTGTCATCTTCCCTTATAGGGAGGTAAACATGTTGCCCAAATTGAGTAACAAATGTATCTTTTCCCCTGTTTACCTTTTTATGCCTCTCTTGTGATCTGCATTTGAAGATCAAATTTTCTATTGAGTTCTGGGTTTTTTGTCAAGAAGGTCTAGAAATTCATTATTTGACTGAATATCCATCTCCTTGACTGAAATATTGTGCTGAACTTTTCTGGGTAATTGATCCTTGGTTTTAGTCCTAGCTCCTTTGCTTTATGGAATATCATATTCCAATTCCTTCAGTCTTTTAATGTAGAAGCTGCAAGGTCCTGTGTGATCCTGACTGCAGCCCCTCGATATTTGAATGATTTCCTTCTGACTTCCTGTAGTATTTTCTCCTTCACTTGAAAGCTTTGGAATTTGGTAACAATATTTCTTAGTGTTTTTAGTTAGAGATCCCTTCTGGGAGGTGAACAGTGGATTCTTTTGATGACAATTTTGCCCTCTGGATCTAGCACTACTAGGCAGTTTTCCCATGATTGCTTGGAAAATATTGTGCAGACTTTTTTTTTCTTCATGGCTTTATGGTAGGCCAATAATTCTTAATTTTTTTCTTCTGGATCCATTTTCCAGGTCAATTGTTTTTCCAATTAGATATTTTAAATGTTCTTCTATCTTTTCATTCTTTAAATTTTGTTGACTAATTCTTGATGTCCGATAGAGTCATTAGTTTCTACTTGTCCAGTTCTAATTTTCATCAAATTGCATTCTTCAGTTAACATTTGCCTCTCCTTTTCCATCTCTCCAATTATTCCTTTGAAGGAATTATTTTTTTCAGTTAGTTTTTGTACTTCCTTTTCCATTTGTTCAATTCTCCTTTTGAAAAATCTGTTCTTTAGTGAATTCTTTTCTCACACTTTAAAATCATTGGGAATTTTTTCTTCTATTTCCTTCTTCAGCTTTTCCAAGAGTACTCTTTGAGCATGTGAGTAGTTCATAGTCCCTTCTGAAGTTTCAGATGGGAGTGCAGTCTCAATACTGACCTCTTGGGTATTTGTGTTTTGGTCCTTGTCCCCATAGAAAGAGTCTATGGTCCTTTCCTTACTCCTTTACTTTTTGCTCATGATGGTAAGGCTTCTGGAGAACCTGGTGTTGATTTGCTGGTGTGAGAAAGCTTAGGGCAGGCACCTTTTTTTTTCTTTTTGTTTTGTGTTTCCTGGGTTAGCCCTGGGGCTAACTTTTTAAGTGTTGTTGAGGGGTGGTCTGATCACAGGAGGTCTCCTCAGCTGAGCTAGAACAAAGCCTAGCTCAGTACTTGTTGATCATGGCTTCTCTATTGTCTTCCCATTTCCCCTGGAGCACTGAGGTAGGACTTGGTCCTAGTGTGAGTTTTCACCTGCCCTGGAGCTCCTCTCTTTCCAGTTTGCCTCTGCCAGAGTAAGAGGAATATTCTACAGTGATTTTCCTAGCCTCAGGTCATACAAGACTGTTTATCCCTTCTGTTGATCCCACTGATTCAGGATTTTTCTGGGGAAATATTTTATGGTTCTTTCAAGGTCAATAAGGGGGGAGGTGGAGAGAGCATTTACAGATCACTCCACCATTTTGACTCCCAGAAGTTCAAGTAGATGACTTATAGACATTTAATCTGTGGGCTGAAAGTCTTAGGAGCAGCTGTGGCTGATATTCTGGGGCTCATCGGCTGTCACTCACTCAGCTCCCACTGATCTCCTGCCCTGGTATCCCACTCTGCCATTCTGCCATGATGTTGCTACCTCTAACTTCATTCTTGTTAAGATAATTTCCTTTTCAGGTTTATGCCAGCCTGCATCTTCTCCCTCACCCCAAAAAGAACTATTTACTAGCATCATAGATTAAAGCTTATTTACACAATAGAACAAAAAGTAAGATATGTAATGTTAAAATTCTCAGGGGTTATTCACTAGATACTCCTAAGGAAGTTTGAAATATCTGCTTTCAGACAACTACAATTACTCTTTTAAAAGTATGCTCTATACATCTTTTTTTGCCATTTTCAGAGGAAGGACATCAAGTACTCCTTCAGTGTCAAGATCATAAGGCAAAAAGGGAACCTTCTCACCATGTAGAAGATGATGATGCTTACCCTGACTCCTCTAAGAACAATACTCACTTCCTGGCCAATAGCCAGGCAAAACCTTGGGCCTTCAAATTACTTCCCAGTGACTCCATTTATATTAATCTCCAGAGTTGTAGAAGTTCCACATTTTCCATTTATTTTAGTACCTTCACGATTGGAATAAAGCAAGAGAAGGCAAAGGAAGAAGGAGGAATATCCAGAAAAAAATTTAAGTTGTTTCAAATATACATTTTATTTCTTGCTGATAGATTTTGAAGTCTCTTCAAAATTATAGCTGAGCATCATCAAAATGCAAGTATACATGCACATTCACATCATAGACAACATTAAAAACATCAAAAAAAACTGGGATTTTTATCAAAGTATTATGTGTTTTTTAAGACGGTATTTTTGTGAGGGGAGAATGAATGAAATTTTAACTCTAACAGTGAAAAAACCTGGTCTGTCAATTCATATCAGCACCTCTTCCACAGTTTCTAGTGTTGGAGAGGAACCAGAGACACTACGAAATTGCATGCCTTGCTTAGGGTCATAAAGTCAATTTTTGTTAGGAAAGAGTCAGAACCCAGGTTTTTCTGACTCCAAAACCAGTACTGTACCAACTTTTCTAGGCTTATTCTCCTATTGAATTTTTGTATATTGAGATGAAAATAAATCCACATGCAGAGAGAGAAGTAAATGGAGAGAGAAGACAAGACAGAGATTAGTGATCAGTCTGTAAAGCAAATAAGGCAAGATTAAGATGAAGAAATTGAAAATAATATTTTTCAATAAACACTGTTCAATTCCATGACCCTTATTTGGAGAAGAGCCCAGAATACAATGTTTAAGAGCCCTCAGGACATCAAAGTTGCTCCCATGCTTAGCATGTAATGAAGTGAGGAGAATCAGGTCAAGAAATGTCCTCTCTGGGACTCATTAAAGGCCCTGACCCAAGAACAGGAGGCACATGATGATGTCATCTCATCTAATCAAAAAATGCCATCTGAACTGAGCTAAAGCACAGATTCAATCTGAAGAGGAGGCATCTAATAGGACAGCAGAGTTGACACTCTTGGGAATATAGCTCTTACTGTTTTCATTCTTTCTGGAAGACAATAAAATCTGAATATTGAAAGATCCTCCTTCAATACTCTTTTCATTTTTCCTACTGCTGTTCCCACTCTATGTCATTTTTCGCTCAAACTTCAGCAAATTCTGAGCTCCTCAAACTATAGACTTCTGTTTGGTTTGCAATTCCATTTGGGAGGGGTTGGTTCAGGGAAATTAGGTAAGACGAATGACTTCTTAATAAGCATCTTTTTTCATTTCCTCACACACGGGAGAAAGGGAAAGGTAATGGCTGAATGCTATGTTAGCATTGTTCCTAAGCTATGACCATAACTTCCAAAACAAAATATCTGAGAAGTCAAACCTTACCAAAAATGTATGCAGTCCTCATCCCATATTCATCACTCATACAAAATAAATGTTTCTCTCCACTAGATCATTTCAGTCTTTCAGCTAACCATAGAAGTGCCAGTGGAGTTGATGGCTCAACTACTTTCTCCATGAGAGGTAAGTAGGAACTGTATGTTCTACCTCAGAGAGTCACACAGAATCTGAATCTGCATTTGATTTAGGGAGAAAAAGTGGAGGGGGAGAGGATAGAAAGAAAATAGCATCTAATATTCTCTGTCCCAAATTAAGGAAAGAATGGTCCTAATAATAAAAAAGCCCCTGACTGATACCTGTGTACATATCTTTTCTCCTTACTCACAAATTTTCCCAACAAGGCATAGCCCCATTGATGAGAAGAAAGGGGAGAACAAGTGAAGGGCATGAATTGGTTCAGGATCACCAAAGGAATTACATTCAAATTTGATGCTGAAACTCGTATCTCTTTAGAGTGCCTTAGTTTTTGATTTCCATGTTTCCTGCTCTAATCAACCCCTTTGGACTGTACTTCACCACAATTCACCAAAATCACTCACACCACATCCTCCCTGATAGCTAAAATGGAATATTTTATCTTTTTTATTTCTGGAAAAGTTTCTCCAACCCACACAGAACCCTATATCCATAGTCTTCTTCTAGCCCCCAAGACAGCTTCTGGTGTTAACTAACAGTCAAAAGGATCTCTGAGATATTGTCTTCATATATCTTATAATATATATTAGATATTTAAGACCTTGTAGATATAATTTCTTCTAAAAGAGGCCTGTTGTCTTTGTGCAATAAGAAAGTTCAATTTTGCCCACAAACTGACCACAGGTAAAACATGCACAGAAAAGAAAATGATGGGGAAAGAAGGTAAAGGAAGAGTTTTTGTTTTATCTTAATTTTCTCAAACCATCTCCAGGATGTTACCGCAAATTGCATGATACCCCAGGAGGCCTCAGGATCCCTTCTTTAGTTTCTACTTGAACTTAAGATTTTCACTTGCTCTAAAACTTTTCTTTTGTTTTTCCTGATTATGTGTGGAAGTCACAATTGTCCAAAGGTATTAGTGGTTTTGTTTCTTAAGCAGAGCATAAATACATCTCTGATGATTTCAGAACTTCCCTAAATGGCTGCTGGCATATACTCTAGTGCACTCTCTGTAATACTATACTCCCATTAAATATTTTCCAGTCTCTGAAATCCATTTTCCGAGTTTTCCCCTGTTCTAAACTACCATCACTCTCCCAACCACCATCACTCTCCCATTCCATAGAGGAGATCAGAGACAAGTTCTATGACATTTCTTTCCAGAAATATTTCTTTTTTTTTTTCCTTTCTTCTCCAATTTTCCTTGCCTTGGTAAGTTGTGCAGGGGCAGGAGAAAGCAAAACCTATAAATGTGACTGTCATATATAAGTTCCTTTTCCCCTTAGAACTGAACATATTTTCAAATGAGTTTGTATAGATATGTGAGGTCTCTCAGAATAAGTTTACTCCTTAATCCTTAGCATCATAGACTGAGAGTTTAGTCAAAACTCCTCATTTAAATGAAGAAACTCAGTACTACAGAAGTTAAACCACTTGTTCTAGGTTAAACAGGTAGTAAGTAATGTTCCTCTTCACATGTTATTTACTAGCACTTGGCTATTCAAATTAGGATAATAGCAATCCGATTGGCAGCAAAGAAATAGGTCAGAAACCACACATAAAAATATTACTGTAATGTGAGGGCAAAGTGAAAGTAGTAAGTAACTTTTCAACACTAGAACAGATACAGATATTAACTGGACAAAAAATATTTTATGGCTTTTTTTTATGGCTTTTTTTAATGCTTTCAAAGAACTTCACACATTTTAATGCATTTTTTCCTCACACCTACCTTGTGAGGTATGTGTTATTATTATTTCTGTTCTGTAGATAAGGAAGGAGCTAGTTGCAACAGTGAACAGAGTGCCAGGCCTGGAGTCAAGAAGACTTGCGTTGAAGTTTGGTCTCAGACACTTAATATCTGTGTGACCCTGGGAGGTCATTCAACTCATTTTTCTTACTTTCTTCATTTCTAAAATGAATTTGGAGAAAGAAATTGAAATCATTCCACTATACGAGTATAGGTAGATTGTCAATGTCCACAGATATTTGGCTTTAGAATGGAGTCCTCTCAAGGCATTAGAAAGTTCAGGTTGGGACAAAAGCTGGGAGTTGAAGGAATGGAATTATTTCTCTTTCCCCCAAATTCAGAGACCATAATGGAGACATGATGAAATAATTTATTTGTTTTTTCAGAAGGATGGAGACTGGTATATAATGGAGTTATGAAATAATTAGAAATATGATAAAGAATCATTTGGTATAACCTAAATATGAACAAGCTATGGGGATGGAAATGTAGAATATGGAAAATTAGTGTGAAATAAGGGAATGAAAGAGTCAAATGGAGTTCATTCTATCTATTTGTGGTTTACTAGGTAGCATAGTGGATATAGCCCTGGGACTTGGAGAAAGGACGACCTGAATCTAAATTCTGCCTCACAAACTTCCTACTCTATTTGGAGCCTTGGGCAAGCCATTTAATGTCTCTCTGTCTCAGTCTCTCTGTCTTTAATGTCTCAACTGCTCTTTTTCAGCCATTTTCAGTCATGTCCAACTTTTTATGATCTCTTGGGGTTTTTTTTGGCAGAGATAGTGGAATGACAACATATCTATCAACTGCACCAACTAGCAGCTTAATATTAAATATATTTATTTATCAAATATTATTAAATCTTAATATATTAAATCTTACCTATCCCTTCTTCCCTCCTGAAATTTGTGATACAAGTCACAGTATTCACGGTATTTCTTTTCTCCAACACAAATTTCATGATAGAGTAATCCTAGGAAATTAATTATCTTCATAAAGATATATCTTCTAAATATACAATGACTTTTCCCTGCCTCTTTTTAACTCTTCTGTTCATTTTGAATACGGGAGACACTACCAGAAGCATACTCTCATCATAAATGCTTAATCTCAACTAATCTCAATTCAACCAACAAGGTCAAATTTTCTTCATGATTTGAGATCTATACTGCCCTGTTTATTACGCATTCTTTTTGTTTACTGTACACTCATCTTAGGTCCTTTATTTTATCGCTGGATTCCTTATTTGCTTAGTTTCTCCTAATAAATACTTTTTTAAAATTCTTATACTTATATTGGACTTAGCAACCAGATTGTTAGATATACACACTTTCCTCCTGTTCTCATATTTTTCATTTTAAATTCTGTTATTTAGCTCCAAAAGTTAAGTGATTCTTCTTTTCTTTATAATGTTATTATATTCCCAATCCCTTAGTAATGATTAGAAATTATCTTTCTTTCTTCAGATGTTTTCATTCTCTCCTTGAAGTAATGCTCTAAGAAACAAAAAAGATTACCTTTGTCTCTAAATACATACCATTATGTACTACAGTTCACCACATCTATGCTGAAAAGCATAAAGTGGATTCACAATCTTCTGAATTATAAATTCACTGCTATTGTTTCAAACAACATTTTATTATCACTAAAAATCAGAAGTAGTATAATCTTCTAGTACTTTTACCTTCTCTTTCAAAATAGAGTCCAACCTATAAAATGTGCACACTTAATGCTATTTTTTACTAGTAGGAACAAAAGCATTCTATACTTTCAGAAAGTCATTGCAAAACTAGGTTAACTTTTGGGATTAAATTTCTTAGACAAATCATGTGACTAAACTTATCTGTTATATATATATATATATACACATATATATGTATATATACACGTGTATATACACATGTATGTATGTATAGGTTTATATGTGTGCATATATACATATATATTTATACTGATGTGAAGGAATATTGGGTAAGGTATGGCCTCCTGAGTGTTACTTAATTTATCAAGGTGAGCATTCCAATATTCCTTTCAATAGAAGGATGCCATTTTCTCAGCTACCTTTCATTTGCAATCAATATATTTTTTCCTAGATTTCATGCAAACAGAATCAAACAGAACCTGACCCATAAGCAAAAGGCAAATTCTTTCATAACAGATATTTCCTTGCATTTCTTCTGTAAAAATTCTATGCCTTAATTTTGCACGCAAAAGCTGACCCGCTTAGCCACAGATATCAATGATAGCTACTTAGCCTTAAAGTTTGTACATGATCTGTAGGCAGAAAATATTTTGTAAGTCCAATGACTTCAGTTTACAGAATTCATTTTTTTCAACACTGCTTCTATCCACAGGGCAGCTGGCCAGCTCATTGTGAAGAAGTGTGTGGATCTGTGGACCTATCCAATAAAAATTAGGGGACTTTTCTTTCTCCTTCTGCAGTCCTGCTTTATTCACTTGATCTAACTATATTTAATTGAACATTAGTCCAGAGAAATTTGTACTCTCCATGGAAATATATGCAGTATGCATGTACACTCATACATACATATACACACATAAACACATATGTACACACCCACATATACATATATGCATGTGTATGTGTGTATACATGTGTATATGCATACATATATATTCAAAGGAACAATGTTTAATAATATTACAATGCATAACTAAAATGTTTTCATTCACTGAAGAACTATAAGATTGCTATTCTCTCTCCTGAGCCCCAGAAGATTACCGACAAACCCCAGACACAGGATGAATCTGGACAAATGAGTTCTAGAACATATATAGTTTGAATTTGATTAATGTCCATTTTAGGGAGGAAAATAATGCCTTCTCAATGTTCAGTTCACTAGAACAATGGTCCCCAAGGTGTTTTGTTCTGCAAACCCTTTCAACAATAACAACAACGACAAAAAGTTTTGTGAATCACTGGGATAACTTAATATCCTACTTTTGCCCAAAACTACAACTAGTTACATAAAGAACAAAAAGTTGCTCTACTTGTGATTTGAAAAGTTTAAATATAAAACTATATTTATGAAGTAATTATAAATAGATTATATGAAACATTTTTGAAAAATTACAAGTAATCTTGGAAGACCTCATAATCATACTATTATCTTCAGAACTACATATTAGATTCATTTTTAAAAATTTTATTTAACACAAATAATATCCTTAGGTAAATAAATAATGCCTTGAAAGTTGTTTAACCCTTGTGGTGGTTTGTAAACAATTTGATGACAGGTTGTGAAATGGGAAGAAATGTTGCATTTAGTCAAAACAGGTAGAAATAGAGGTTAGTTTTGAACAAAAACCCAAAATTATTGCAAACATAACCGTAACGGTTTTGAATCACTACAGAAGCAAACTTATAATGGTTAAATATAGATACGCTTGTTGTCACAGGAGAAAAATATATTTGCAAAAAAATGCTAATTATTATCTACTTAAAGAGCCTTTAGAGAATTTTTAGTGTGAACCCTTTGGACAATTGCCAGAAATACCAAACACATTGGGAAAACAATAAAAGGAAATAATTGCACAAGAGAAAGAGGTGGAAAAGTGGAGATTACAGATTTATATTCTAGGTGAATTTAGGGTCCCTGCTGGTACATGGCACATAGAACTCAGTCCTGACTGCCATCAGTCATATTCAACTTTTGACATTATCAGTCATATTCAACTTTTCAAACTACAGGTAATTCATCATAAAATGGGATAAGTAGACTTGTCAGAAAGCATTGGCATAAAGGATCTTGCCATCACTGGTCCTGAAAGCTTCTTTTCTCTGACAGTTAACTTTAGTATCTGTTTCTCTCATAATTTTCATTCTTCCTGTTCCAATCTCACACAAATTCCTATCGTTTGAGTTTTAGGGGAAAAGACAAATAAAATAAAAGGGATGTGACACAAAAACATAAATTCATAAGATTATATGACAGAAACAAATAGAATCCTAATTGTATCTATTTAGTTTTCTTTTCCTTACCACTCCTCTTCAAAATTCATTCCAATATTTTTGCCAGGTTGACCTATATGTGTGTGTATGTATGTATGTATGCATGTATAAAATTATGTAAACCTGCACAATTTAAATAAGCCAATTTTCTTTGGGCAGAAAACAATAAAACTTACAAATGCAAGTAATAATTTAAAAATCCAATAATAAGCAAAATTATTAAGTAAAACTAAAAGAATGATTTCATCACATTACCCCAAATGGTTTCACACATTTTAAGTGGGTTTATACTGTAAAATTGTTTTGTTGAGAGGCTTATATGTATGTATATATTTTAAAGTATTTAATCACTCTTTACTTGGCTCAGTTTGGTGGCCATCTTAGTCACTTGTTAGATATGAAATATATTTATAAGAAAGTAAGTTGAATAATTATTACCAGGAGACTGATTGACCAATGGGAAATCTCACTCCTTATTGACTTCCTGCCTACTGACTTTTATTGACTTATAAGTTAATACATTGACAGTATTCTTTGATTTCTTTCATCTATGTACTTATATCTTTGTTTTGATCCAGGAAAAGAGCAGGTGCAATGAAACTCTGGAATACCACACTGGGGAACAGTTTCTTCCTCATTGGAATTCTCCAGGACAGTCAGTACCCCGGACTGGTCTGTGCCACAATCACATTTCTCTACCTGGTGGCTGTATTCTGCAATGGCCTCCTTCTCCTGTTGATCGTTATGGACAAGAGGCTCCACGTGCCTATGTACTTCTTGCTCAGTCAGCTCTCACTTACAGATTTGCTCTTCACAACTGTTATTTCTCCCAAAACATTTGTGGATTATTTGCGTGGACATAGCAGCATCTCTTTTTCAGGCTGTGGATTTCAGATGTTTATGATACTGACAATTGGTGGTTCTGAAGATATCCTATTGGCGTTCATGTCATATGATCGCTATGTAGCCATTCTACATCCCCTGAACTATATGGTCTTCATGAGAGCAAAAGTTTGCTGGTCCATGGTGGCCACATCCTGGATGTTAGCATCCATGAACGCCCTTGTGCATACCATATACACTATGCACTTCCCTTTCTGTAGAAGCAGGGAGATAAGCCACATGCTCTGTGAGATCCCTCCTTTGTTGAAGCTGGCATGTGCTGACACCACAAAGTACCAGTTCATGGTATACACAATGGATGTGACATTCCTCTTCATCCCACTATCTGTTATCCTTGCCTCTTATACCCTAGTTTTGAATGCTGTGTTCCACATGCCCTCCACACAGGGGAAACAGAAAGCTCTCCTTACCTGCTCATCCCATCTCACAGTGGTTGGCCTCTACTATGGAGCTGCCACCTTCATGTATGTCTTGCCCAGTGCTTACCACACCCCTCAGGAGGACAATATCCTCTCTGTTTTCTATACCATTATTATTCCTGTCCTAAACCCCCTGATCTATAGCCTGAGGAATAAGGATGTACTGGGAGCTCTGAAGAAGTTGTTAGAGAAAGGTTCCTCAGCACCAAAATTGTAGAACCCTAGGCAGACCTTTGGTTGATCTTCCAACTGAGAGCTAGTAGATATCAAATTCTCCCTAGAATAATTTTCATTTGTCTGTTATGTCCATGTGGCACAATAATCAAATTTTCTTTTGTGCTCTTCAACACCACTCCATTCTATACACGAAGTCATTCAGGATGTTAAAGGCATTTACAGAAGGGGAAACATTAGGGAAATTCTAGAAAGGTATAAATTATTTGATTTCTTTAATTCCTGTTAATTGTACCCAGGTAACAGAACTCACAATTCATAATGCATTCTTGATTTTTTTAAAGGGATAGTAGTCAAAATCAGCAGCATATAGCTTGAAGTATATAGTTGCCTAATTTTGAAAATTAATAGAAAATTTGTCACTCTTTGGTCTTATGATACTTCTCTCAATCTGCATGATTTTCAAAGACCAAAACTAACATCTCAGCAACCACCTGAGAGAACAGCATCCCCTCTATAATTATTTTCCCACCAGTCCATTTAACCTTTCCTTGAAGATGTGAAAGAAAGATAAATTCATTCTTTCCAAGGGAAATTCACTAGGTTAATAAGTTTTTACTTTTATCAAATAAAGTGAAATAGAGAGAAGTGTATTGGGCATGAACAGGAAGCTACATGCTAGAAATGGAGAACTATTCAGAATACACAGTGTAAAAGGTGCTATAAGGAAGAATGCATGACTGGAAAAATATGGGCACTTACTTTGTGACAGCAAGGAATAACCTATAGATATTGCTACATTGATGTATATGCAAAGTCAAGAAATTAAGACAACAGATTAACTTCATATCCCAGAATTCTAGAGCAATGTAAAATGAGTTCTACAAAATGGATAGGCGTTGATGATTTATTGTCCTACATCAATGACAACACAAATCTGTCAAAGTATAAAAATAAAACTTGATTTAGATAGTTGTTTGAGTGACATTCAGTAGTTAGGATTTGAAGGAAAAGTTTGATGCCTGGAACCATTATGAGGAGTCAAGGGAGGTACTGCTCATGTTCAATGAATATAACAGTCTGAGTTTCTTAGAGAAGTTGGTATTTAGCTGTTGTAAATGCTGTAAAGGTACTTCATGTAACTGTTAATTGAAGATGTGAATCCGTAAAGAAGTACTAAAGAATCCAAGTCTACTTTTTTATCACTCTTAATTTTGTAATACCCCTATAATGTAGAACCTGAAATAAGTTTTCCTCCTACATCAAACCTATTGCATTTTACCTCTCCTTCCAAGGTCAGTGAAATTTACTTCAAGGACAGTGGAAGGATCATTATTCATTTAACTCTGTCCTGATCTATAAAATGAGAATAACAAAAACATTTGCATTCCTGGGTTGTTGTGAGGACAAAATAACATATGTAAAGCATACCGCAAATGCAAAAGCACTATATAAAGGTCAGCTATGGTAATATCAGGATTGTTATATTTGATAGTATTATTGTTATCATTATCTTATTCAAAGACATATGCCTGACATAAAACAAATTGAATCAATTAAAACATCTCAAAGCAACTGGATAAAACTTGGGGAAGGGATTGATAACATATAGTACCTCCTTAAAATAACAAACCTGTACCACTAGCTTTCATTCAAGAGCTTCTCAATGCTCTTCTTTTTCCTCTTTTACTCTCTTTCTTTTTTCTTTTTAGTATTTCCTTCATTCATTCTTTCAAAGTTCTCCATTTTCCCTAATAAGGTGAAGATTGGAGAATCAGTCCTACAATCTTTTCACTTTGGGTTGGGGGAAATACTCTGTTTTCCTTATATATGTAGTTTTTTCTCAACTTTCAAAAAATTATAAATTAGTGCAATGAAGAAGCCCCAAGTTCTTCCCTGGGTATTATTTTTTTCTTTTGATGTCATCTCATTTAGGGACCTCATCAGGTCACATGGGTTCAAAATAACATCCCTGTGCAGGTGATTCCCATATCTATGAATCCATCCCTATTTTCTTTCCTAAATTCCAATCTCCCTTTATCAGCTGCTTTTGAACAGCTTAAATTAGGTATCCTATAATCTTCTTAAAATCAACATGTCCAGAACAGAGCTCAATATCTTCTGGAAACAGAACAAAACAAAATGCCTTCCTTTCTTTCCAACTGTTAAAGGTCCCATTATCTTCCCTTTCATACAAGTTCCTAACCTCAATGTCATTCTACACAACACACTCACACACACACACACAAACACACACACACACACACACGCATCTCCCAACTTTCATCTATGCTTGTGGTTTACTTTAACATTCCCCTTGTGTGTTTCCTTTTTGCCACCCACACAACTAACACTGTTATAAACAGGCATACCTCAGAGATATTGGAGGTTCACTTTTAGACCACCATAGTAAAGTAAATCTCTCAAAAAAAGAGCTACATGATTTTCTTTTGTTTCCCAATGCATACAAAAGTTATGATTCTATTTTACAGTAGACTATTAAATGTTCAATAGTATTGAGTTTGAAAATGTACACACCTAATTAAAAACAATATTGCTAAAACAAAGTTAACATTATCTGAACCTTCAGTGAATCAGTCTTTTGCTGGTGTGTTTGTGTGTGGGCGGGGGGAGGTCTTGCCTCAATTTTGATGACTGCTAACTGAGCGGGGTGTTGGTTGTTGAAAGTTAGTGTGGCTATGGCGATTTTTTAAAATAAGACAGCAATGAATTTTGCTGCATTGATTGACTTTTCCTTTCACTTGAGCACTTAGAGTCCATTGTAGGGTTGTTTTCTCTCAGGGCATAGGGAGGCCAAGAAGTGGGAAAGAGGACGGAAATGTCAGGTCAATGGAGTAGTCAGAACGCACACACAATAACTGATTAAGTTCAGCATCTTATAAGGGTATGGTTCTTTTTAAAAAAAAAAATTAGTAGTATGTCATTTTTTTTTTCCAATTACATGTAAAGAGAATTTTTACCATTCAATTTTTGTAAACTTGAGTTTCAAATTTTCTCTGTCCTTCCATTCCCTTCCCCCTCTTTGAGACAATAAGAAATTTGATATAGATTATATATTTTTAATCATGTAAACCTACTTCCATGTTAGTCCAATTGCGAAAGAAAAAGTTTCCAAAAAATTACATCTTGCAAAAAAAAAAATGCACAAAAATGTTAAAATAGTATGCCTTGATCTGCATTCATCATCTGTCACTTCTTTCTCTGGATATAGATGGCATTTACTATCATAAATCTTTTAGAAGTGTCTTCACTATCACTATAAATCCTTAAGGGGTAGTGGAAAATACCATACCACTCACCCCTTGCTCACTGTAAGAATAATCGCCTTAATCAATTCACAGTGTCAAAATAGAGTCCTCTCTCATCTTGACTTTAGGTTGACTTCCAAAACTCACAGCTCCTCCCTTGTGGGCTCCTTGTCTCAACTGACAAGGACTATTCCATTCCAAATTCTTCCTACTGCCTGACAGCAATCTCTAGGGGCTACTACTTATACCCTCTGTTACTAGGAAAACAAAGCTTAACAGTGCTATACATTACCAGTACCATCATCTCAATTCACTTTAACAGCTCTTAAAAAGGGCTTAAACTAAGCCTCCTTCCCCTGGGAAGATCTCTGCTCTTCAGCTGAATTCACTCATAAAGACAAACAGACAGGACTTCTGTCTGAGAAATCAACACAAATCAACACAGGGAGTGCCAACATCACAAACATTTTTTCTGTTAGGCCTCCCCACAAGCAAGTTCCCCTAGTCTTCTCACTTCTCTCTCATCTCTGCTTCTCTCTCTCCTCTCTCCTCTCCCTCCAAGTGACATTATACATACATACATACATAACACATATATGTGTATGTGTATGTATATATAGACATAAACATATCTGCATATATACATATGTATTTGTATGCATGTGTATATGCAATTTACATACATGTAGATACATACACACATATGTATATATGTGTGTATATGTATATTGTTTCCAGTCAAAATTCTTGATTCAATCAAAGGCACTTGATTGGCTAAAAGTCAATTCAGAAAAATAAAAAAAAAATACATGCTTGCCATTATACTAGATTTTCCCCCTAATTTTAATGATTTCTTTGGGATACAGAACTAGTAATAATATTACTGGATCAAAAGGTTTGTATTCATCTTTCGTTGCTGTAAAAGACCATGTCATCTGAGAAATAATGCCATGCATTGCACTTGACTTTGTTTTGAGTGAATGAGGGCTGTGCAGGTCACCAGCCTCACTTCTCCTCCAGAGTCATCTGAATACAGTGAACAGATATTTATCAGGATGACTGGAGATGACCCAGGATGCACTAGGAGACCTCAGAGCCTTTAGGCCAAGGTCTTTGCAGGTACTCACTTAGATTGAGGCAATGCCCATTCACTGAATAGGCTTTTTTAAGAAGAAGCCAGGGCATGGCCCCTTTAATGAGGCCAAGAAAAAGAAAGACATCAGGCTGGGAGGCAGACAGCAACAGTTACTATTGATAATCCCTCTAAAACTAGGAGGGTCCAGAGGAGCCCTTAGTCAGAGGCCCATTGTTCTTTTGGGAGAAGACAGGACAGGACAGGATGGGACAGGGGAAAGGAAAGGAAGAGAAGACAAAGGAAGGGAAGAGCAGGGAAGGGAAGGAGCCAGTAAAACTCAAGTTAACTAGCCATCTTTTGGCCACCCATATTTACCTTCCTTTGGAGAGGAGAAGGAAGGGGAGGGGGAGGCAGACAGGAGAGGAGGAATTGAGTTATCCAGCTAGCTAGGTCCCCATTCAGTCACTGCATTTACTCACAGGACTGTGTTCATCCTTCATTGCCAAAGAACACCATGCCATCGGAGAAATGATGACATGACTTGTGCTTGACTTTTTTTGAGTGACAGAGGGCTGTGCAGGTCACCAGTCTCACTTCTCTTCCACAGGCAAGGTATACATATTTTGAATGCCCTTTGGGCATAATTCCAAATTGCTCTCCAGAATTGTTGAATAAGTTCACAATTCCACCCAAAGTTCATTAGTGTCAATAGGTATGGCTCCTGGCATCCCAAAACAATTACAATAGTAACATCAAAGATCACAGGTTATCACATTAGAAAACTACCAAAATATGACACAGAGCTATGATATGAGCATGTGCTATTGGAAAAAATGTTGTCATAAATTTGCTCAACATTGTGTTGCCACTAAAATTCATTTTGTAGAAAACACAATATCTGAAAAATGCAATAAAAGCAAAACATAATAAAACTAGATATGCCTGCATATGTCTTGATTACCTCTCACCTGGACTATTTAAATAGCCTTCTAATTAGTCTCACTGCCTCAAATATATCCCCATTCCAATTCATCCTCTATTTGCCACAAAAATGATTCCTCTAATTCACAATTCTAATGTCACACACCAATTTTATTAACTCCATATTACTTCCAGAATGAAATATACCATTTATTTTTGACATTTTAAGCCATTCAGTATCTGGCCCCTTCCTATATTTCAACTAGATGATCCACCTACACAGGCCTATTTACTTTTCCTAATTCATGACATTCCATCTCCTAACTATGTTTTTATTTGCCCTGTTGTGGTAGAAATTAAGGTAAAGCAAGATGCAAAAATCTATGCACAATTAATTTTTTAGTTGGACTACCAGTAATAAGTAAATTGGATCAATGACTTCTCTACATCAAGCCTTCTTAAATTTTTCCCACTTGCTAACCCTTTTGGCCCAATAAATTTTTGTGTGACCATATGTTTATAGGTATGTAACATAGGTATGCAAACCAAATATTTACCGATACTACAAAAGAAAATTTATTTTAAAAGAAATCTTTGGTGTATACAAATATACAATTTTACCACTTATTAAAGATGAAGGCAAATTCACATACAGATGATATGGATAGTTATTTGTTTCTACATAAAGAATTAAATTTTCGTGGAATACCTGATACTACAGGTCATAGAGAATCTTCAACATTTCTCACAGCTAGTCAATATTTTGATTTTATAATCATCAGTGCTAAAAATGCTAAAAAATGAATACTTAGTACAAAATGGCAGAAGTTTGGTTTGGGTCATTCCAGAAATTGTTGGAAATATGGTCCTACTCCAAGCTAAAACTCATTTAACAATTTTGTATGTACATTAATAAATGAGTCTTGAATCTGAACTGAGGTATTTCTGGCAATGGTTATTGGTATTACATATTGTGACAGGACACACAGTGCAAAGTGACCATGTTGTGTTTTCATAACTAAGGCTACAGTGAAGTTGTATAATGCAATATGGGTCAGTGATGCCAGAAACCTCTGAGATTTATTATGTGTTTTGTTTTGAATTAATTTTTTGTTGCGCATCCATAAAACTTTTACTGTTGCCAAACTTTTCATGATCCTCATATTCAGTTACAGGGCCCCAAAGGGATTCACAACCCACAGTTTAAGAAGCACTGCTCTAGAAACCAAAGACCCTGAGAGAGAGCTGATAAGGTCTCTTATACTAATTAGGAAGCTAACAGAGCAAAATCTTGAGCAACTTTTTGTGGTATCAAAGAACTGGAAATTGTGGGGATGTGTGTCAATTGGGGGTTGACTGAATAAGTTGTGGTATATGATTGTGATGGAATATTATTGTGCTATGAGAAATGATGAACAGGTAGATTTCAGAAAAACTTGGAAAGCCTTACATGAATGGATTCAAAGTGAAGTGAGTAAAACCTGAACATTGTGCACAGTATAATCAGTATTGTACCATCATCAACTATGAATGACTTAGCTTTCCTCAATAATACAAAGATCCAAGACAATTCCAAAGGAATAATGATGAAAAATGATATCCACATACAAAGAAAGAACATATGTAGTGTGAGTATAGCTGGAAGCATATTCTTTCACTTTTTTTCATGCTTTTTCTCCCATTGGTCTGTTTCTTCATTCAGAATATGACTCATGTGGAGGAAACATGTTTCACATGATTGTACATAAATCATTATCAAATTGCTTATTGTCTTAGGGAGATAGGATATGAAGATGGGATAAAAAATTTGAATTGAAATTTTAAAATGTGAAGGTTAAAATTGTTTATATGTGTAATTGGGTCAAAACACTGCAGAAAAAGATGGTGGAGTAAAAAAGGGGACTTACTTGAGCTCTTTCTTATCCCTGAAAATACTTGTAAAAAATGATTCTAAACAAACTCTAGAGCAGCAGAACTCTTAAAAAGAGTGAAACAAATTTTCATTCCAGGGCAACCTGGATGGCCAAAAGAAAAATGTTGGTTCTGGTAGACTGGGAGAGGAGTAGGCTATGCTGGCATAGTCCAGCATGGGCTGTGCTGGAAGAGCTCAGACCCCCCAAAAATCAGAGTAGCCTAAGGGGACTGAATTGCTGGCAGCTGAAGAGGTTTCCAAACTTCCCAACTCAGAAATGCCAAAAAGAACTTAAAAGATCAGTGGGAAAGTTTTGTCAGACTTGGGTGAGAGAGGAGCATAGACCAGTCCCAGCCTTAGCACAGCCCTGGGGCAACAGGTGGTGTAAGTGGTTGCTTCCAGAACTCTCAGTCTACAGAACACAAGGAAATCAAACAGTTGGTCAAAATGAGATTAGAGGGATCTCTTTGTTGGTGCCAAAGCAGGATTCTGTTGCTTTGACCATACTTGGATCTGGCTCACAGTCCTGAGTGGCAGTCCTGGACCTGGGAGGAGCCCTATCATAGCAGAGCTTGTGGCAGTAGTGAAGAAAGAACCCTCCTCATAGTTCCAGGAAAGAAAGGAGTTCTTGTGGTCACTCACTAATCAGAGCACAGGCTAGGAGAGGAATAAACACCTCTCCTTACATCATATCACCTTGGAAGAACTAAAAGTTTACAGGTCCCTAGAAATATCTCTGAAAAAAATTGCACAAAATTCCTGAAACTAGAGGTATGTCTTGCTCTGCACTGGAAGCAGAGTACCATCTTAACAAAGAGTTAAAAGTCCAACAATTGTCTGGGAAAATGAATACATAAAGGGAAAAATCAGGCTATAGAATTTTATTTTGGTGACAAAGAAGATGAAAATATACAATCAGAAGAAGAAAACAAACTCAAAGTTCCTATATCCAAAACCTCCAAGAAAAATATAAATTGGTCTCAGGCCATGGAACAGCACAAAAAGAATTGTGAAAATCAAGTAAGAGAGGTAGAGGAAAAATTGGGAAGAGAAATGAAGATGATGTGATAAAATCATGAAAAACAAGTCAGCAGCTTGCTAAAGGGGACCAAAAAATAATGAAGAAAATAATACCTTAAAAATAGACCAGACCAAATGGCAAAAGAGATCCAAAAAGTCAATGAGAAGAAAAATGCCATAAAAAAGCAAAGCTGGCTAAATGGACAAGGAAGTCCAAAATCTCACTGAAGAAAATGATTTCTTACAAATTAGAATCAAGCAAATGGAAGCTAACAACTCTTTGAGAAATCAAGAGTTTATAGAAACAAAACCCAAAGAATTTTTTAAAAAGAAGACAATGTGAAATAGCTCATTGGAAAAACAACAGTCCTGGAAAATAGATCCAGGAGAGATAATTTAAAAATTATTGTACTACCTGAAGGCCATGATCAAAAGAAAAAGGCTAGACTTTATTTTTCAAGAAATAATCAAGGAAAACTGCTCTGATATTCTAGAACCAGAGAGTAAAATTGTCATTGAAAGAATCCACTCATCACCTTCTGAAGGAGATTCCAAAAAGAAAATTGCCAGAAATATTATAACCATATTCCAGAGTTCTCAGATTCAGGAAAAAATATTGTAAGCAACCAAAAAGAAACAACTCACCTGTTGTGGAAACACAATCAGGATAACACAAGATTTAGCAGCTTCCACATTAAGGAATTTGAGGGCTTGGAATGTGAATTCTGGAGGGCAAAGGAGCTAAGAATAAAACCAAGAATCAGTTACCCATAAAAACTGAATGTAATCAATGAGGGGAAAATTGACATTCAATGACATTAAAGAATTTAATCCATTCTTCAGAAGCCAGAGCTTCTCTGAGAAATTTACGTTGAAACATCTTGCATGTTCATGATTGTTTGCATGCCATCTCCCCCCTGGAATGGGAGCTCCTGGAGAGCAGGGACCATATATTTTTTTAAAAATATGATGATTGCAACTTAGTAAGTGATTAACAAATACCATAATCTCTAAATATCAATGAGATGTTATTCTTATTTACTATACTTTCTGAAACTGAAATTTTATAGATTTTTTTAACTTTTGTTGACATTTTTTGATTGTTTACTCGATCATGTTGGTCCATTATGGACTATGACCCTGGGGACAAGGCCAATATTTAATACTTACTTTTCCTTGTTATTTCAGCTTTATCTAATGATACTTGGTGCCATTTAATGTGATGAATGAACAGTGTAAGAAATGGAGTTTCTGAGTATTTAATAACCAATTTACTCTGGTTTTTTTAACTGTTCATTTCCCTTTTAAGAGCTTAAGTTTCTGCTAAGGTATTAATAGCAAAACATTTTTATAAGAGGATGACCTCTCATTACCAGAATACACTCTCTAAAAGCTGTCCTACTACCGTTACTTGTAGCAAAAGGGGGTATATAAATATGAGTTATAATTCTCATTTAAGATATAGAAATTCTTCTCATTAACATTGAACGGAGAACAGTTATTATATTGACTGCTCATATTGTTTTCTAGTCATGCATGCCTCTTTATAGCACCTTTTACTCTTTGTCTTCTGAATAGTTCTCCATTTATAGCATGTATCTTCTTTTTTACGCCCAATACATTGCTGTCTCTTGTTCAAAGTATGACCCGAAAATTATTTGATAAAAGTAAAAACTAATTAACATAGTTGACCAAAAGTGATTTACTCTTCCTTTACATCTTCAAACCAAAGGTGAATGGCCTTCTGGGAAAATAATTATACAGAGGATTCTGTTCACTTAAGTGATGCTCATCTGTTATTTGTGGTCTTTGAAAATCATGAAGATTGAGAGAAATATCACTAGACCAAAGAGGGACAAATTTTATATTTGTTTTCAAAATTAGGAAACTGTATTCTTCAAGCTATAGGCTGCTGATTTTGACTACAATTCCTTAAAAAAACATTCTACAATGAATTATGAAGTCTGAGTTTTGTCACCTGGGCACAATTATTACTAGGAATTAAAGAAGTCAAATATTTTGTACCTCTAAAATTTAAGAAGTCAAATATTTTGTACCTTCCTTTATGTTGCCCCTTCTGTAAATGCCTCATATTCTAAATGACTTCATTTTTGAATTCAATAGTGTTGAAGTAAATATAAAAGGGAAAATCTGATTATGTTGCCCCATGAAATGTTCCAGATAACTGGAAACAAACCTAGAGAGAATTCACTAGCTACCAACTTGTAGGTGAAAGATCAAGAAAGGGCCTGTCTAGAGTTCTACAATTTTAGTATGGAGGGGCCTTTCCCTAGCACTATTTTCAGGGCACCTAATACATCTTTGTTCCTCAGGCTATAGATCAAGGGGTTCAGAGCTGGAGTAACAATGGTATAGAACATAGAAATGATATTTTCTTGGTGAGGGTTGTGGTAAGCACTGGGCAGGACATACATGAAAACAGCAGCTCCGTAGTAGAGCCCAACTACTGTCAGATGAGATGAGCAGGTAAGGAGAGCTTTCTGTCTCCCCTGTGTTGAGGGCATGTGGAACACGGCAGTCAAAATTAGTGTGTAAGAGGCAAGAATAACAGAGAGGGGGATGAGGAGGAATGCCACACCCATTGTGTATACCATGAATAGGTACTTTGTGGTATCAGCACATGCCAGCTTCAACAAAGGAGGTATCTCACAGACCAGGTGGCGTATCTCCCTGTTTCTACAGAAAGGGAAGTGCATAGTGTATATGGTGTGCACAAGGGAGTTCAAGGATGCCAAGAGTCAATTTGTAGCTACCATGGACCAACAAATTTCTGGTCTCATAATTATCATATAGTTTAAAGGGTATTGAATGGCTACATAGCGATCATAAGCCATGAAGGCCAATAGGACATCTTCAGCACCTCCAATTGTCAGTATCAGAAACATCTGAATTCCACAGCCTGTAAAAGAGATGGTGCTCTGTCCATGAAAGAAATCCACAAGTATTTTGGGGGAAATGATAGTTGTAAGGAGCAGATCCATAAGTGAGAGCTGACTGAGCAAGAAATACATAGGCACATGCAGCCTGTTGTCCAAAACAATCAACAGGAGCAGGAGACCATTGCTGGTTACAGCCACGAGGTACAGGAATGTGATTGTGGCACAGACCAGTCCAGGGTACTTACTGTCCTGGAGAATTCCAATGAGGAAGAAACTGTTCTCCAAGGTGGTGTTCCAGAATTCCATTGCACAGCCTCTTTTTTCCTGGAACAAAATGGAGGTGAGTACATAGGCCCAACAAATCCAGGACTACTGTAAATGTATGATGTTACAGGCCACTAAAATTCACTAAAAATCAGCCTTCCCATTGGCCAATTGAACTCACACCAAAAATTATTGAACTTATATTCTGATTAAGGCATTTTACATCTAATAATTGACAAAGATGACCATCAAACTGAGTTCAGCAAAGAGTGATAAATTACTTTTAAAATGTGCATAAATATAAACTTCTAAATAGAACAATTTTAGAGTACAAACTCATATAAAAGCTATTAAACTATTTAGAATACTGTGTTGAGATTATTCCTCTAGATTTTCTTCATAATTTTACATTTTCTTGGGTTTTTAAAATCTTACTTACACTTGTAAGTTTTGTTATTTTCTTCCTACAGAAAACTGATTAACATAGATTATGTAGATTTATATAAATTTAATAGATATTTGCAACTGAAAGTTCAAGTAAGCAAATATTTTAAGACCAACTTTGAAGAGGTGTAGTAATGAGAGGAAGACTGAATAGATGCAATTAGGATTCTATTTATTTCTGTCTTAAATGCCATGAATCTATGTTATGTTGCATCCCTTCTATTTGCTTTCTGCTTCTGGATCAGCTTCTCTTTGATTTTATTTGCACAAAATCCAGGATTTGCATAAAATCCATATATTAAATATGAAAAAAGAGTTTTATTGAAAGAAAAATTAGAAGGCTCATCTTGATAAATTAAGTATTATTCAGGAGGCCATCTCTCCACCAATAATCGCTCAGGTCAGTGTATATGTGTGGTAAATAGATAGTTTTGCACAACATTTAGTCACAAGATTTGTCCAAGAAACTTAACACCCACCACCAAGGTTAAAGGTTGGGGGAACCTAATTTTACAATGACTTTCTGGGAGCATGATATTTTTGTGTTCCTATCAGTACAAAATAGTAGCTATGTATGTACATTTCATAGGTTGGATATCATTCAGAAAAGGAATGTGGAAGTGCTAGAGGGGTGTATCTCCACTTTCAGTTTTTGTGATTGCGAAGGATTCTTTGAAAGAAAAACAGTGAATTTATGATTCAGAAGACTGTATGTGAATCATACCTTAGGCTTTTAACCCTAGATGTGATGAACAATAGCTACATAATGAGATATATTTTTGGAGACAAAAATAATGTGTTTATTTCTTTTTTTGTCATCTATTTATTACCAAGGAAATTCTATGCTTAGGGTATGTATGTGGGTGGATCATTGGGAAGGAATAGTAAGATAAAGGAAGAAAAGTTGCATTATAATCTGTACTGCAAGAATTACATTGAAAAGAAGAGAAAATGATTTAATATTTGCAGCCAAGTAATAGGTTTTCACTTGGAAAAGGAGGGAACAGGAGGACAGTGTTTGCATAGATCTATGAATCTGGTTGCCATAAAATGATACTAAGTCCAATATCATAATAAGAATAGAAGAAAACATTACTTCTCAGGAGAAAATAATCAAATAAGGAATCAGACATAAAACAAAGGGCTTAAGATAGCTATAAGCACTAAACATAAAGAATGGATATTAATCAGGATAAAATAGATCCCAGCTCACAAAGTTTGGTCTTGTTGGTTCAGGTAAGTTTAGGAGAGATTAAGTATTATGATGAGTGTGTTTTGAGAAGTGTATGCCATATTCACAATGAACAGAAGACTCAAAATAGGGAAGTAAATAACATTATATATTAAGAAGATATGTCTATGTGAAGATATGTAATATTCTTGCACTTGCAGTTCAGAATCTCTCAGTGAGGATCATTGTAAGGAGAATAACAGCTGATGTTGCTGGAATATAATTTGAATAAACTAGACAGAAGGAATAATTGATACAAAAAGTTTGGGGATGAAATCACAAATATAGCATGGTGGTATGATGTTAGAGTGATAGGGAACTTACAGTACTTGGATATTAGATGGAATATCTGCCAAAGCTGAGCAGTTGAGAAATTTTTACTTTGATTAAATGAAAGTTTTTATTCTTCAATGAAAACTTTTAATCTTTAAATGACAGAGGAATCAACAAGGAACTGATAACTAATTGTCTTTGCTGGTCCTGATTTTGACTAATGATGAGGAAGCAATTATTCAAGTAGAAATGATGGGAATTTTGAGGATGACTGAGACTACTCTATAATGAAGTTTGTAATGGAGAAGAAAAGAAATACCATGGATACTGTTATTTTTACCACATATTTTAGGAGAGATGAAAGGATAGGTAAGATTTTAATTGTTTAATGTATCATTATTAAGCAACTAGTTCATTTAGTTGACAAATTTGTTTCCTGGAAGATATGAGCTCAAATCTTGCAACAGATATTTACGTTTTTGGATCCCTGAAACTTAACTCTTTTAGCCTCAGTTTTCTCATCTGTTACATGGTAATAATAATAGCACCTACCTCATGGCATTGACAAGAGGATCAAAAGAGTTGATGTGTGTGTTTCTGTATCTATACACATAGATACAGGTATCCACATTTACATATGACACTTGGTAAATCTTAAAGTGTTATATAAATGCTAAATCTTATGATAATGATGATTATTTCAAGAACTATTGACTTTACTGGGATGGTAACATTGCCAAGATCAATACATGATCATCTTTTTTTTGTGTGACTAAAGTGGGGTGGGGAAATAGACCATGTGAAATGAGTATGTTGAGAAATAGGTAGATTAGAGGGGTTGAGGCAGTATCAAAATGTACAATGGAATTATGAAATGTTGATGAAGATGATGAAGAATTTAATGTTTTAATGTATGTATGAGCAAGGTATGTGGATGGAAATCTAGAATAAAAAAAATTAATGTGAAATAAGAGAATGAAAGAGGGTGAAATAGAGTTCTAATATCTACATGCTGTTTACTAGGTGGCATAGTGGATATATCCCTGGGCTTGGAGGAAGGCAGATCTGAATCTGGATTCGGGATCGCAGACTTATTAGTTTGTATGAAGCCTTGGGCAAGTCATTTAACCTCTCTCTGACTCAGTTTCCTTATCTGTTGTTCAGTCTGATTTGAATAACCTAGAGCTAGTAAGTATCATGGGAATAGGAAGCCTTACACTACCTGTGTAAGCTAGTGCAAATTGTTAAACTTCTATGGTCCTGAATTTCTTCCTGATTAAAATGAGGGGTTTTGATTATTTGAGCTCTAAAGCTATGATCCTCATGATTAAAGAGTGGAGTTATTCTAAGGGATCTCACATACCTATAAAAACATCATTTCAGAATATATTCAGTTCTAACAGGAAAGGAATTTATATATGAAAATCACATTTAAAGTTATTGCCTTTGCCTGTCCCTTCACACCCTACCATGGTAAACATAATTGGAGGAGAGGAAAGGGAAAAAAAAAAAGAAATATTTCTGGAAATAGAAACTTGTCTCTTATCTCCTCTTTGGAGTGGGAGGGTGATAGTGGTTTGGAGCAGGGGGAGATTGGGAAAATGACTTTTCAGAGACTATAGTATATTTAATGGGAGTATAATATTATAGACATAACGCTAGAGTATATAGGCAGCCAGTGGCTGTCTGCGGGACTTCAGAAGGCTTTAGAGATTATAATATTTATACTGTGCCTCAGATGGAAAAAAACTAATATCAATAGTGGGTTTATTGTCACTTCTGCACAATAATCAGGAAAAAGAAAAGGAGAGCCTTGGCGCAAGTGACAACCTCCAGTTCAGGTAGAAGGTAAAGACAAAATACTGATTCCTGATGTATCACCCAATTTGTGATAATATTTGGAAAAACAGGCTTGAGAACATTAAGATAAAAACCCTTCTTTTAACTCTTTTGCCCTTCTTTTTTCTTCTGTGCATATTTTACTTAAACTTGAACTTCCCTATTGCCCAAAGACAATAGGCTTCTCATAGGAGAAATTATAACTACAAGGTCTGGTGTATTTAATATAAATTGTGAGATTTAAGAAGACCATCTCTTGGAGATTCTCTTGACCATTAATTAACACCACAAGCTGTCTTGGGGGCTAGCAGAAACAAGAGTACTTCTATGGACATAGTGTTCCATATGGATATTGAGTTGGAGGAATGGTTTTCCAAAAAAAAAAATTATTAAATATTCCATTTTAGGAATCTGGGGAGGATGTGGTGTGAGTGGGTTTGGTGGATTGTATAGAAGTAGAGTCCAACAGGCTGGTTACAGGAAAAAACGCTGTCATAGAAGTCAGAAACTAAGGCACTCTAAAGAGGTAAGAGTTCCAAGGTCAGATTTGAATGTAACTCCCTGCGTGACCCTGGAGTAATTGATGCTCCTCACTGGTCCTCACTTTTCTTCTCATCAATAGAGCTATACCTTATTGGGAAATTTTTTGGTCTAGGGAGCAAATATGTGTATACGGGTTTCAGGGGTTTCTTCATTGTGAGGACCCTGTACTATCATTCTTTCCTTAATTTGGAACAGAGAATTTTAGATCCTATTTTCTTCCTAATTCCCCATCCATCCATTTCCACTCCCTAAAGCAAATGCAGATTCAGATTCTGTGTGATTCTCTGAGGCAGAACATACAGTTTCTCACTTGCCTCTCATGGAGAAAGTGGTTCAGTTCTCAACTCCACTGACTCTTCTATGGTTAGTTGAAAGTCTAAAATGATCAAGTGGAAATTTTTGAGGGAAATTTCATATTTTCTACCAGTGATGAATGTGGGATGAGATTCCTGTGATGAGACAGTTAGGAGTGCATCCATTTTTGGTATATTTGGCTTCTGTGGTGATTTAGTTGGACAGGTATAACCATAACACAGGAGCAAAATTAAGATAGCATACACCCTCTACCTTTCTCTTTTCCCCATGTGTGTGGAAAGGGAAGAAGTCGTTTATCTTACCTAATTCTCTCTGAATGAGCTCCTCTTGGGCAGCAATGGGAAACAAACAGAAGTCTATAGTTTGAGGAGCTCAGAATTTACCAAAGGTTGATTAAAATGTAGCTGAGTTGGAAGCTATGCCATCAGATGCCTCCTCTGCAGATTGGATCTGTGCCTCAGCTCATTTAAGATGGTATTCTTTGATTACCTGAGATGACATAATCATGGACCAGGGTCAGGGGCTTTAATGAGTCCCAGAGGGTACATTTCTTGACCTAATTCCCAAGACTCCCTTACCTGCTTACAAGCAAGGGAGCAACTCTGGTGTCCTAAGGGCTCTTCTTAAAAATGGTATTGTGGGATTTTCTCCAAATATGGGTTCTATCACTGGTGTTTATTTAAAAATATATTTTCATTTTCTTCATCATAAACTGGCATTCTTCACTTTAAAGATTGATCACTAATCTCTGCCTTGCCTTCTATCTCCTTTCATGTCTCTCTCTCTGCATGTGGATTTGTTTTTGTTTATCTCAAAACACACAAAAATTTAATAGGAGAATAAGGGTGGAAGAGTGGACAGAGTGCTGGTTTTCGAGTCAGAAAAACCTTGGTTTTGCAACCTTCCTAACACATATTAACTGAATGACCCTAAGCAAGGCATATAATTTCTTAGTCTCTGGTTCTTCTCCAGTACTAGAAATTGGGAATTCTATTGATCCAGTAAAAATTTAAGAATGCTAACTGACTAGCTAAAAGTTGAGAGTGGAATGAATTTTGTTGTAAGTAAGAGAAGGAAGAACTAGTGACTATTCCTTTCCTGCTTCCATTGTTTTTCTGATTTCCTACTTACATTGAAAATTCCCTGATGGTCTTCTGTTCCCTATCTCTATGAGACCAATGTGTTTAAAACTTTAAAATTTCATTGATCAAAATTTCTCTATAGTAAATTTAAATTAAAAATAAATGGTGGAAACCAGTTCAAATCTTGTTCAAACCAGTCCAAACCAGTTAAGACCAGTTTAAACCAGACAAAACCAGACAAAAGTCAGTTCAAACAGGTCTAAACCAATTGAATCCAGGTTGACTCCAAACTGGTTTAGAACAGCTCCAACTAGTTTATAAACAGTCCAAACCAATTCATACAAGCAAAACTATTTCCACCTGGCAAAAACCCCCACTAAAACCAGTTTGAATTGCGCTAAACCATTTCAAATCAGTTTTAATCAGTTTAAACTAGACAAAAACCAGTTTAGACCAGCTGAAAACCAGTTTAGCACTGCTGAGGCTGCTTCAATATTTCAGTGAATCAAATTTTGTTCTAAAATGACTTGGGAGATAACGATATATTTAACTCTGTGAGGATACAAGAATTTTAGAGCTGGAGTCAGAAAGATGAGTTCAAATTCTGTTTCAGAAATTTACTAGCTCTGTGATTTTAGGCAAGTCATATAAAGTCTTTTTGCCTCAGTTTTCTCAGTTTTACTATGGGGATACTAATAATACTGAACTTCTATTGCTATGGTGAAAATCAAATGAGATAATATTTGCAATGCACTTAGCACATACCAGGCAACATACTAGCTATTGTTGATAACTATCATTATTTATTATGAATACAGTGTAATTTTTAAATGTTAAAAGTATAACACCCAAATTCCACAAAAGTAGACGGAGGGATGAAGACAATGTTCTTACCATGTAATCTCTTGAGATTGCTTCAATAATATGATCTATGACTTTATGATTCTTTCCACTAATTTTGATAGGGTTATATATTGAGTCTACATAGTTAATTATTCATAAACTCTACACCCTTTATCCTCTTTAATAATGTTTTCACATCAACCTTATTTTAATATCTGTACAAAAAGAATATTGTGTAATCAGAGAAGTCCTGAACTTGGAATCTACCAATCTGGACTGGATTCTTGGCAATACCTTTTAACAGCTGTGTGACTCTTGGCAATCCATTTAACTTCTCAAGGCCTCAAAAGCTTGGAAAAAAAGGCCAAAAATTGACTATAGAAAATAATTCCTTAAAAAATAGTTGACTAATTGGAAAAAAAAATCCCCTGAAGAAAATAAATCCTTGAAAAGTAAAATTGGTCAAATGATAAAATGATACAAAAGCTAACTGAAGAAAACAATTCCTTAAAAATTAGAAATTGCCAAGTGGAAGCTAATGACCCTATGAAACATCAAGAATCAGTCAAGCAAAATCAAAAGAATGACAAGAAATGAAGAAAATATAAATTACCTCATGGAATAAAATGACCTGGAAAAAACATCCACAATTTTAAAGTTATGAATTTACCTGAAAGACATAATAATAATAACAACAGACACCAGAGAGTGTCCTTCAAGAAATTATCAAGGAGGGGAGGAGTCAAGATGGCAGAGTAGAAAGATTCATGTATGCTAGCTCCGAACCCACAGCCCATGTATTTCCTACAAGAAGAACTCCCCACAAATTCTGGATCACTGCAAGGTGTGCAGAAACACAGTGGAAGAGATTTCCATTCCAGAGAGCCCTGGAGAGCCATCCCCAGGGTCCGTCGTGCCCCGGAAAGTGGAGCCCACCCCTGCCCTGCCCTGGTCAGGCAGCCCTAGAAGAACAGATCCGAGCAGGCTTCAGGGACGGAACCTCCGGCAGCTGAGAAGGTCCCTCCGCACACAGACGCTACAGGTCAGTGAGAGAGACGTCTGGGCTAGCCAAGAGGGGAGCGGGGTGTCTCCATGGCTCGGGCCCCCTTGGGAGGAAGCAGTGGAGGCAGAGGGAGGGGCAGGAAGCAGCGGAGGCAGAGGCAGCGGCGGTGGCCCGGGACTCCCCGAGCAGCAGGCAGGATCTTCATTACTGAAGGTCTCTGCATAAACCACCTGAAGGAGCTGAGCCTAGGAGACGGCCCTGCTCCCACCCGCTCCATTACTGAAGGTCTTTGCATAAAGCCCCGGAGGGAGCTGAGCCTGGGAGGTAGCCCTGCCCCCACCCCAGAACTTAAGCTCACATTGAATAGCAGCCATGCCTGCTATGGAAAACCCATTTGAATCTCAGAGCCCAAGCACTAGCTGGGCGGATCTAGGCGGGGGTGGACAGGAATCTCAGAAGTCAAGTAACTGGCTGAGAAAATGCCCAGAAAAGGGAAGAAAAATAAGACTATAGAGAGCTTCTATGAGTAGGTGCAAATGTTCCCACCTTTCAATTCTGATGACGAGGAACAATTCTTACCATCAGGGAAAGACGTGGAGGTCGGGGCCTCTGTATTCCAGACATCCCAGGGGGATGTCAGGTGGGCTCAGGCCTTGGAAGAGCTCAAAAAGGATTTTGAAAAGCAAGTTAGACAGGTGGAGGAAAAACTGGGAAGAGAAATGAGAGAGATGCAAGAAATGGGTCAATACCTTGCTAAAGGAGACCCAAAAAAATGCTGAAGAAAATAGCACCTTGAAAAATAGGCTCACTCAACTGGCAAAAAAGGTTCAAAAAGCCAATGAGGAGAAGAATGCTTACAAAAGCAGAATTAGCCAAGTGGAAAAAGAGGTTCAAAAGCTCACTGAAGATAATAGTTCTCTCAAAATGAGAATGGAACAGATGGAGTCTAATGACTTTCTGAGAAACCAAGAAATCACAAAACAAGCCAAAAGAATGAAAAAATGGAAGAGAATGTGAAATATTTCATGGGAAAAACAACTGACCTGGAATACAGATCCAGGAGAGACAATTTAAAAATTATGGGACTACCTGAAAGTCATGATCAAAAGAAGAGCCTAGACATCATCTTTCATGAAATTATCAAGGAAAACTGCCCTGACATTCTAGAACCAGAGGACAAAATAAGTATTGAAAGAATCCATCGATCACTGCCTGAAAGAGATCCAAAAAGAGAAACTCCTAGGAACATTGTGGCCAAATTCCAGAATTCCTAGGTCAAGGAGAAAATCTTGCAAGCAGCTAGAAAGAAACAATTCCAGTATTGTGGAAATACAATCAGGATAACTCAAGATCTAGCAGCTTCTACATTAAGGGATTGAAGGGTGTGGAATAGGATATTCCAGAAGTCAAAGGAACTAGGACTCAAACCAAGAATCACCTACCCAGCTAAACTGAGTATAATACTTCATGGGAAAATATGGTCTTTCAATGAAACAGAGGACTTTCAAGAATTCTTGATGAAAAGAACAGAGCTGAAAAGAAAATTTGACTTTCAAATACAAGAATGAGAAGAAGCATGAATAAGTAAACAGCAAAGAGATGTCATAAGGGACTTACCAAAAGTGAACTGTTTACATTCCTACATGGAAAGACAATATTTGTAACTCTTAAAACGTTTCAGTATCTGGGTAGTTGGTGGGATCACACATATACACATACACACATGTACACACATGCACACACACATATACACACATGCATGCACATACAGAGACAGAGAGCACAGAGTGAATGAAATAAGAGGGGATCATATCTTAAAAGAAATTAAGGTAAATGGTGAGAGAGAAAGGTAGGGGGAGGAAAGAGGGTGAAATGGAATGGGGTAAATTATATGTCATTCAAGAGGCAAGCAGGAGACTTTTTAGTGGAGGGAAAAAAAGGAGAGCTGAGAAAAAAAAAACCAAGAAGATTACCCTCATCACATTCGACTAAAGGAAGGAATAAAATGCACACTCATTTTGGTATGAAAACCTATCTTACAATACAGGAAAGTGGGGGAGAAGGAGATAAGAAAGGGGGGGATGATGGAAAGGAGGGTAATAGGAGGAGGGAGCAATATGAAGTCAACACTCTTGGGGAGGGACAGGATCAAAAGACAGAATAGAAACAATGATGGGCAGGATAGGATGGAGAGTAATTCAGTTAGTCTTATACAACACGACTATTATGGAAGTCATTTGCAAAACTACACAGATATGGCCTATATTGAATTGCCTGCCTTCCCAAAGGGAATGGGTGGGGAGGGAGGGATGGGGAGAATTTGGAACTCAAAGTTTTAGGAAGAACTGTTTAGTATTGTTCTTGCTACTAGGAAATAAGAAATACAGTTAATGGGGAATAGAAAGTCATCTGGCCCTACAGGACAAAAGAGAAGATGGGGACAAGAGAAGGGAGGGATGATAGAAGAGAGGGCAGATTGGTGATAGGGAAAATTAGAATGCTCGGTGTATTGGGGTGGGGGGAGGGGATAAAAGGGGAGAAAATTTGGAACCTAAAATTTTGTGAAAATGAATGTGAAAAGTTAAATAAATAAATTTTTATTTCAAAATTAAAAAAAAAAAGAAATTATCAAGGAAAATTGTCCTGAACCAAAGGATAATATAGTAATTGAAAGAATTCACTGATCATCTCCTGCAAGAGATTCCAATATGAAAACTCCCAGGAATATCATAGTCAAATTTCAGAATTGTTAGGTCAAGGAGAAAGTGCTGCAAGTAGCCTGAAAGAAACAATTTAAATATCATGAAATCAGTATTACATAGGACCTCCCAACTTCAACAATAAAGGATTAGGTCATGAGATATGATGTTCCGGAAGGCAAAAGAGCTTTGATTGCAACCAAGAATCAGTTATCTAGCAAAACTGAGCATAGTCTTTCATGGGAGTAGATGGACATTCAATGAAATCAGGGCTTCCAGGACTTTCCTAATGAAAAATCCAAAGTTGAACAGAAAATTTGTTCTTCAAAAACAAGGCTAAAGGAAAACATAAAGAACAATTATTAAAATTTTTAAATTATTATTAAAATATTTAGAAGGTATATAAATAGAGAGTGTGAGTATAAGTTGACTTTGATGTCATGGTAAAAAATAATTATTTGAAGGGTAAAAAAAGATTGTTTTTTTTTTTCAGAAGATGAAAGGAGAATGCAGAAAAGCGTAAATTACCTCACATGAAATGTCACAAAGATCCATTACTATAGAGGGAAAGAAGGCAGGGAGACAAGCATGGTTTAAAACTTACTCTCCTTTGACTTGACTCAAAAGGGGAATAACATACACACTTAATGGGATATAGACATTTTTCTTACCCTATAGGAAGTAAGAAAGGAAAGGGTAAAAAAAACGTGGTGGTGGTGATCAGAAGGAAAACTCCAGGGAGGATGGAAAGATAGAAAAGAGAGAGAACAGCCTAAAGAGAGGGGAAAACAGGATAGAAAGACACGGTATCCTGACTGTGAATGGAAAGGGGATGAACCTTCCCATAAAAGAGAAGTGGATAGCGAATGAACCAAAATCTATAATCCTAAAATATGTCATTTTCAAGAAACACATTTGAGACAGAGAGATACACATAGAGAAAAGGTAAAAGGCCGGAGTAGAATATTTTATGCCTCAACTGAAATAAAGAAAAAGCACGAGTAGCAATCCTAATCTCAGACAAAGCAAAAGTAAAAGTAGAGCTAATTAGAAGAGATAAGGAAGGAAACTACATTCTGCTTAAAGGTACCATAGACAATGAAGTAATATCAACACTAAAAATATATGTACCAAGTGATAGAGCATCCAAATTCTTAGAGGAGAAGTTATATGAGTTAGGGGAAGAAACAGACAGCAAAACTATAGCAGTGGGAAATCTCAACCTCTCTCTTTCAGAACTAGATAAATTAAATCAGAAAATAAACAAAAAAGAATGTAATATGGTGAAAAGAACCTTAGAAAATTTAGATACGGTAGACCCCTGGAGAAAGTTGAATTGTCACAGAAAGAAATATACCTTTTTCTCAGCAGTACAATGCATCTAAACAAAAGTTGACCATGTACTAGGGCATAAAAACCTCAGAATCCAAAGCAGAAAGGCAGAAATATTAAGTGCAAACTTTTCAGATCATGATGCCATAAAAAAAATTACATATAATAAAGGGTCATGGAAATATTGACTAAAATTAATTTGAAATTAAATAATCTTATCCTAAAAAAGAGGGCCAAACAACAAATAATAGAAACAATCAATAATTTCATCCAAGAGAATGACACCAGTAAGACAACATACCAAAATTTAAGTGATGTGGTGAATGCAGTTCTTAGAGGAATTTTATATTTCTGAATGCTTACGTGAGAAAACA
The DNA here is from genome assembly GCA_023548195.1 of Bettongia penicillata ogilbyi. Taxonomy (NCBI): domain Eukaryota; kingdom Metazoa; phylum Chordata; class Mammalia; order Diprotodontia; family Potoroidae; genus Bettongia; species Bettongia penicillata. Next base: position 7,997,922 of record JAJHZJ010000126.1, on the reverse strand, counting down.
GAGAAAGAGGATACCAATAAATTGGGCATGCAACTAAAGAAGCTAGAAAAAGAACAAATTAAAACTCCCCAATTATATAGCAAATTAGAAATCCTGAAACTCAAAGGAGAGATTAATAAAACTGAAGTTATGAAAATTATTGACCTAATAAATAAAAATAGGACCTGGTTTTATAAAAAAAAGTAATAAAATAGATAAACATTTGGTTAATTTGATTTAAAAAAAAGAAAACCAAATTACCAGTATAAACAATGAAAAAGGTTAAATTCACCAAGAATGATGACTAAATTCAAACAATAATTAGGAGCTATTTTTGTCCAACTGTATGCCAATGACTCTAACAATTTCAGTGAAATGGATGAATATTTACCAAAACACAAATCTGCCTAGATTGATGGAAGAGGAAACATATATATTACTAATTACGTTATTAATATATACCATATTTAATAAAATATTATTAATTCTATTGTATTATTAATATCTAAGTAGTGTATTTTAAAATGTTACTTTTTCTTCACTCTTTTAACTACCAATCTTCAGCTTTAACATCCACATTATCTTATCTCATTTACCATAAATCTTTTCCTTTACATAAAAATGTTTTCAGCCTTTTTCACTACCAAATTGCAGTGTACCTTACTCTATGAATGAGTTTATAAATATCACATGAAACCATCTAATTCACACCTTTAGTCTGTACCCAGAAAATGAGAACCTATAAGGGAGAATAATTAAGTATTCTCATTGTGCCCACCCAAGTCTCCCCATTGCTCTAATGTTCATGGTTAAGAACATAGAAATTTTTGCATCAAGAACTACTTTTTAAATTAGATTCATGAATTTTTTTTCATGAATTCTTCATGGAAACCACTAAGTTCCTTCAAGAATCAACTCAAGTGACAATTATCTGAAGATCTTTTTTAATGTTCCGTAGTTATCAGTGGCCCTGTCTCCTTGTCAACACAGACTCAAGAAGACTTTCAGATATCAGTAGTTCAGTATAAGAATAGATGGGGCTCAGAACAAGAAAATAAAGTAATCCAGCTTTACTGAGACCTCCTTTGGACTTCTAGCAAGTTCCTGAGGTTATCGTATCCCTTACATACTCAAAATTACGTTTATTTTCTACACACATGAATTGTGTGTGAATGAGTTGAATCACCACAGAAGAATGTAAGCTCCCTCTCACTCCAGGCTCTTAAGTTTCAGGTCCTAAGCTGCCACAACAGAAATGGCTTTTGAATTAGTGAATTAGTTGAATTAGTGAATGAGGGAAGAATTAGGTGGCCAAGTAAGGGCCAGTTGGGCCTACTCTCTTAAATGACTACTGTCTCAAAGATCTGTTAACAAGAACAGTTACTGCTATCTTGGAAGACATAAAAGTTTTAGTATTACACAAAGACCCCAGCTTCTGGGATAAAAACTCACTATTTGACAAAAACTGCTAGGAAAAATGGAAAATAGTATAGAAGAGACTGGGCATAGATCAATGTCTGATATTATACATCAAAATAAAGTCCAAATGGGTACATGACCTAGGTATAAATAGGTTGATACTGTTAACAAATTAGGGGAGCAAGGAATAGTTTATCTTTCAGATTTATGGAGAATAGAAGAATTTATGACCAAACAAGATTATGAAATGCAAAACAGATAATTTTGATTACATTAAATTTAAAAGTTTGTGCACAAAGTCAATGCAACCAAGATTAGGAGGGAGGAAGAAAAAGGCATTTTTTGCAACTAGTGTCTCTGATATAGGCCTCATTTTTTAAAATATTTAGAGAACTGTATCAAATTTACAAGAATATCAGTCATTCCTCAATTGATAAATGGTCAAATAATACGAACAGGCAGTTTTCAGAGGAAGAAATTAAAGCTATCTATAGTCATATGAAAAAATGTTCTAAATCACTATTGATCAGAGAGATGCAAATCAAAACAACTCTGAGGTACCACATCATACCTATAAGATTGGATAAGATGAAAAACAGGAAAATGATACATATTGGAGAAGATGTGGGAGAGATGGACCATTAATTCATTTTTGGTGAAGCCGTGAGTTGATCCAACTATTCTGGAGAAATTTAGTACTATGCCCAAAGGACTACAAAAACATACCTACCATTTCACCCAGCAATATCACTTCCAGAGTTGTATTCCAAAGAGATCATGAAAATGGGAAAAGGACCCACATGTACAAGAATATTTATAGCAGCTCTTTTTGTGGTGGTCAAGAACTGTAAATTGAGGAGATGCTCATGAATTTGGGAATGACTGAAAATATTGTGGCATATGAATGCAATGGAAAACTATTGTGCTATAGGAAATGATGAAAGGATGGACTTCGGAAAAACCTGGAAAGATTATATGAACAGATGCTGAGTGAAGTAAGCAGAACTGTGCAGAGTAACAGTCACGTTATGTGATGACTGGGTTTTGATAGACTTTGAGGTTTGATAGACTTAACCCTTCTCAGCAATGCAAACATCTAAAACAATTCCAAAGGACTCTGGATGGATAGTACCATACCCATCCAGAGAAAGAAGTATGAAGATAGAATGCAAAGTAAAGAAGACTCTTCGTTTTTGTTTTGTTTTATTCTTTCTCATGGTTTCTCCCATCCATCATAATTCTTCTATGGAACATGACTGTGAAAATGTGTTTAATAGGAATGTATTGTAGAGTCCACATCAGATTGCATATTATCTAGGGAAGGGAAGGAGAAAAATTTAAAATTTCTTCTGTGAAGCTTGGGTTCAGTCAAATGGCTACACCTGAGAACCTAGAAGTCCATGTGTGGCAGGTTCCTCACCCCACCCCTGATCTAGAATAAAGATAATGCAGGTCAGTTGAAATCCACTTTGCTAGTATCTTTCCCAGTAATCATCTAAAATATTTGTAGGTGTAAATTCTCTATCTGTCATATACTTAGTAGACTGTTCCTAGGCATTAAGAAGACCTAAAAACACTTTGTAGAGTGAGAAAAGACCTACAAATAACTCTTTTCAATAAAGAGGATCCTGGGCTTTTGAGCCAACAGCGTAAATTCTCTGCCAGATGTTTCCAAGATTGAAAGACCTGGAAAATGTTAACAAGATTGAAAGACCAAGTGATGGGTTGTTTCCTTGTCATCTGAGGATGCATATCACCAAGCTCATTATCCACTGGCTACAGAGGAGTGGATTTTTCAGGCAAAACAAATCTTAAAGGTCATCTTCCAAGTAAGTTGTGATCTGTATCAGTGGACAAAGTATCTAAACCAGTCAAACTACAGATCTAGGAAGTATACAAACACACATATATCATACATACGTATATGAGAGATATAAATGGGATACATAGAAATATATCCCATATGTGAGGTATGTATGACAGATGTTACATGTGAGATATATGATATATACACACAATATATATGTGAGATATATATGAGATATATAGAACTATATGGGGTTATATATGAGATATTATGTAGATATATGAGAATGAGATATTTACATATGGTTATATGATATAGAGATGTGAGATATTTATGATTTATATGATAGGTATGAGATATATGTATCATATATGAGATATCATATATGTTTATATTTACACATACATACATCCATGTGCATATATAAACATATGTGTATGTGCATATGTATATGCACACATGTATATGTATGTATTTATGTGTGTACATGTTGTGCATATATGTATATGTGCTTGTGTATGCATACATATGTGCTTATATACTTATACACACATATATACATATGTATATATATAAACGTATGCATATGTATGCATACATATACATACATATATGCAACCAAACTTGCACAAAATTGAAGGTAGAGAGATAGAAGGGGGAATAGAGCTGACAGGTCTGGCAGAGGTGGAAGCAACAAAGGACTCAAGATGAAAGGTGCTGTCTACCTCCAGAGACAGAACTGATGATCTGAGTATAGAATGAAGCAGAAAATGCCCACTGGCCTTGGTAGGCATTTCCTCACTCCTTTACCAATCAAACTACAAGTGCATTTTTGATCTCTAGCAAAAATACCATTTATGTCCACTCCATGAGATAATTTGGAGGGAATAAAAGTTACTGAGGCTTAGAAAATCTTCATAGGATAACTGACAAATATAGTGAAAAGCCCAGGTCTCTTTGGCCTATTCAATGTCAAACATTTGGATACTGACTACATCTTTAGACTTTCATCTAAGTCAAATTCATCAAATAAACTTTACTGGTCCAATACAGCAATGGTATGGATTTTCCTTCAAATAAAAAGTTAAGACTTCAATGGACAGAAATTACAGTATGGGTCACCAATTCAATATGACATCTCTCCCCCCAAAGCTAATGTGATCTTAGGGAGCATACAGAGGAGCATTTATTTTTGCTGTTTAGTCATTTCTAAATATCTGTGACTCCACTTGGACTTTTTTTCGCAAAGATACTAGAGTAGTTTGTCTTTTTCTTTTCCAACTCATTTTTATAGATGAGGAAACTGAAGCAAATAGAATTGAGTTACTTGTCCAGGATCACATAGTTAATATGTGTCAGAGGATGGATTTGAATTTAGTTTCCCTTGATTCTATGGCCTATCTAGATATCTGCTAGTGTATCCACTGTGCCACTTAGCTGCCCCAAGAGGAGCATAGTGTCAAGAATGAGGGAAGAAATATTCCCACTCTATTCTTCCCTATTCCAACTGTGTTTAATTTAGGGACCACATTTTAAGAAAGACGGTGACATGATAGAGACTGTCCAGAAGTGGACAGCCAGGCTTTTGAGGAGATTGCATGATCACAGATTTTAAACTGAAAAGGACCATGGAAGTGATCTGGTACAACCTCCTCTTTTTTATAGTGAATGAAGAAAGTGAGACCTAGGGAAACTAAATGACTGGTCCAAGGTCACTTGATAGTAAAAGGCAGAATCAGAATTCAGATGCACATCTTCTGATGCCAAATCCAGGACTCTTTGTACTTCATGACAAAAGGAGTGGAAGTCACTTTGTTTGAGAATTCATTAGAGAAACCAGGGATGCTTATATTGAAAGAGAGAATTGAAAGGCTATTGTGTGGAAGAAGAAATGGTCACTCTATTAACAAGCCTTTATTGACCCATGTGCCAGGTACCTTGTTAAGTGTTAAGTATATAATGAAAGGCAGAAAAAGTTCCTGAACTCAAAGAATTTGCTTTATAAGCGACAATATGCAAATAAATAGGTACATGCAAGATTTGTGCAGCATAAATGGAGGCCTATAGACTTTATCTGCTTGGTCCTAGACTACAGACCTTGGGACAAAAGATATAATTTGTAGAGGGGCAGAGTAGACTGGGCTGCCTTAGTAGAGAGAAACTTGACCCTCATTTTTGGTCTAATAAGAAAATGACAAAGACCAAGAATTTGCGTATGTAGCAATTAAGAAATAAGTCTTTGGTAGTCATTCAGCAAAATTCTGCATAATCTATATAAATGAGTAAAAACTAGGGAAATAAAGCAATTTAAGAAAACTATGAAAATAAAGTTAGCCAATTGAAAAAGACATGCAAAATCTTGAGGAAGAAAATGACTCCTTGAAAACTTGACTTGAGTAAATGGAATCAAATGATGTTATCAGATGAGCTATAATAAAACAATAAAAAATAGAAGACAATCGGAAACATCTTATTGCAAAAACAATTGATTTGGAGAACAGATCAAGGGGAGGCAATATATGAATTCTCTAACTACCGAACAGTTATGATCAAAAAAGAATCTGCATACAGTATAAAAAAAATGTATTAAGAAAAATTGTCCTGAAGTTCTAGAACAAAAGGATAAAGTAGAAATAGAAAGAATCCATGGAGCACCACCTCAAAGAGATCCTAGGATGCAAACTTATAAAAATGTCATACCAAAGTGTCAAAATTTCGAAGTTAAAGAGCAAATGCAATAAGAAACAAGAAAAAAACAATTTGAATACTGCAGGAAAAGAATCAGGATTTCACAAGACCCAGCAACTTCTTAACTAAATGACCACAGTTCTCTCAACATTATATTTTGAAGAGCAAAGGAGCTGGGGTTGTATCCAAAAATAACTTATCTTAAAAAATTGAGTATAATTCTGAATGAAAAAAGATGGACATTTGATGAACTCAAAGAATTTCAAATATTTGTGAAAACAAAAATACCAGGACTCAATGGAAAAGCTGATATAAAAGATTCAAAAGTAATAATTAAAGAATAATTATAAGACACTGATTAAGGTCAACCCATTTACTTATATGTGAAAGTGTTATTAATATTTTTGTTAATTATTAATTTTATTAATTATTAGTAATTATTAGCTATTATTTTAGTAATAATACTCTTGAAACTGGGGTCATTACTAAGATACTTTGAAAGAAAGGTTGTGTCTGAGTTATGTATGCTGAGTTGATTCTTAAAAATATAAAGTAGAAAAAGGATAAAAGGGGAGATTGTCTCATGAAAAGAGATCATGAAAGAAAGAACTTATATGGATGAAGCAGGTAGGGGTGGAGGACTAGTAATATTGAAACCTATCTCTCATGTAGATTGAAGAGGAGACAACATATACATTTAAAGAGGCTTAAAAGTCTTCTGAACTTCTAGAGGTGGAAAAAACTGGGGGATAGGATGTGGGAGGGACTTTTATAAGGGTATACAGATTAAGATTAGGAGGGTAGGATGAATAGATAAGGGAGGTACTTTTAAAAGTATGGCTGAAAAAAAGAAAAGTGGGTAAGGTAAGATGTTAAGATACGTGGTATAGAGTGAAAAGATAAGCAGAGAAGGAACATAGAAAAAAAAGGATGGGGGAATTTCACAAATTGTAATTACAGCCTTGAATGTGAATTAGAAAAAAACAATAAAATTCATTTGGAAAAACAAAGAATCAGGAATATTAAAAGAAATATTGAACCAAAATGTAAAGGAAGGAGTTTTTGCAGTACCAGACTTTAAACTGTATTATAAGGCAGTAATTATGAAAACTATCTGGTATTAAGGAAGAAATAGAAAGGTAGATCAATGCAATAGAATAGACAAAATTTACAGCAACAAGGAAATATAATAACCTTGTATTTCATAAATATAAAGACTTAAGATTTCGGGATAAGAATTCATTATTTGGTTATATATATATATATATATATATATATATATATATATATATATATATATATGAAAGCTAGAAAGCAATATGGCAGGAACCAGGCATAGACCAATATCTTACAACATTTACCAAGATGCTGTCAAAATGGATACATGGCCTAGATATAAAGAGAGATTTTACAACACAATTTGGAGAACACAGAATATGTTACCTATCAGACTTATGGACAGGCAAACAATTTGTGAAGAAGGAAGAGATATAGATCAAAGTTAGGTATAAAATGGATAATTTTGATTTCGTTAAATTAAAAAAGTATTGTAAAAAATAAAACAAATGCAACCAAGATCGGAAGGAAACCAGAAAGTTGGGGGGGGCAGAGATTTAATAGATAGTTGATCAGATAAAAGTTTCATATCTAAAATATATAAAGAACTTTTCCAAATCTGTAACAAATGAGACATTCCCCAATTTATAAATGGCCAAAGGATATGAACAGTTTTCTGAAGGAGAAACAAAAACAATTTCTAGTCATATGAAAAAGTGCTCTAAATAATTATTGATTAAAGAAAAACATTAAAACAATCTTTTGATATCATTTTCACCTACAAAACTGGCTAAAATGATAGAAGAGGAAAGTGACATGTTGGATGGGGATGTGGAAAAATTGGGGCAATAAGTCATTACTAGTGGAACTGTGAACTGATCAAATCATTTTGGAGAGCAATCTGGAATTATGCCCAAAGAATTATTAAAGTCCTTATATCATTTGACCCTGTTGTACCACTGCTTGGTCTATTTTAAAAGGTATTTAGGGAAAAAGCAAAAGAATTTATATGTTCTGGAATATTTATAACAGTTCTCATTTGGTGGCAAAGAATTGGAAACTACAGGAATGCCCACCAAAAGGGGAATCCCTGGACAAGTTGTGGGATATGATTGTGATGGAATGTTACTGTGCTGTAAGAAATTATGTGCTCAATGATTTTAGAAAAAACATGGAAAGTCCTGCATGAAATAATGAAAAATTAAATGAATAGACCAAAAGAATGTCGTCCACAGTAACAACAATATTGTCCTAAGAACAACTTTGAGCAAATAAGTTATTTTGACTACTATAGCTAGCCAAATGAACTATAAAAGACATTATCTGCATCCAGAGAAAGAAGTGATAAATAGATGTGCAGAATAATTACACACACACACACACACACACACACACACACACCCCTACCTACCCACACATTTTTATCTAATGGTAACCATCTCTAAGATGAGGTGGGGAGGGAAGAAAAGAAAAAGAAATTTACAAGATGATTTTGTTGTATATTTGAAAATAATAGCAAGCTGTGCATAGTAGATTTGCAACTTCACAAGCAATCACCCTTTTTATTGTACTATGTTCTGGAAATGTTTGTTTTATTCCATAAATTAGAACTAAAATTAAAAAAGGATAATTAGGCCTATGGAGAAAAAAGTATTTGGAATTTAAAACTTTACTTTTAGAAAAAAATATTAGGCATTTCCTTCTGGTCACTGATTTTCCACTGCCTTCAGTCTAGAGATTCTTTATATGTTACTCAGAACAATGATTTTGAATTTGTCACATTGTTGTCATTGCATAGATTATACTCAGTTTGTAAAAAGAAAAAAAGAAGAAGTAAGCAACTGACCCTGTTGTTATGGGTGCAACACAGTATTGTTAAGATCAGATCAAAAAGAGAAATTAAATAGTGTTACATAAATTAAAGTCTAAGAACTAAGTTCATCTGCCCTACAGGGACCAAGTCTAGAGCAGGAAAAGAATGAACTCAGATTGTGGGTATGAAAAGCATCCAAGACAATTTCCCAGAGTGGTAGAAACAGGATGGAGAATTCAAATACCAATAAAGAGTGATTTCTCATCACTAAGAACAAAATACTCCATACTTATTTAGATGTTACCATTTCAGTTATGAGGGCTCTTTCCCTATAACCTTCTTCAGGGCTCCCAGCACATCTTTGTTTCTCAGGCTGTAGATTAGGGGATTCAGGGCTGGAGTGACAATGGTATAGAACACAGAGAGAATATTGTCTTGCTGAGGGCTGTGGTAGGCACTGGGCAGGACATACATGAACATGGCTGCTCCATAGTACAGCCCAACCACTGTCAGGTGGGACGAGCAGGTAAGGAGAGCTTTCTGTCTCCCTTGTACTGAGGGCATATGGAACACAGCATTCAAGACTAAGGTATAGGAAGCAAGAATAGCAGAGAGGGGGATCAGAAGAAAAGTCACACCCATCGTGTATACCATGAATTCATACTGTGAAGTGTCAGCACATGCAAGTTTTAGTAATGGAAGTATCTCACAGAGAAGGTGGTGAATCTCTTGGTTTCTACAGAAAGGAAAATTCATAGTATAGATGGTGTACACAAGGGCACTCACAGATGCTAAGAGCCAGGATATAGCCACCATGGACCAACAAACTGTTGGTCTCATTAAGACCATATAGTTCAAAGGGTGATGAATGGCCACATAGCGGTCATATGCCATGAAAGCCAGCAGTATATCTTCTGCACCCCCAAGTGTCAGTGCCAGAAACATCTGAAGCCCACAGCCTGTAAACGAGATGCTATTTTGCCCACACAGATAATCTACCAATGTCTTGGGGGCAACAATAGATGTGAAAAGTAGGTCCATAAGTGAGAGCTGGCTGAGCAAGAAGTACATGGGTACATGGAGTCTATTGTCCGTAGCAATCAACAAGAGTAGAATGCCATTGCTAACCACGGCCATAAGGTACAGGAACGTGATGGCAGCACATATAAGCTCAGGGGACCTGCTATCCTGGAGAATTCCAATGAGGAAGAAGCTGTTTATCAAGGTGATGTTCCAGAGTTCCATTCCACAGATTCCCCAATTTCCTGCAAACAGACAGATGGCTCAGTGTGTATCCAAATGACTCAGAAGTGTTGTAAGTCTCTAATAACAAAATATATTGTAAGTGTCTTAGTTTAAAGTCAAAGAGTTGAAAATCTCCTTATTGTACCAATCTTGGAGATTGAAGTAGATTTTTGATTACTCTGCTTCCTCTCTGATAATGGAGTTGGTGGTTTGCAAATACACTGATTGTCACAGTGGATAGGTATAAAAATAAAATTACAGTCTCCCTATTAAACATCAAATTAGGAATCCTAAAGATTAAACATGAGATTAATAAAATTGAATGTAAGAAAATCACTGAATTAATAAATAAACCTAGGAGTTGGTTTTATAGAAAAACAATAAAATAAACCATTGAATAATGATACAAAAAAGAAAATCAATCACTAGTATCAAAAATGAAAGAGATCAACATACCACTAATGAAGAGGAAATTTGTAGAAATTATTTTGCCCATCTTTATGCCAATAAATTTAATAATGCAAGTAAAATGGAAAAATACTTACAAAAATAAAGAAGGATCACGGAAAAAACACAGGAGTTCAACTGATCACCAGTCTTCCTCAGGAAAAAAAGGTTAATCAAGCCTCTAACCAGATTCTAGAGTGACAGAACCTACAAAAGACAAGAATGAAACAATTTTCCAGCTTACGATCGTTATTCAGGCAAACAGTAGGAGGCTCTTAGCTATAGCACAGATCAGCATGTGGGTTTATTTTATATCCTGCAACTTTGCTAAAGTTGCTAATAATTTCAAGTAGTCTTTTAGTTGATTCTCTAGGATTTTCTCAGAATACCATCATATCACCCTGCAAAGAATGATACTTTTGTTTCCTCATTGCCTTTTCTAATTCTATCAATTTCTTTTTCTTATTGCTAAAGCTAACATTTCTATTGTAACATTGAATAACAGTGGTCATAATATACATCCTTGCTTCACCCAGATCTTATAAAATAAACCTACAAAAATCATCAATATTTCTTTATATTGCGAACAAATTTCAGCAGCAAGATATAGAAAGAGAAGTTCTATTTACAATAACTGTGGATAATATAAAATATTTGGGAGTCTACCTGCCAAGACAAATCCAGGAACTCCATGAACACAATTATAAAACACTTTTAACCCAGATAAAATCGTATCTGATTGGGAAAATAACAATTGTTCATGGGTAGGCTCAGCTAATATAATAAAAATGAAAATTCTGCCTCAATTAATTTATTTATTCAGTGCTATACTAACCAAACTATAAAAATATTATTTTATAGCAGAATAAAAAACAAGAACAAAATTCATCTTGAAGAAAAAGGGTCAAGAATATAAATGTAATTAATGAAAAAACATGTAAAGCAAGGTTGCCTAGCTGTATTAGATTGAAAGCTATATTATGAAGTAACAATCATGAAAACTTTTTGGTACTGGCTAAGAAATAGATTGATAGATCAATGGAATAGGTTAGGTACATAGGACACAGTAGTAAATTACTACTGTAATCAAGTCTTTGATAAACCCATGAATTCCAGTTTCTGGGACAAGAACTCACTATTTGACAAAAATAATCAAATGGAAAAACTGGAAAGTAGTATGGCAGAGAACAGGCACAGACCAACATCTCACACCATTTACCAAGATAAGGTGAAAATGTGCATGATTTAGACATAAAGCCTGATAACATAAGCAAATTAGGAAAACAATTAATAATTTACCCATCATATCTATGGAGAAGGGAAGAATTTGTGACTAAACAAGAGACAGAGATAACTTTATTACATTAAATTAAAAAGGTTTTGCATAAGCAAAGCCAATGAAACTAAGATTAGAAGGAAAGCAGAAACCTTGGAAACAATTTTTAAAGCCAGTTTTTTTTCTGATGAAGACCTCATTTCTCAAATACATAGAGAACAGAGTCAAATTGAAAAGAATGCTAGTCATTCTATAATTAATCAATGGTCAAAGGATATGAACAGGCAGTTTTTTGATGAAGAAATAATATATATATATATATATAGTAATAAAAAAATGCTCTAGAACATTATTGATTAGAGAATGCAAATTAAAACCACTTTGTGGCGGCGGAGCCAAGATGGCGGAGTAGAAGGACGCACATTTATGAGCTCCGAGCCCACAACCCATGGAATTGAGGTAAAAGGAGATCCCCATAAATTCTGAATCACGGCAGGGGGTGTATAAACACAGGGGAAGAGATTTCCGTTCCACTGAGCCCTGGAGAGCCGTCCCCGGGGTCCATCGCGCCGGAAAGCGGACCCCACCCCCAACCCTGGCCGCGGCCCCAGAGAAGCTGACCTAAGCAGGCTTCAGACAGGGAAGCTCCGGGGGAAGCTCCGGCAGGCGGGAAAGTCCCTCCGCCCACAGAAGCTACAGGTCAGTGAGAAAGAAGGCTAGGCTAGGGGAGGGGAGCTGAGCATCTCCGTGACTTGGGCCCCCTCGGGAGGAAGCAGCGGCGGCAGAGACGGGGGCAGGAAGCGGCGGAGGCAGAGGCGTGGGCGGAGGCTGAGGCGCAGCGGCCCAGGACTCAGGAATCCCCCAGCAGCAGGTAGGATCTTCAATACTGAAGGTCTTTCCAACCTGAGGGAGCTGAGCCGGGGAGACGGCCCTGCTCCCACCCCGCTCTACTACTGAAGGCCTCTGAATAAAACCCCTGAGGGAGCTGAACATAGGAGGCGGGCCCCCCACCCCGCCCCCACCTGCTCCGTTCCTGAAAGTCTCTGCAGAAAGCCCCTGAGGGACCGGGTTTGGGAGGCGGCCCTGCCCCCACCCCTGCGCCAGAACTAAAGCTTGCTGCGGAAAGTGCATTTGAATCTCAGAGGCCAAGCACTAGCTGGGCGGATCCAGGCGGAGGTGGAAAGGAATCTCAGAAGTCAAGTAACTGGCTGGGAAAATGCCTAGAAAAGGGAAGAAAAATAAGACTATAGAGAGTTTTTTCCAACAAGTGCAAATGATCCCGACCTTTGGATCTGATGGCGAGGACGAGGACGTATTCTTGCCATCAGGGAAAGACGTGGAGGGCGGGGCCTTAGTACCCCAGACACCCCAGGGGGGTGTCGGGTGGGCTCAGGCCTTGGAAGAGCTTAAAAAGGATTTTGAAAAGCAAGTTAGACAGGTGGAGGAAAGACTGGGAAGAGAAATGACAAAGATGCAAGAAGAGTATGAAAAACAGGTCAATACCTTGGTAAAGGAGACCCAAAAAAATGCTGAGGAAATTAACACCTTGAAAAATAGGCTCACTCAATTGGCAAAAGAGGTTCAAAAAGCCAATGAGGAGAAGAATGCATTCAAAAGCAGAATGAGCCAAATGGAAAAAGAGGCTCAAAAGCTCACTGAATTTAATAGTTCTCTCAAAATTAGAATGGAACAGATGGAGTCTAATGACTTTACGAGAAACCAAGAAATCACCAAACAAAACCAAAAGAACGAAAAAATGGAAGAGAATGTGAAATATCTCATGGGAAAAACAACTGACCTGGAAAATAGATCCAGGAGAGACAATTTAAAAATTATGGGACTACCTGAAAGCCATGATCAAAAAAAGAGCCTAGACATCATCTTGCATGAAATTATCAAGGAAAACTGCCCTGACATTCTAGAACCAGAGGGCAAAATAAGTATTGAAAGAATCCATCGATCACCACCTGAAAGAGATCCAAAAAGAGAAACTCCTAGGAACATTGTGGCCAAATTCCAGAACTCCCAGCTCAAGGAAAAAATCTTGCAAGCAGCTAGAAAGAAACAATTCCAGTACTGTGGAAATACAATCAGGATAACCCAAGATCTAGCAGCTTCTACATTAAGGGATCGAAGGGCATGGAATAGGATATTCCAGAAGGCAAAGGAACTAGGACTCAAACCAAGAATCACCTACCCAGCTAAACTGAGTATAATACTTCAAGGGAAAATATGGTCTTTCAATGAAACAGAGGACTTTCAATCATCCTTAATGAAAAGACCAGAGCTGAAAAGAAAATTTGACTTTCAAACACAAGAATGAGAAGAAGCATGGAAAAGTAAACAGCAAAGAGAAGTATTAAGGGACTTACCAGAAATGAACTGTTCACATTCCTACAGGGAAAGACAATATTTCTAACTCTTAAAACTTTTCAGCATCTGGGTAGTTGGTGGGACCACACATACACATGTACACGCATGCACACACATACACACATGCATTCACATACAGAGACAGAGAGCACAGATTGAACTGAATAGGATGGGACCATACCTTAAAAGAAATTAAGGTAAATGGTGAGAGAGAAGTGTAGTGAGAGGAAAGAGGGGAAATGGAAGGGGGTAACTATATGTCATTTAAGAGGCAAGTAGGAGATTTTTTTAGTGGAGGGAAAAAGAGGAGAACTGAGGAAAAAAAAAAAACAAACAAGAAGTTTACCCTCATCACATTTGACTAAACGAAGGAGTGAAATGCACACTCATTTTGGTATGAAAACCTATCTTACAGTATAAGAAAGCGGGGGAGAAGGAGATATTGCGGGCGGCGGGGGGATGGGAGGAATGATGGAAGGGAGGGCAAAGGGAGGAGGGAGTAATTGAAAGTCAACACTTGGGGAGGGACAGGATCAAAAGACAGAAGAGAAACAATGAGGGGAAGGTTAGCAGGGATGGTAATTCAGTTAGTCTTACACAACACGACTATCAGGAAGGTCATTTGCAAAGCTACACAGTTATGGACTATAATGAATTGCCTGCCATACCAAAGGGAATGGGTGGGGAGGGAGGGATGGGGAGAATTTGGAACTCAAAATTTTAGGAACAATTGTTTAGTATTGTTGTTGCAACTAGGAAAGAAGACATACAGTTAAGGAGGAATAGAAAGTCATCTGGCCCTACAGGAGAAAAGAGAAGATGGAGACAAGGGAAGGGAGGGATGGCAGAAGAGAGGACAGATTGGAGATAGGGAAAATTAGATTGCTTGGGGTATTGGGGTGGGGGGAGGGGAGAAAATTTGGAACCCAAAAATTTGTGAAAATGAATGTAAAAAGCTAAATAAATAAATAAATTAAAAAAAAAAAAACTTTGTGATATCTTATCACACCTATCAGATTGGTTAAAATGATAGAAATGAAAAATGACAAATGTTGGAGGAGATGTGGAAAAATTGGGTCACAGTTTCTCTGTTGATGGAATTATGAACTGAGCCATCCACTTTGGAGAACAATCTGATATTATTCCCAAAGAGTAATAAAACCGTGTATATCCTTTGATCCAGCAATAGCACTATTAGGTCTATTTCCTAAGAACGTCAGGGAAAACAGAAAAGGTTCTATATGTTCTACTATCTCTGTGGTGGCAAAAAAAAAATAGAAATTAAGGGGATGCATATCAATTGGGAAAAGACTAAACAAGCTGTGGTACATGACTGTAATAGGATATTGCTGTGATGATGAACAACCTTACTGTAGAAAAACTTGTAAAGACTTGTAGAAAATAATGAATAGTGAAAAATGCAGAACCAAGAGAATATTGTACATAGTAACAGCAATATTATATTAGAAACAACTGGGAAAGATTGTTATTTTCAGTATTATGACTCAAATCAGCTACAAAGGATCTATTAAGGAAAATACTATTCATACCAGAGAAAGAACTAGTAAATAGAAATATGTCTAGTATGCTTTTGCATGAATATGCATATTTGTGTCTAATGGTAGATTTCTCTAGGTGGGGAGAAAGAGAGGCAAAAAGTGCACAGCAGAGAACAAAAGAAAACTCAGAAGAAAGACAAGAAATGCAGGGTAGCTTTGAAAATGAACTGTATTTACTACATACTTTTTTCAATAAATTATGCAAAATGAAAATTTATGATTTTATATTGAATCTTTTTATGTTGTCTTATGTACATGGAAATATTTTTGTCTTCTTGTATTTAATTTCAAAATGAATATTTTTTTAATGTATCTACTTAAACCATCAACAAGCATCTTCTGTAAGGAGGATAGGTGAAAAGCCTTCCCAATTAGTAAAACAAAGATGCCAATCATCACTAATATTGAAGGGTAGCAATAGCAATAAAGGAAGGAAAAATTGAAGGGATAAGAATGACAATGAGGTAATAAATTTATCTCTTTTTGCAGATGATATGATAATATACTTGGAAAATCCAGGAGATTCAACTAAAATGCTAGTTGAAAGAATGAATACTTTTCTTTAAGTAGTAGATACAAAATAAATCTACATAAATCATCAACATTTCTATATATCACCATCAAAACTGTACAAGAAGAAATAGGAAGAGACAACCCATGTAAAATAGCAATGGAATAATAAAATATTCAGGAGTATACCTGCCAAGACAAACCCAGGAAGTATATGAACATAACTGTAAAACATTTTTATACAAATAGAGTCATATTTAAGTACCTGGAGAAATATTACTTGTTCAAGAGTAGGCAGAGAAAATAAAATAAATGATAATATATGATAAATGACAGTTCTATATATTAATATACATATTTAATGCTATCCCAATTAAATTATTTTGTTAAAATTGTATTGAGCTACTAAAAATAATAACAAAGGAAAATGCTATTTACTTTCAGAGAAGGAACTGATGAATAAAAACACGAATATTATAGTTTTATGTATCCATATTTTTATCTGTCTCCATGTATCTGTGGCCTTGTCCAGTGTGGGGTGGGGTAAGAGGGGGGAAAGGACACTTTAGAACTTAAAGAGGAAAAAAAATTAAATTTATAAAAGAAATCATGCTATTTCAATGACCAATCTCATTTTGTGAGAAAATATGATCCTGCTATCCAAACCAAGAAATGATTTTGGGTAACATATTGCAGTTTATGCAATAATACATTGTAAATGTATGTGATCTAAATGCCACTATTAAAATATAAAGAAGTCTATGAGGTGCTATTTTTCACAACTATGGTAAGGGATGAATTCAATCAGATAAAGGATAGAGGAAAGAATGAAAGACAAAACAAACAAATTTAAGAGGCATTTATATCAACAAAATTAATGTAACTATAAGAGGTATTGGGAAAAATATTTGAACCAAACATTTCTGATTGAGGTCTGACATCTAACTAAATGTGTAATTAACTTAAATCTATATCACAAAATGTTTTTCTATATTAGAAATGTTATTAATGATATGAAATTAGGTCAATGTTATTAATGAATTTCAAAAGAAGTGCAAAGCATCAGTAATCATATAACAAAATGGTCTAAAGCATTCAAAACAAGTATAATGCTAAAATGTTGCCATTGGACACAATTTACCCTTAGCTCAAAGATCCCCAGACATACTAAACTCACAATGAGAGTAAAGAGAATTTTGAACAGATAGAATGAATTATCCAGTAGGGATAAACTTGTTGCAGAGCTGTAAACTTTTCTAGAAGATAAGAATTATTTTTTGGTAACAAATATCTAGGGTCCCAGAATATGTCTTCTTTTGTTTCCCCATTGATAAATGTGAGAGAGTTCCTAATAATATGTGATATTCTATGACATTTGAGTAAGACATCCTACATTTGGAAATATAAATATAGATATTTATATATATTATAATACAGATATTTATATATTTTTTCTAGTTCACTAAGTTCACATCTGCAGGTAGTGAAGGGTAGTCATGTAAGTGAAACAAACTAAGTAGCTATGTATTTAATGTGTATTTTTTAATTATAGGAAAGTTTGTTAAAATTTATTTGATTCTAAAAATTATTCAAATTTCTATCAATTTGTTTAGAAAAGCCTGATGCTCGGGGAATTGCACAGTTTTTAAAGATTCCAACATAGAAATATGGAGTACAATATCTGAAATTGACTCATGTAACAAGAGTTGAGAATCTGGAATGTACCAGACATAAAAAATTCCACAGACCTTAAAGCAATATTAGGAAGAATCTGTTGGAACAAACAGTGAAAGTGAACACTTACTGTTGCTTGTCATCTTTTGTGATGAGAATAGCATTTGGCTGTCTGGATGCTCCACTGTTGCAAAGACTGAAATAGACTCCAAAAGATGGGTTGTTTATCACTAGAGAATCTTGGAGTTTTAAGGGACTTCAAATGCCATTAATTCAATACATAATTGACCAAGAATAACCTCCATATCTTATCTGACATTTCAAAATTTTATAATATCAAAACTTTAAAATGCACTAAGACTTTTGGGATATTTGGTTTTGTATTGTTATGTCACTGTAAATTATTATCCTACATTTTTCTTAGGATCATATGATCACAAGGTCATAAATATAGAGCTGGAAGGGCTGGAATCATAAATATTTTAGTATCTTCATCTTACGGATGAGATTATTGTTAAGTTCCTTTCAGTCATGTCCTACTCCCCATGATGCCATTTGGTGTTTTCTTGGCAAAGATCCTGGAGTCTTCTGCTATCTTCTTCTCCAGGTCATTTTACAGATGGGGACCTGAGACAAACCATGTTAAGTGACTTGTCCAGGGTCACATAGCTAGTAAGATTCTAAGGATGAATTTGAACTCATGCAGATGAGTTCCTGATTCCAAGTCTAGTGTTCTATCCATTCTGCTTCCTTGCTTCTCTTCCTGATGGGGCTATGGGTGCTACTCAGTTTAAATTGCTTGTTCAATGCCACACAGGTGAAGAGGCATTTTGGTCCAGTAGAAATGGAACTGGAATCGAAGGAGAAAGAAGAACTCAGCTCAAATCCTAGCTCTATTCTTTGTTCTCTCTGTGACCAAAGTTAACTAAACCTCTTTGGCCCTCATTTCTTTATCGGTAAAATGAAGGAATTAGACTAAATGAACTCTAATATCTCTTCTATCTTAAAATCTATGTTCAAGAAGAACCAGATTTCAAACCTAGATCCTTGGGCCCCAATTCCAATACTTTTCCTTATTGTCGCACTTGGTATGTGGAGTTATTAACTTACTATCTTATTGTTAAATGTATTAACATTATATTAATTTGAAGTGTTATTGAAGGGATCCATTAATTATTATTTATCAGGAATAGGGAACACTAATATAGGATAGAATCTTAAAATAGCCTATAGGAAGAAAATTATTTTCACGAGGCTATATAGAACATACATATGTAAACATTCTAAACAGGGAACACACTAAATTGTTCAGATTGCATGCCTTTTAAACATAAGCAGAAATATTTGAAAGGGGATAGAGGGTCTAAACACACATTTCTAGAAGAAGGAACAACCTAAACAGAGGCTGTATTTGATAAGATTCCTAAAGTCACTGCATGATACACATTGCATCTGCAACTATTCTGAAACCTGCCTCAGGTTATGATACAACATCAGTGTCATAGAAGCTTTGTACTCTAGGTGCATTCTGATCTCAAGGAATGATCATAGGGAGCAACGGTCTCCCTTCTATTCTTCTCTTTTCTATAAGGCAGGATTTAACCTACTGCCCTAGTTTGACACCCTTTATGTTAGATCCCTCAGTCAGGCAGTACACAGAAATTTTTGAGTCTAGGAGCTTGACACATGCCCATGTCTGGGAGAAGGTCAAGCAGAGTGGGAAGCTGAGTAGATGAGGTGATAGAGGATCCAATAACGAACCTTCGGTACCTTATTGTACTCTGTGAAGGAATTAGTCAGTGCCCTGTTCCTTGGAGAATGGTTTCCACTGCTCTTTCAGAAGCCCTTAACCCCCTGAATTTGTACTCAGCTCAGATCAGATCAGAAAGAAATATCCCTGTAGTTGGGATGACATTATTATTCATTAGTCTGCCCACTGGGGTATGACTAATGGATCCCAGAGGGCATGTTTCCTGGCTACATACCACTGCTTATTCATTTGCTAAATGATAGAGAATCTTAGAAGGGCTTTAGCTTTCCTTTTTGGATCTTCTTTCCTAGATGTTTTTTCAATTATGTATTAGTGAGCTGAGTGATTTTTATGAAACCACTAACTTATGTCTTGACTTTTTTTCCTCCTGATCTCTCTTTTTATTTCTGTTTATCTCTCAGATGAATATGTATATATTTACATTTGTGAATTTGTGTGAATGTTAGCAATTTTATACTAGTTTGCCGATTAAAAGTTAGAGCCCCTTCTTCCAGGGGCAAAAAATATAATTATTTATTGGCCAGTGAATGGGTCTCTTATTCAGGATCAAAGAGGTACTACTTCCCTACCATTTTATGCTATTATGAGGGAACATAGTGTTATGTATAGATTTTTAGATTGAAATCAGTGAATTCTGGAGTCCCAGAAATCCTATAACTTTTAGGTCATGCATTTTAAAACATTATTCTGAGAAAGGGGTCCATATGCTTTAATAGACTCCCAATGGGGAGACTCCAAATATGACAGACACAAGAAGGTTAAGAATCTAAGGTTAGAGACAGAGAATCGTTTAGCATCAATGAGTTTCAGCTTCTTCACCTGCAAAATATCAATCCTTATATTACCAATATTACAAGGATGTTGAGAGAAAAACACTTTCCAAACCCTCAAAGTAGTGACAATGTGTCAAACTTTCATACCCCTGCAGCCAGGTCAATAGATGTCCTCTACTTCTGATGGGGGCATTTCCTCAAATGACTGAAGTATCAGCTGCTCAAGGGAGCATGTCCCTATGGTCATCTAAAGAGTAGCCTAACCTTGAAACAGGATGAGATAGAAAAGATAGCAGTATAAATACTTTACACAGATGATATGCTGTGACCTAGAAAGGAGGACCTAGGAGGCCAAGGGTGGAATACAACTTTTACACACATTGCAATTCACCAAATATAATCAAGACTAGTTGAGTTTGGTTTTATGTGAAAAAAGTAGACAGAATTTGATGGCAGGTTCTCTATGTCTAGACAAAGATTTCATACCCCCCAAAAATATTAATAATGATCCATAAATTCAGCATATAACTAACAATTCCTAGAAAAATCTATGACTAAAAAGTTAAGGAGAAAACAAATTTGAAACAAAATACTCCTGAGTGCTCAATAAAGTGGATATACTGGCAGGATTTTCCTCATTGGACAAACAACCAAACTGATGACCAAGGGAGGGGCAAAGGTCAAAAATGAGTTAGAATATCATGAACATAAGAAAATTCCTACCATGGAACAACATCCTACTCCTTACAGTGATTGGGAATGTCTAAGAGTGTCATTCAAAAACAAAGTGAGGATAAATTACACAAAATAATAAACTTTTTAGAAGAGGCAACTCAAGATAGGGACCTGAAAAGTTTTAATTTCTTGAGAAATATGGAGAATGTAAAGCTAAATAAATATAAGGGGTGTGAATGAAAGAATGAAAATGTAGAGTATTCAGAATGAGAAGATAAATGATGAAAAATAAGGAAAAAGATCTTTGGAGAAAATAGCACAGCAAAAGAAAAATTTAAGAAAAGAACAAAACATTAGGAAAAGAGGAAGGGAGAATCTATTAGACTATTTCATAGAGGTGGGGAAACTAGAGAAGAATAAATAACTAGATAGATGCAAACAAGAAAAAATAACTAGTCAGGAAACTCTCCAAGTCAGGGAAAGAAGTGACAAGCGAAGAGGTTGAGGGAGAAGAGATTCAGTGGTAATACAGTTGCCTTAAAATTGTTTTTATTGAGTCACTTTTCAGTTGTGTCTGATTCTTCATGATCTCATTAAAGTTTTGTTGGCAAAGATACTGAAATGGTTTGCTGTTTCCTTCTTCAGCTCATTTTATAGATGAGAAACTGTGGCAAATGAGATTAAGTGACTTGCCAGGAGCACAATGCTAGTAAACGTCTGGGTCAAGATTTGAACTCAGAGCCCCAGTACTTTACCCACTGTATCATGTAGCTGCCCTGTGCCTAAAATAGGTTAAGCTAAAAGTACTTCAAAAGATATAGTTGACAGAGGAAATGGGGAAGAAATCCAATTTGCAAAAGAAAAAAATATTAGAGACAAATATGGAAGAATATCAACCTAACTCTCAAAACCATCAATGTTACTGTATTAAACAATCCAATAAAATGGAAAAGAGCAACAGGTTGGATAAAAAAAAAAACAGAATCATGCAATCTATTGTTTATAAGAAACATATTTTAAAACAATGACATTCAGAAAATTTAAAAAAAAAGAGGGGTTACGAAATCGTTTGCTATGCTTCAAAAGCCATTCTCCAATAGAAAAGTAATCCAAGAATATGAACAAAAGTTCTCAATAGAAGAAGAGCAAACTATTAGCAACTAAAGGAAAGACTGCTCCAAATCACTAATAATAAGAGAAAGTAAAAGCAGAATAACCAATAAATTTAATTTCACACCCTAAAAATTGAGAAAGATGACAAAAGATGGCAATAGTACTGGAGAGGTTGTGGAAAGATAGGACACTGATGCATATTTCATGTATCTCTGAATCTTTGCAAATGTTTTGGAAAGCAAATAAGTTATATGCAAATAAGGTGACTAAGGTATCTATAACCTTTTATCCGGAGATTCCAGTACTGGGATTATACCTGAACTACGCAACTGATATGGAGAAAGTCCAAATATATGCAAAAATATTTATAGTAGCACTTTTATGACAGCAAGGATTTGTAAACAGAGTAGATGCCCACTAACTGGGGAATCACTAAAAAAACCTGTGAGACGGGGGGCGGAGCCAAGATGGCGGAGTAGAAGGAGCACGTTTACGAGCTCTGAAACCAAAGCCCATAGAATTAATGTAAAAAGAGTCCCCCATAGCTTCTGGGTGAATACAAGGTGTGCAGAAGCAGAGTGGAAGAGATTTCCGTTCCGGGGAGCCCTGAAGACCCGTCCCCAGGGTCAGGCGCGCCCCGGAAAGTAAACCCGACCCCCAGCGCTGCCCTGGCCGAGGCCGCAGAGAAGCTAATTCGAGCAGGCTTCAGAGACGGAAGCTCCAGCAACCGGGAAAGTCCCTCCGCCCACAGAAGCAGGTCAGTGAGAGAGGCCAGGCTGAAGGAGAGGGGAAGCGGGGCGTCTCCGTGACTCGGGCCCCCTCGGGAGGAAGCGGCGGGCGGCGGGGGGACGGGGGCAGGAAGCGGCGGGAGGCAGAGGTGTGGGCGGCGGCTGAGGCGGCAGCGGCCCAAGACTCAGGAATTCCCCAGCAGCAGGCAGGATCTTCATTACGGAAGATACCCGCATAAAACCTGACGGAGCTGAGCCTGGGAGACGGCCCTGCCCCCAGCCCGCTCTGTTACTGAAGGCTTCTGTTTAAAGCCCCCAAGGGACCGGGATTTGGGAGGCAGGCCCCCCACCCCGCCCCCACCTGTTCCATTCCTGAAAGTCTCTGCATGAAGCCCCTGGGGGATCAGTCTCGGAGGCAGCCCTGGCCCCACCCCAGCACCTGAACTAAAGCTCACTGATTGACAGCCGGCAGGAGGAAAGCCCATTTAAATCTCAGAGGCCAAGCAATAGCTGGGCGGATCCAGGCGGGGGGGTGGAAAGGAATCTCAGAAGTCAAGTAACTGACTGAGAAAATGCCTAGAAAAGGGAAGAAAAATAAGACTTTAGAGAGTTTTTTCCAACAAATGCAAATGATCCCGACCTTCGGATCTGATGATGAGGACGTATCCTTGCCATCAGGGAAAGACGTGGAGGGCGGGGCCTCAGTACCCCCAGACACCCCAGGGGGGGGTGGGCAGGTGGGCTCAGGCCCCTGGAAGAGCTCAAAAAGGATTTTGAAAAGCAAGTTAGACAGGTGGAGGAAAAACTGGGAAGAGAAATGTCAGAGATGCAAGAAAAGTATGAAAAACGGATCAATACCTTGGTAAAGGAGACCCCAAAAAATGCTGAGGAAATTAACACCTTGAAAAATAGGCTCACTCAATTGGCAAAGGAGGTTCAAAAAGCCAATGAGGAGAAGAATGCTTTCAAAAGCAGAATGAGCCAATGGAAAAATGGAAAAAGAGGCTCAAAAGCTCACTGAATTTAATAGCTCTCTCAAAATTAGAATGGAACAGATGGAGTCTAATGACTTTACGAGAAACCAAGAAATCACCAAACAAAACCAAAAGAATGAAAAAATGGAAGAGAATGTGAAATATCTCATGGGAAAAAACAACTGACCTGGAAAATAGATCCAGGAGAGACAATTTAAAAATTATGGGACTACCTGAAACTCATGATCAAAAAAAGAGCCTAGACATCATCTTCCATGAAATTATCAAGGAAAACTGCCCTGACATTCTAGAACCAGAGGACAAAATAAGTATTGAAAGAATCCATCGATCACCACCTGAAAGAGATCCAAAAAGAGAAACTCCTAGGAACATTGTGGCCAAATTCCAGAACTCCCAGCTCAAGGAAAAAATCTTACAAGCAGCTAGAAAGAAACAATTCCAGGACTGTGGAAATACAATCAGGATAACCCAAGATCTAGCAGCTTCTACATTAAGGGATCGAAGGGCCTGGAATAGGATATTCCAGAAGGCAAAGGAACTAGGACTCAAACCAAGAATCACCTACCCAGCTAAACTGAGTATAATACTTCAAGGGAAAATATGGTCTTTCAATGAAACAGAGGACTTTCAATCATTCTTGATGAAAAAACCAGAGCTGAAAAGAAAATTTGACTTTCAAACACAAGAATGAGAAGAAGCATGAAAAAGTAAACAGCAAAGAGAAGTCTTAAGGGACTTACCATGAGTGAACTGTTTACATTCCTACATGGAAAGACAATATTTGTAACTCTTAAAACTTTTCAGTATCTGGGTAGTTGGTGGGGACCACACATACACATGTACACGCATGCACACACATACACACATGCACACACATACAGAGATAGAGAGCACAGATTGAACTGAATAGGATGGGACCATACCTTAAAAGAAACTAGGGTAAATGGTGAGAGAGAAATGTAGGGGGAGGGAAAGGGA
The DNA here is from genome assembly GCA_023548195.1 of Bettongia penicillata ogilbyi. Classification (NCBI taxonomy): domain Eukaryota; kingdom Metazoa; phylum Chordata; class Mammalia; order Diprotodontia; family Potoroidae; genus Bettongia; species Bettongia penicillata. Next base: position 7,973,043 of record JAJHZJ010000126.1, on the reverse strand, counting down.
AGGGGGGTAATTATATGTCATTTAAGAGGCAGGTAGGAGTTTTTCTTAGTGGAGGGGAAAAAGAGGAGAGCTGAGAAAAAAAAAAAAACCAAGAAGTTTACCCTCATCACATTTTGACTAAACGAAGGAGTGAAATGCACACTCATTGTGGTATGAAAACCTATCTTACAGTATAAGAAAGTGGGGGAGAAGGAGATATTGGGGGGGGGATGATGGAAGGGAGGGCAAAGGGAGGAGGGAGCAATTTGAAGTCAACACTTAGGGAGGGACAGGATCAAAAGACAGAAGAGAAACAATGAGGGGCAGGTTAGGAGGGATGGTAATCCAGTTAGTCTTACACAACACGACTATCAGGGAGGTCATTGGCAAAACTACACAGATATGGCCCATACTGAACTGCCTGCCTTCCCAAAGGGAAGGGGTGGGGAGGGAGGGATGAGGAGAATTTGGAACTCAAAGTTTTAGGAACAACTGTTTAGTATTGTTGTTGCAACTAGGAAAGAAGACATACAGTTAAGGAGGAATAGAAAGTCATCTGGCCCTACAGGAGAAAAGAGAAGATGGAGACAAGAGAAGGGAGAGATGACAGAAGAGAGGACAGATTGGAGATAGGGAAAATTAGATTGCTTGGGGTATTGGGGGTGGGGGGAGGAGATAAAAGGGGAGAAAATTTGGAACCCCAAAATTTGTGAAAATGAATGTAAAAAATTTAAAATAAATAAATAAATTAAAAATTAAAAAAAAAAACCTGTGAGACAAATATAATGGAAAGTAATGGAAAATTAAGAAGTGAGGAATATGATGAATACAGAGAAGCATGGGAATATCCACGTGAACTGACACAGAATGATAAAAGCAAAATCAAGAGAAATTATACATAATGTCTACAACAAAGTAAAAAGAAAATAGCCACATGAATAATCAAAAGTGTATATTGTACAAATATAAATATCAAGCATAGCTCTAAGGAAGAGATAGGAGAAGACATCAATAATTCCCTATTTTGCAAAGGATAAAGATCCATAAGTTTTGCAAATTGCATTTTTAGTCAGACTTTTTCAATGTACTGATCAGTTCTTTGGATGTTTTTCCTCTTCCCTTTCAAGGTTTTTTTCCTTTTCTTATGATTAACTTATTTGTTTTCAGTTTTCAATCTCACTGCCATAAGTTTCAAACTTTCCCCTTCCCTCCTCTCTCCCTGTCTATCATGGCATACAATCTTATATGGGCTATATACATACATTCTTATTAAACCCTTTTTCAACATTTGTTATGTTATACATAAGAATTAAAACAAATGGGAGAAACCATGAGAAAAAAACAAAACAAAACATACCAAAACAGAAAAAAAGTCTGCTTCATTCTGTGTTCTGACTTTATAGTTCTTTCTGTGGATGTGGATGGCATTTTACATCATAGAAATGTTTTTTAGGTCCTTGGATTACTGTGAAGGGCTAAATTTATCAGATACAGTCTACACACACTGTGACTCTTACTGCATATAATGGTCCCCTGGTTCCATTTTTCTTTCTGTAATAAAGCTGGTTAATTGGAATATCTGACTTTATTTGTCACTTCTATATACCCATTGCATAGAAATGAAAGAATCTCTCTACAAGAGCATGGTTTAGGACAGTGACTTGAGAATAGGAATTATTTTATTAGAGGATTGTGTGTATGACTGGATATGCCTGGATGCACCTAATTCTCCAAGATGGGAGCCAGAGGTGGGGGTGAACACTTTTTTCCTATTTAGAATCCTATTTTACCTCAGGTTTTTCTCTAGATAGACATATCCAAGTACCACCTCACAGGGTAGATACCCCTTTTTACGTAGATATAATGGAGATAGGCTGAACATCAACTCATGCTTATGGTGAGAAATATCAGTACAGATGCAGAATTTTTGAGGCCATCTTAGGATCAAGTAAGTTAAGTAATTAAGCTACTTTTCCAGCTCTCCTCCTAAAACATGCTGAATTATAATCAATGATTTTTCACAAAAGTTATAAAACCTGGATGGTTTTGGAAAATGGGTGCTGAGTACTTTTCCTGCTATGTTTCCTGCTTTGCAACTTTAAGTAAATAATTTTTTTATAGTTCTACAAATTGGAAAATGAAATTCAGAAAGAAAATTTGGGCTTATAGAAACACAAAGCTAGGGAAAAATATCCAAAATTAATACAAAGGAATGATTATATAATAATGATTAATATTTAATATCTTTCAATGGCTTATTGTTACCTGAAAATGATCCTGACCATCACAGCAAGGCCCAAGTTCTTTCAGGTTGCTTTAAACTATAAAGGCTTTGAGCAAGGTCTTTATGGTTTACTTCATGCTTGTCATTTGAACACCAAGGTAAATTAAGAGAGTCTTGACATAGGGTTGGTTAAAAGGCAATGAATTTTGCAACCATAGTAACTCTAAAAGATCTTTTATTAAGTTATAAATGGGTTTAAAGTACTATATTGGAGAGAGCACAGTAAAAAAAAACAGCAATGAAATTACAAATTCTAAAAGGACTAGAGTGTTTAACAGATATATTATCATCCCATTTCAGAGGTGAGAAACTTGAGTCTAAGAAAGGTGGAATACTACGGTGTTATAAGAAATGATGAGCCCGAGTTTCTTAGAAAAACATGGAAACACTTGCATGAAATAATGAAATTAAAAATAAGCAAAACCAAAGAATATGGTATACAATAATAGCAACATTGTTTTAAGAATAACTGAGCAAATAAGTAATTTTGACTATTTTAAATACCCAATTAACTACAAAGGATATATGAAGGAAAACACTTTCTGCATCCAGAGAAAGAATGGATAAATAGAAGTATGTATACAATGCTTTTTACCTTAATATACATATTTCTGTCTAATGGTAGCCTTCTCTATGGAGGGAGCAAGGAAAGAATAAAAAGAAATTCAAACGAAATTTTTGTTATATATTTAAAACACACACACACACACACACACACACACACACATATATATATATATATATATATATATATATATATATATATATATATATATATATAAAGTGGGACAGCAACTTGTACAGATTTGCAGCTCCATGTTCATTTTATCATTATTATTTTGCTATGATGTAGAAATGATTGTTTTATCCCATAAATGAAAAAAATAAAATAAATAAAAGTTTTAACAAGAAAGGTGAATGAATTGGCCAAAGTCACAAAAGTAGCAAACATCAGAACTCGGAATTCAGATATTTTCAGGACAACTTGGGTGCTATTTCTAATGTTCCTGCACATCAGATCATGCCCAACCCTCTCCAAAACAAAAGCTGAATACTAAAGCTCAAAGGATCATAGATTTAGAATTGAAAAGCATGATAGAAGTCTTCAGGTATCTCTCATTTTACATATGAGGAAATTGAGACCCAAAAGTTTAAGTGACTTGCTGAATGTCATACAGGTAGTAGCAGCATTGTAGAGATGAATACCTCTAGTATGAGGGCTTTCCAGACACTTTTTAAGACTTGCTCATCTACCTTTGTTGTCTACCTGGCATGTAACTCTCACCTGTGGCCTCAAGAAGCTGTAACATAAGCAGCTACTGCCTGGTAAAGCATCTCAATAACTGATGCCTCTCAAACCCATTGCTGAGTTAGGGGGTATCTATCCCAAGCATGCGAAGACTTCCCCTATCAGAATGGGGGAATGAGGACAATTCGTTACAGCATCCAGAAAAGCAGCAAAAGCAGGTGCTATAGAATTCTTAGAGCTTTGTCAGACATCAAAAAGTTCATTCATCCACTGCATCCCAAGGCATCACCAGTCATCCTGATTTTTGTCTTGCAGCTGGTGTTTGATGACACTGGAAGGGAAAGTGAGACTAATGACTTTGTGCAATTCTGCCTCACTTAAATCCATTTCATGGGCAAGTCCAGACATTCTTGCATTATGTCATTTTACTTCTTCCAAACAAGGAACAAAACAACATTTGGTGGAACTGATTTTTAATCAATTTCTTCTTACTCCAAAATCCAGGGCTTTTTCTGCTCTATCACATTGCCTTCCTCTGTGGCAGTAGAACTGATAGATATAAATTACATAATCAATGAATCCAATCTTTTTTTTACCTCTAGTAATTCTAATCACTCAAAGAACTAGCTGCAGCCATCGTGAACAAACATAAAGATATATATATAAGTATACATAGATGTATCTGTTAGGTACATATGTTCTCATTTCTACAGCAGCATTTAGAAAGAAGCTCTAGGGAGCCAGAAGCAGACAAAAAATGGACAAGCCATATATATATATATATATATATATATATATATATATATATATATATTTCCAAAAGTGGGGACTGGTATCACAATTCAGAGGTCTATCTCTACGCAAAATACCAGGTGCCATTCTCGTCTCAAACAGCTCCTTCTTTCTTCCTTTACAAAGATACATATCAGAAATTGACAAAAGCAGTGACCTAGCCTTGTTGTTGGGTCATAGAAGTTAGCTCAATGTCTATGCCATTTCATTAATCTAGGGTCAAAACATAAAGACCATAATTTTTTGGTTCAAGTTAACTTCATTCTTATTAAGATAATTTCCTTTTCAGGTTTATGCAAGCCCCCAACTTCTCCCTTCTCCCCCAAAAAACTATTCATTAACATAGTTTAGAGCACATTTACAGAATAGAGTAAAAATGAAGAGATGTAATGTTAAAGTTCTCAGGGACACTAAGAAATTACATGGCTTGCTTAGGGTCACTCAGTCAATGTGTGTTAGGAAGTGTCCAGACTTGAGGTTTGTCTGACTTCAAAACCAGCACAGTACCAACTGTTCTAGGATTATTCTCCTGTTAAGGTTTCATATTTTGAGATGAGAACAAATCCATATGCAGAGAAAGAAGTGAAAGGAGAGAGAAGGCAAGGCAGAAATGATGACCAATCTGTTAAGCAGAAAAAGAGTGTGAGTTTAAGAATACAAAAGTGAAAATAATATTTTTAAATAAACGACATTCAATTCCATGACTCATATTTGGAGAAGATCCCAGAACACGATGTTTAAGAAGAGCCCTCAGGACACTAGAGTTTCTCTGTTTCTTAATAGGTAAGGGAGTCAGGAGAATCATGTCAAGAAATGTCCCCTCCAGGTCTCATTAAAGGCCCTAACCTTGGTCTGTGATGATGTCATCTCAGGCAATCAAAGAATGCCATCTGAACTGAGCTGAGGCACAGATCCAATTTGAAGAGGAGGAATCTGATCAGAGAGCAGAGCTACTCCCTCAGGAATATGACTTTTACTGTTTTCATTTTTCCTAGAAGACAATAAATCTGAATATGGAAAGATCATTCTTTAATATTCTTCTTTTTTAATTTTTTTCTACTGCTCTCCCAACTCTATATCACTTTTCTCTTAAACCTTGGCAAATTCTCAGCTCTTCAAGGTATAGACTCCTCTTTGCTTCCCATTGTTGGCCAAGAGGAGTTGTTTCAGGGCAAATAAGGTAAGAGAAGTAACTTCTTGATAAGCAGCCTCTTCCCTTTCCTCACACATGGGAGAAAGAGAAAGGGAGTGAGTGCATGCTATCTTAATATTGTTTTGGTGCTGTGAACATATATGCCCAATTAAATCACCAGAGAGGCCAAACCTTACCAAAATTGAGTGTACTTCTAACCATCTCATCATAGGAATCCCATCCCACATTCATGATTGGTAGAAAATATAATTTTTTTTTCAACTGATCATTTTAGACTTTCAGCTAACCATAGAAGAGTCAGTGGAGTTGAGGACTGACCCACTTTCACTTTCATCATGAGAGGTAAGTGAGAACTGTGTGTTCTGCCTCAGAGAGTCCCATAGAATCGAATCTGCATTTGCTTAAGAGAGAAGAAATGGAGGGATAGGGAAGTGGGAACAAAATAGGATCTAAAGTTCTCTTCCAAATTAAGGAAAGAGTGATAGTACAGGGTCCTCATAATGGAGAAAACTCTGACACTTGTGTACACATCTTTGTTCCTTTACCCACAAAAATTTCTCAATGAGCCATAGCCCCATTGATGAGGAGAAAAGTGAGGACCAGTGAGGGACATGAATTACTCCAGGGTCACCCAGGGAGTTACATTCAAACCCAACCCTGGAAGGCATTTCTCTTTAGAGTGCCTTTGTTTCTGACTTGGATAACAGTGTTTCCTCCTACAACCAACCCCTTGGACTGTACTTCACCATAGTCCACCAAAGGCATTCATACCACATCCTCCCCAGATTGCCAAACTGGAATATTTAATAATTTTTATTTTTGGAAAACAGTTTTTCCACCTCAGTACACACACAGAGCCTTGTGTCTATAGCAATCCTCTAGTATCTGCTAGCACCCAAGATATATTCTGGTGTTAATTAATGGTCAAAAAATAATCTCTGAGATATTGTCTTCTTATATCTCAAAATTTACATTACATATTTACGACATGTAGCTATTGTTTCTCCTAAGAGGAGCCTACCATTGTTGTGGTAAGTCCAATTTTGACCAGTAAACTGACCAAAAGTAAATCATGCACAGAAAATAAAAGAAGGGGAAAGAAATTAAAGGAAGAAGCTTTTGAAAAAAAAATCTTCTTTTCTCAGATCTTCTCCTAAATGTTACCAGAACCTAGATGATACCCAAGGATGCCTAAGGATTCTGTCTTTAGCTTCTACTTGAACTTCAGGTTATCACATGCTCTAAGAGTTTACTTTTGGTTTTTTTTTCTCAATTACATATAGAAGTCACAAAAACCCCACCATTAATATTAGTGTTTTTCCATCTTGGAAAGTGCCTAAATGCAAGTCTCTGATAATTTTTTAAGTTCCCCAGATGGCCTCTGGAATATATTTTAGTGTCCTATAAAAAAAAATTATATCTCCCCCTCCTCCAAACCACCATCACTCTCCCACTCCAAAGAGGAGATCAGAAATAAGTTCTAGGACATTTCTACTTTCAGAAATATCTCCTTTTTTCTGTCTGCTACTATTAGCCTTCCCATGGTAGGATGTGGAGGAGCAGAAGAAGGCACAAACTATAAATGTAATTTTCATGTATGAATTTCTTTCCCCCCAGAACTAAATACATTTTCAAATTAGGTTTGTATATGAGGTCTCTCAGAATAAATCCACTCCTTAATCATTAGGAACATAGACTTAGATTTTATTTTAATGAAGAAGCTCAGGAGCATAGAAGTGAAGCAACTTGCTCTAGGTCACACAGGTAGTAGTAGGGTTCCCTCTTTCCATGTTAATTACTCGTTTTGGGGTATTTAAATTAGGGCAATAGCAATCCAATTGGCAACAAAGTAATAGGTTAGAAACCATATATAACAATAATACTGAAACATGAGGGTAAAGTAAAGTAGTAAGTAACTGAATAACAATAGAACAGATGTAGATATTAACTGGACAAGCAACAGCTATTATTTATATGACCTTTAAAAGGCTTTCAAAGCACTTTACATATTTTAACTCATTTTATGCTTACAATCACTTTGTGAGATATATACCCTTATTACTCTCTCTGCAGATCAAGAAGCAGCTAGGTGGCATAGTGGATAGAGTGCCAGGCCTGGAGTCAGGAATACCTGAGATCAAGTCTGGCCTCAGACACTTAATACCTGTATAACCCTAGGAGTTCACCGAATGCGTCAGTCTCATTTTCCTCATCTGTAAAATTAAATGGAGAAGGAAATGACAAACCACTCTACTGTCTCTGCCAAGAAAATTCCAAAAGGGATCACAAAGAGTTGGAGATGACTCAGAATAGCTGAATAACAACAGTTGAGGAAACTGAGGCAGAGAGAGGTTAAATGAATTGCCCAAGGCTACATATAAATTAGTAAGTCTGTAAGGCAGAATGCAGATTCAGGTTCCTTCTTCCTCCAAGTCCAGGGCTATATCCACTATGCCACCTACTAGACCATATGTAGATAGAATGAACTCCATTTCATTCTCTTTCATTCCCTTATTTCACACTAATAGTCCCTATTCCAGGTTTCAATACATCTTCTTATACATATGTCAAACCAAACCATTCGTTATCATCTTTATCACCATTTCATAAATCCAGTGTATATCGGTCTCCACGTGTCTGAGAAGAAAAGAAATAATATTTCACCATTTCAATGGTCTAGCGCCTGGACTTGGGGAAAGAATAACACGATTCCTTCACCTCCAAGCACTTGTCCCCACCTGAACTTCCTAATGCCTTGGGAGGTCTCCTCCCTAAAGCAAAATGCCTATGGACATTGATAACCTACCTACACTCATTCCTTGATGATTAATATACTCCCCATATCATTCTGAGATACCCCCATTATCATTCAAACACCACTTTTGCCACTCCATTGTCTAATCGCTTATTCCTACTCCTCCCTACCCAGTCGTCCTAATTTTCTATTCTGAAATTACCCATCCTTCTACTGTGTCCTCTGGAAAAGTACTTCATAGGTAATAATCTAGTTTTTAATCTGTAAGATTTTCCTTTCTCATTCTCTGCATCTCCCAGCTCTCAGTGAGATGCATCTCCTTCCTAATAATCTATAATCCCTGGCTTCCCTTTCCATTACCACCTTTGTTTTCTTGTATTTCCTCATCTCATTGATCCAAGGTGGATAGCACTCCTTGCCCCTTGTTATTTTACTATTGAAGCACTTCCTCTACTTCCCTAACTTAATCTATTGTCCTCTGAGATTCACTCAAACTATATCTACCACCCAATCAAAATTCTGGTAACCATTGGCAAATGATCACCAAAACACTTGTTTCTTTCCAGAATGATTTTAGTGCCTATATTTTAGTCTTTCTCTCATACTAGGGAATGTCACCACACATATTTATACTCTCTCAACCACTGTAACCTCTCTGTTCTTCAACATACTAATTTTACATGATGTAGTTCTCCACCCCACTTTAACCACACATAAAAAGAGGATCATGTACTTGATCTTGACAATGTTACCATCACATTAAAACTAATAGTCCTTGAAATCATAATCATCATCATCATATTTAAAATTTATATAACACTTTAAGATTTTCCAAGTGCTATATGTGTGTGTTTGTATGTATACATATATTCAAATAATCAGTGTTTAATAATATTACAGTGCAAAATTAAATGCTTTTATTTATTGAGCAACTGTAAGACTGCTGCTCTCTCTCCTGAGCCCTAGAAACCTCCTCACAAACCTCCAGACATGGGATCAATCTGGACAAAAAAGTTCTCAATAATGTATAATTTGAATTTGTTTAGCCTCCCTTTTAGGGAGGAAAATCATGTTCACTCAAGTGCTCAATGTCTAGAATAGTATTTTCCAGGGTATTTTGTTTTGCAAACCTTTATAATAGCAACAACAGCAAAACAAGTTGTGAGTTACTGGGGTAATTTAATATGCTACTCAAAATATTGAGTGCGCAAAATAACTATAGTAACTTTTTCTGCAAAACTACAAATTAAAATTTCTACTACATAACTATATTCATAAAGTATAAAAATTTACTCTACCTATAATTTCAAAACTTGAAATAAGCATAAAATTATGCTTATTAAATAACTGCAAATTGATTATATGGTACATTTTTGTAAACATTAAAAGAAATCTAGGAAGATCTTATATTCATTTTATTATCTGAAAAATTTCACATTAAATTTATCTTATAAATTTTATTTAATGTAAATAATATCCTTATTTAAATAAAAAAATGACTTGAAACTTTAACCTTTGTGGTGATTTAGAAACAATCTGATATCAGGTTGTGAAATAGGGAGAGATGTTGCATTTAGTCAGCAGGGATCAAATTTGGGTTAATTGTTGCACAAAATACCAAAATTATTGCAAATACAATCGTAACAGTTGTGAATTACTGCAGAAATAAACCTATAGACATTTAAATATACACATGCTCATTGTCACCGGAGAAACAAAATGTATTTGCAACAAAATTGGCCAATTATTATCTTCTTAAAGAGCCTTTAAAGAATTTTTGATGTGATCCTCTTGGACTATCACCACAAATACCCAAGATGTTAGTGTACTGTGAAATGAAGAAGAGGTGGAAAAGTGCAACTTATAGATTTATACTCCAGGTGAAGTTGGTGTCCTTGCTTGTACAGAAGATGTAGAACTCAGTCCTGGCTGTCTTGTCATTATCAGACATTTTCAATCTTTTTCAAGTTGCAGGTAATTCATCATGAAATAGGACCAGTAGACTTATCAGAAAGCACCAATAGAAAGGATGTTGCCATCACTGATCCTGGAAACATTTTCTGTCTGACCCTTAACTTCAGTACCTCTTTATCTCAAAGCTGTCACTCTTTCTGCTCCAACCTCAGATAAATTCCTACCATTTGAGTTTTAGGGGGAATAAGGAAAATAAAAATTATGGAACACAAAAATATAAATTCATAACATCATATGACAGAAATATATAGAATATTAATTGTATCTATTCAGTTTTCTTCATCTTACTATTCCTCTGCAAAATTGATCTTAATATTCCTGCCAATTTGACTTTCATAATTGCATATTATAAATTCTATAAATCTATACAATCTATAGAAATCAATTATCTTTAGGAAGAAAACAATAAAACAAACAAATGCAAGGAAGATTAGAAAACCCAAGAAAAAGTAAAATTATGAAGAAAATCTTCACATTACTCTCAACACCTTAACAGATTTCATATGTGTTTATACCCTAAAATACTTGTGTTCATGAGGTTTATATTTATGTATATATTGAATTTTTTTAACAGGTTGTTTTCTTCAGTTAACTTTTGCATCTCCTTTTCCATTTGCTCAATTGTTCCTATTAAGGAGTTATATTCTCCAGTTAGGTTTTATACTTAATTTCCAATTGTCTAATTTTCCTTTTCAAGGAGCTGTTCTCTTCAGTGAATTATTTTTCATATTATTAAAATAATTAGCCAGTGTTTCTTCTACTTCTCTAATTTGGCTTTGAAAAGCCTTCTTCAATTCTTCCAAGAATGCTCTTTGGGCTTGAGATCAGTTCATGTTCCCTTCTGAAGTTTCAGATGGGAGTATAGTCTCAATTTTGACCTCTTTAGTATTCTTTTTTTGGTCCTTTTCCCCATAGAAAGATTCTATGGTTTTTTCTGGTTTGCTTCTTGCTCATGATAATCACCATTTTCCTGGCTTTTAAACTATTTCTCTGCTTCTGGGGCACAGGGGGCTCTGTCCCATGGTTCTTGTGTTTAGAACTTGAGGCTTTGTGTACTGTGGTCTCTGCTTCTTTCAGCTAGAAGCTAAAATGCTGCAGCTTCCCTGGTGCTGAGCTTGCTGGTGTGTCAAAGCAGAGGCCAAGTGAAGTCTTTCTAAGTTTCCCTGCAGTTACCCTGGAGCTAGCTGCTTTAAGTGTGGGAGAGGGGTGGTCTGGCCACAGGAAGTCTCTTCTTCTGTACTAGAGCACAGGCAAACCTAGTAGTTGGTGAACCCCATCTGCACTAGTGTCTTCCCAATTTCCCTGCCTGTGCTAAGTCATGCCTAGGGTCCTGGTGTTGGTGAATGCTGGCTCCAACCACCTGGGGCTCAGAATCTCCTCCTGGTTTGCTGAGGTGGGGCTGTTTGGGACAACTCCAGTCCTGCACTGGTCCCCTTCAGTCACAGCAAGAGGGAATACCCTTTATGATTTGCCTAGTCTTACTGGCTGATCCAGGATTTTTCCTGGGGAAATATTCTCTGGATTTTTTAAGGCCAATAAGGGGAGGGGGGTAGCATTTACTGATCACTCTGCCATCTTGGCTCCCAGAAGTTCAAGTAGGTGATTTACAGACATTTAGTCTGCAGGCTGATAGTTTCATGAGGTGCTGCTGCAGTTTCCTGGGGATCTGCGATTTTCTCTCGCTCACCCACACCAGACTCCCATCCTGGGCCAATATGTCTGAGAATCTGCAGCACTATCTCTGCTTCAGACATCCTGGGGCTTCCTGCTTGGCCCTGCCGTGGTAGAGGTTCATGTCAGTACTGCCCCTGCACTGTATAGTCCTCCAGCACCATGCAACAGATTCTTCCCCTCAACCCTCCAGATTGTCCTGGGCTAGAAGTCTGCCATACTCTGATTCCTTTTGTATTCTGCTGCTCCAAAACTTGTTCACTCTCCCTTCAGAGGTATCTGAAGGAGTTTGTCTTAGAGTTTAGGTGAGTATTAACTTCTTGACTCCATCCCCTCAGAATCTATGTACATATTTCAAAGTAATTCATCATTCTTTACTTGGCTCAATTTGGTGGTCATCTTTGTCCATTGTTGGAGAAGAAATACATTTATCATCAAGTAAACTCAATAATTGTTGCCATGGATCCAACTGACAAATGAGAAGGCTCTTACCTTATTGACTTACCACCTACAGACTTTTAACTACCTGTAACATCATACATTGATATCACTCCTGTATTTGTTGAGTCTATGTAGTTACCTCTCTTTTCTGATCCAGGAAACCAAGAGTCTGTGCAATGGAACTCTGGAATACCACCATGGAGAACAGTTTCTTCCTCATTGGAATTCTCCAGGACAGTAAGTATCCTGGACTGGTTTGTGCCACAATCACATTCCTCTACCTGGTGGCTGTGATCTGCAATGGCCTCCTGCTCCTGTTGATTGCTTTGGACAAGAAGCTCCATGTGCCTATGTACTTCTTACTCAGCCAGCTCTCACTTATGGATCTGCTCTATACAAATGTAATTTCTCCCAAAACATTTGTGGATTACTTGTGTGGACAGAGCACCATCTCTTTTTCAGGTTGTGGATTTCAGATATTTCTGATACTGACAATTGGAGGTGCTGAAGATATCTTGTTGGCCTTCATGTCATATGATCGCTATGTAGCCATTAGACATCCCCTGAAGTACATGGTCTTCATGAGACCAAAAGTTTGCTGGTCCATGGTGACCACATCCTGGATCTTGGCATTCATGAATGCCCTTGTGCACACCATATACACCATGCATTTCCCTTTCTGTAGAAGTCGAGAGATAAGCCACCTTCTCTGTGAGATCCCTTCTTTGCTGAAGCTGGCATGTGCTGACACCACAAAGTATCAGTTCATCGTGTACACAGCAGGTGCAGCATTTCTCATCATCCCCCTTTCTGCTATCCTTGCCTCCTATACACTACTCTTGAATTCTGTGTTCCACATGCCCTCAACACAGGGGAGACAGAAAGCTCTCCTTACCTGCTCATCCCATCTGACAGTGGTCATACTCTACTATGGAGCTGCTGTGTCCATGTATGTTTTGCCCAGTGCTTACCACAGCCTGCAACAGGATAATATCCTATCTATGTTCTATATCATTATTACTCCAGCCCTGAACCCCCTGATCTATAGCCTGAGGAACAAGGATGTTTTGGGAGCCCTGAAGAAGTTGCTAGGGAAAGGAACCTCAGCATCAAAATTGTAGAACCCCAGATAGACTTTTGCTTTATCTACCAGTTGAGAGCTAGAAGCTGGCAAATTATCTCTAGGCTTGTTTCCACATATCTGGAAGTTTTAATGAGGCATCACAATCAAATTTCTCCATTTATTTTTCAGCATTACTACATTCTATACATGAGTTCATTCAGAATGTGAAAGGTATTTACATATTCCACTTCTCTAATTACTGGAAATATGTGTGCCCAGGTAACAAAACTCACACTTCATAATGCATTCTTGAATGTTTTTTTTAAGGAATTGTACTCAAAATTAGTTGCCAGTAGCATGAAGAATATAGTTTCCTAATTTTGAAAACTAACATAAAATTTATCCCTCTTTGATCTTGTGATGCTTCTCTCAATCTCCATAATTTTCAAAGACCACAAACATCAACTGAGCAATTACCTAGGTGAACAGCATCCCCTGAATAATTATTTTCCCACAATTTCTTGAAGATGTCAAATTAGGAAAAATCCACTATTTCTTGGGGAAATTCACTTTTGACCAACTATGCTAATGAGCTGTTACTTTTATCAAATATAATTAAGGGTCACCCCAATAAGCAATAGAGAATAATGTATTGGACATAAACTCCGGAGAAATGGAAAACTGCTCAGAAAACACAATGTAAAGAGTAGGAATAAGTAAAAATAAGTAGGAATGCATGACTAGAAAAAAGTTATGGGCAGTTACATCGTGACAGCAATGAATAACACGTAGACATTGCTATGTTGATATCTACACAACAAGCAAACAGGTAAACCTCCTGTCCAGGATTTACAGAAGGGCATAAAATTAATTCTACAAGATGGGTAGGCATGGATGGGTTAATCAATGAGAATACAAATCTGTCAAATTATTAGAGCTTGGCCTATATAATTGTTTGAGTGACATTCAGGAGTTGAGGTTAGGAGGCAAAGTTAGATAACTGGGATCTTTATGGGTATCAGAGGGAGGTATTGTTCACTTGGAAAAGTTGGTATTTGGCTTTGCTATACATTGTACAAGTACTTTATGTAGCTTACAGTTGGAGTATGTGAGTCCATAAAGTAGTTTCAAAGAATCCAAGTCTCTTTTTTATTATTCCTGGCTTTGGAATATCACTATAATGGAGAGAGCAGAGCAAGTTTCCCTGCTACATCAAATCTGTTGCATTTTCACTCTCCTTCCAAGGCCAGTAAAATATCCTTCAAGGACAGTAAGAGGATCACCAGATCTAAAGTCAAGTAGATCTGAGTTAAAATCCAGTTTCAGACACATACTAGTTGTTTGACCTTGGGAAAGTCACTTAACTCTTTCCTTATCTGTTAAATGGGAATGAAAAAAGGCAATTACATTCCTGGGTTTTTGTGAGAACTAAATAATATATGTAAAGTACTTTGAGAACCTGAAAGAACTAAATAAATTCCAGCTATGATAATAGCAAGATTATTATATTTAGTATTAGTATTGTTATCATTATTTTTTCAGACATCTGCCTGGCATAAAACAAATTGAATCAATTAAAATAGCTCAAACAAAACGAAAGGGATTTATAACGTAATGCATCTCCTTAAAATAACAAACCTAGGCCTCTAACTTTTCATTTGATACCTTCTCAGTTCTCTTCTTTTTCCTCTTTTTTCCTTTGTCTAATAATTCCTTCATTTATTCTTTCAAAACTCTCCATTTTCCTTAATAAGGTGAAGATCAGAGAGGCAGTACTTCAATCTTTTCACTTGGAGGTTGAGGAGAAATACCTTGAATTATATATATATATATACATTTTTTCTCAACTTTGGAAGAAATATTAATTAGTGAAATGAGAATCCCCCCAAGTTTAATCCTGGGTAGTATTTTTTCTCTTCACACTATCTTAATTTGGGGCCTCATCCAGTCACATGGTTTCAAAATAACATCTCTGTGCAGATGATTCCCAGATCTATGTATCCATCCCCATTTCCTAAATCCCAGTCTCTCTTTACCAACTGCTTTTGAACAGCTCAAATTGGATATCTCATAGTCTTCTTAAAATCAGCATGTCCAAAACAGAACTCACTCTCTTTCCCACAAAAAATTCTTCATTTCTTTCTGGCTGCTGAAGGAACTATTATGTTCCCTCTCACCCACATTCTCAGCCTCAACTCATTCTACATACCACACACACACACACACACACACACACACACACATACACACACAACCACACACACACACGCACGCCCATTGGAATGGGTAGATGAGGATAATTTGTTCCAACAGCCATGAAGGTGGCTAAAGTTGGTGCTGTGGAGTGTTTAGTTTGGTCAGACACTGAAAACACCAAGGCCATTCACTGCATCTCAGACTAGGCATACTGATTTTTGTCTTGCCACTGGACTTTGAAGATTCTAGAAGAGAGAGTGAGGCTGAGGACCTTGTGCAAGCCTCCCTCATTTAAATCCAGTTGACAAACAAATCAGGACATCATCCTATGATGTCATTAAGTCTTCTCTGAAAATGAAAGATTAAAATCATAGTGTTTATTTAAAGTTAGATAGAGGTGATTTTTTGATTCTTTAAAAAGAATTTAGTAAAGTACTTTCTCAATTCTTGAAAATAATTTTGAAGTAGATACATTAATTTCCATTTTAAAAGCTTAATGTCACTCCCATGGTAAGTTATAAATTTGCTGCTGGTGTCTGAGATAAATGAGTTGAATGAGGAAATGGCAAGAGACTGAAGATATATGAAGATTATATCTTATAGAGGGCAACTGAGAAAGTGAAGTGGGTGACATCAGTGGAGAAGACAATGCACTCACTGTCAAGCATCTGTTGGATAGCAGCAATAAAGAAGCCATAGAAAAGTGCAGTAGCTCAAAAGGAGCACAAATTGATAATAGCTAGTATCAAGCTTCCCAAGAAAGGTATCTTTGAGGCAAGTTTTGAGATGGAAGGAACAGCACAGAAAATGTTGTTCAAGACATTATTATAACAGAAAGTGACAAGCAAGATGAAATTGACCTTGATTACAGCAACAGAGAAACCATATGTTCAAGAGCTAGCAATTAACTGGATACAGAGCTCCATGGTCTTGATGAGAAGTAGTAGACTGGGAATTGACCTACCAAACACCAAAACTGAATGAAAGTAACATCTAAATTAACAGACAAATTTAATGCTGTGGCAAAATGTCAAGAACATACATTATTGAATTAGAAACAATAATAACAAAATCCTATGTTAGAACAAAGTCTTCTTTATTTTTCGCAGGTGCTAAAATCTCTGTACTATAGGGCCTTTCCATATAACCTTCTTCAGAGCTCCCAGTACATCTTTGTTCCTCAGGCTGTAGATTAGGGGATTCAGAGCTGGAGTGACAATGGTGTAGAACACAGAGATGATATTGTCTTGCTGAGGGCTGTGGTAGGCACTGGGCAGGACATACATGAACATGGCTGCTCCATAGTATAGCCCAACCACTGTCAGGTGGGATGAGCAGGTAAGAAGAGCTTTCTGTCTCCCTTGTGCTGAAGGCATGTGGAACACAGCAGTCAAGACTAAGGTATAGGAGGCAAAGATGGCAGAAAGGGGCATCAGGAGGAAGGTTACACCAGTTGTGTATAGAATCAACTTGTACTGTGAAGTGTCAGCACATGCTAGCTTCAACAGTGGAGGGATCTCACAGAGCAGGTGGTGAATCTCTTGGGCTCTACAGAAAGGAAAGTGCATGGTGTAGGTGGTGTGCACAAGGGCACTCAGAGATGCCAAAAGCCAAGAAGTAACCACCATGGACCAGCAAACCTTTGGTCTCATAATTACCATATAGTTCAAAGGGTGTCGAATGGCCACATAGCGGTCATATGCCATGAAAGCCAAAAGAATATCTTCTGCACCCCCAATTGTCAATGCCAAAAACATCTGAAGCCCACATCCTGTAAAGGAGATGGTGTTTTGTCCACACAGGTAATCTACCAGTGTTTTGGGGGCAACAACTGATGTGAATAACAGGTCCATAAATGAAAGTTGACTGAGCATAAAGTACATGGGCACATGGAGCCGGTTGTCCATAGCAATCAACAACAGGAGGACACCATTACTAGCCATTGCCACCAGATAGAGAAATATGATTACAAGACAGATGAGTTCAGGGAACCTACTATCCTGGAGAATTCCAATGAGGAAGAAACTCTCTATCAAGGTCATGTTCCAGAGTTCCATTCCACAGACTGCACAATTTCCTGTAACCAGAGGCTCAGTGAATGTGTATCCCAAATGATCCAGTAGTGTTCTAAATCTCTGATGCTAGAATACTTTGCAAGTTTCTAAGTTTAAAGTCAATCAGAGGGAGGAGCCAAAATGACCCAGTACAAAGATTCACATAGGCTAGCTCCGAACCCACAGCCCATAAATTACCTGTAAAAAGAACTCCCAACAAATCCTGGAGCAGAGGAAGCCGTGCAGCAATGGAGTGGAAGAGATTTCTGTTCCAGAGAGACCTGAAAAACCATCACCAAAGATCCATCGCACCAGATCTGGAGCAGAGCCTAGCCCTGCCCTGGCCATGTGGCCCTGGGAGGAATGGATCCGGTCTGGCTTCAGGGACAGAATCTCCAGTGGCCACCAAGGTTCCTCAACCCACAAGAGTTACTGGTCAGTGAGAGAACCTATCTGGCTGGCCAAGAGGGGAACGGGGTGTCTCCATAACTCAGGCCCCTCTGGAGGAAGCAGCAGGGGGAAGTAGCTGACAGGAGCTCCCAAAGCAGGCAGGAGCTCCATCCATTGTTGAAGGTCTCCGCATAAATCCCCTGAGGGCACTGAGCCTGGGAGGCAACCCTGCCCCCACCTGAGCACCTGAGCTTAATCCCATTGAATAGCAACCCCGCCCCTGGTGAAAGCCCTGAGGCTGGGAAGCAGCATTTGAATCTCAGACCCCAAGCATTAGTGAGGCAGGGGTGGAGAGGAATCTCAGAAGTCAAGTAACTGGCTGGGAAAAGGCCCAGAAAATGGGAAAAAAAAATAAGACCATAGAAGGTTACTTTCTTGGTGAACAGATATTTCCTCCTTTCCTTTCAGATGAGGAAGAACAATGCTTACCATCAGGGAAAGACATAGAAGTCAAGGCCTCTATATCCCAAACATCCAAAATAGATATCCAATGGGCTCAGGTCATGGAAGAGCTCAAAAAGGATTTTGAAAATCAAGTTAGACAGGTGGAGGAAAAACTGGGAAGAGAAATGAGAGAGATGCAAGAAAAGCATGAAAAACGGGTCAATACCTTGCTAAAGGAGACCCAAAAAAATGCTGAAGAAAATAACACCTTGAAAAATAGGCTCACTCAACTGGCAAAAGAGGTTGAAAAAGCCAATGAGGAGAAGAATGCTTTCAAAAGCAGAATGAGCCAAATGGAAAAAGAGGTTCAAAAGCTCACTGAAGAGAATAGTTCTCTCAAAATTAGAATGGAACAGATGGAGTCTAATGACTTTATGAGAAACCAAGAAATCACCAAACAAAACAAAAAGAATGAAAAATGGAAGAGAATGTGAAATATCTCATGGGAAAAACAACTGACCTGGAAAATAGATCCAGGAGAGACGATTTAAAAATTATGGGACTACCTGAAAGTCATGATCAAAAAAAGAGCCTAGACATCATCTTCCATGAAATTATCGAGGAAAACTGCCCTGATATTCTACAACCAGAGGGCAAAATAAGTATTGAAAGAATTCATCGATCACCGCCTGAAAGAGATCCAAAAAGAGAAACTCCTGGGAACATTGTGGCCAAATTCCAGAATTCCCAGGTCAAGGAGAAAATATTGCAAGCAGCTAGAAAGAAACAATTCCAGTATTGTGGAAATACAATCAGGATAATACAAGATCTAGCAGCTTCTACACTGAGGGATCAAAGGGCATGGAATAGGACCAAAAGTCAAAGGAACTAGGACTCAAACTAAGAATCACCTACCCAGCAAAACTGAGTATAATACTTCAGGGGAAAATATGGTCTTTCAATGAAACAGAGGACTTTCAAGCATTCTTGATGAAAAGACCAGAGCTGACAAGAAAATTTGACTTTCAAACACAAGAATGAGAAGAAGCATGAAAAAGTAAACAGCAAAGAGAAGTCATAAGGGACTTACCAAAGTTGAACTGTTTACATTCCTACTTGGGAAGACAATATTTGTAACTCAAAACATTTCAGTATCTGGGTAGTTGGTGGGACCACACACACACACATACACACACAAATGGGGAGAAAATTTTGAACCCAATATTTTGTGAAAATGAATGTAAAAAGTTTAATAAATAAATTTATATAAAAAAGTAAAGTCAATGAACTGACATCTTCCCTCTTATACCCAGACACCTGTCTCAGAGTTAATTCTGAGATAGCCTTCTTCTTATTCTGCTTCCCCTCAGGTAATGGAGCTGATGTTCTTACATATATGCTGACCTGCTGATAATGGACAACCTTAAGAGAGTTTGACAGATGTAGAATGTAAAAATGGAGGGTTTTCTGATTACAGCTCTGTTAAAAGTTTTTGATATACTTTCCAGAACACTAAATTCAAGATGACAGGAAAGCATGGGTCTATCTTGTTTTTAGTTTTCTGTGTTCATTATGTTTCTTTATTTGAAGATACATGACTTCATTTTCTTATCCTTAAAAACAAAAATCTAACTAAATTCTAGAATCTTTTCTAGTGATAGACCTATAGCTTCTTCTATTTCTTAATCCAAATCATTGACTAATTTGTCTACATTCAGTGCCTCAACTTCACTCTTCCTAAACTCTCTGCAGTATGATTTCTGGTCTTGTCACTCAACTGAAACATTTGTCTCCAAATTATCCAAACATAATGACCTCTTTCTCAGTCCTCTTCTTTAACCTTTCTATAATATCATACAATGTTGACCGCACTCTCCTCCCAGATAATTCCTCCCCTGTGATTTTTATGACATTACTTTCTTTTGGTTCTCTTATTAGTCCTAAAATGACTATGACTTATTAGTCTTCTATACTGAATAAACACTCATTTCACACCTCCTAATTGTGAGTGTGCCCAAGGTCTTCCTTGGGCTTTTTCTTCTTATCAAAGATTGTCTTTTCATCTCTTATAGATGCTTCCAGATCAAGCCTCGGTCTCCCTTATGCTCCAGTTCTAGATCAAAAGTATCCTTTTGAACATTTCATCTCAAGTCAATATTTTCAAAACAAATCTATTGTTTTCTCCAAGTCTTTTCCTGCCTCTTGTGAATATCCTATCATTATCTAGAGTGTAATGATCCTTCTGGAAACCCAAATTTGTGACATTTTGCTCCTCACCCTCATTCATCCCATATATAAAATTAGTTGACAAATTTTGTTATTCCCACAATCTCTCTCATACTGTTTCCTGTCTAATGATATAACCGACACCCAATTTCAAGACCTTATCACATATCAGTGGACTATTATACTCCCTTCTGTTTGATCTCCCTACCTAAACTACCCCTCCCATTTTACTTCATCCTCCACTGTCAACAAATACAGACTTGATTATGTCACACTCCATCCTCATCTGAGTTAGCTCCAGTGGCTCACTAGTGACTCTGAATGTGTCTGTGGAATCCTTTACAACTGGACCTCTTCTTATATTTCCAGTATTTTTTTAAATGCTGTGCTTTTCTTCTTCTTCATAGTTTGTCTGGTCCAGAGATACTAACTTCACAGTCACTTGAAAACAATTTTTTGTTTCCTTCCACTCTGTCTTTCCAAAGACTATCTCCCTTCCCTGGAATGCCTCCTCACTTCTTCCTTCTGCAGCTCAGATCGGTACAAACATTACTTTTCAAACAATCATTTATTTGTTTATTTGTGTTCAAATGCTGTTTTTCATATGAATTCTTTTCTGATGTTCCCAGCTTATAATTTTCTCTCTCCTCAAACTACCTTGAATTAATTTTGCATGCATTTCCACAATGGATGTAATTATGCATGTATGTGATATATGCCAAACCCAGACCATAGGGCTTTTATTCAGCCAAGCTAAGAATGGTTTTGGATTTTATAATAAAGTTTTATTACATTTAAATATGAAAAAAAATTCTTAACTCACTGAAGGGCCATATTTGGCCTCAAGCTTTGGTTTGCTGACTCTTGGATATGTCAAGGGCAAGGAGAGACTAATCGTTGTAAACTGAGTGCAGGTTCTATGGATCTTTTTTTTTTTTAATTTAGTAGCATGTTTGTATATTTGTGACTATAGTTAATGCATAATATTTGTTCACATCGTAATAATAGACATGATGATTTTGGGTTATATAGACACATATAAAAATGTAAACTATGTAATGATATTTTAAATAATCTTAAACTCCAAGAACTAATGACTAATTATATTATAAATATTAAAAAGTCATTGTGAGAGTAATAGCAGTGAAACAAAACACCAATATTTTTAACTAGAGCTAAAGTATTTCTATAACTAACAACATAGCAAGAAAAAATAAAGGATTATTAACCTGTGCACATAGTTTTAAATACTAGAAAATCCACAAAATATTAATCCAAACAGCAAAAAAAAAATAATTTAGAAACCCAAAGTCAAAATAAAATTTGAAACAAAATAATATTTCATGTATAAGAAATAATTGAAATATTTTGTGCAAAAATTTACAAAATTGATAAAATGTTAATAAATTCAGCAAAAATAGAAAAACATCAAATTTACAACATAAAATGAATTAGCTGCATATATAATAGAGAAGTAAAACAAATTATCAGAGATCACTATACCCAATTAAAAGACCTATCATTTTAATATATTTATTCAATCCATATTGGTGAATGGTTAAAATACAGAGAATATTATAGTTTCCAAATTATTGGAAATTGTCCATATGATAACAGAATGGTATGCAATGGGTATGTTTAGATTATAACACCTAACAATTAGGGAATTTTGAAGGAGAATTAGAATCAAGGGTGTCATCAATCAAAGTTCTGAATGAAAAAGAAGGTAGATTGGTAACATGGCAAGACTGAGGCCTTTGTACTTCCTTCATATCCATATGATGTCAAAAGAAAACCCACCTTGTTGAATAGTCCCCCTCTCCTTGTAGTAATTCTATAGAAGAAAGTGGTCAATATTCCTGTATGATAATAAGACATGTATAGTTTATTTTCTACACTATTGGACAGATTGCTTATGTCTATAAATTTTTAGAGCATGCTAGAAAAATGAGAATTAAAAGAAAATGGATGAGTTAATTAAAAATGTAAAATTCCAAGTTAAGCAGACAGGAAGAAGAGATCCGTAGTAATCCTCATCATCAAAAGAAATAAAGCAAATCATAATTTAACTACTAAAGAATCTTATCAAATATTAAAAAGATAGCTAAATCCTACTGTTTATAAATGGTTCTTGAAAATATGCAGAAAAGGCATTTGCCAAGCTCTGTTTATGAAGTAAATATGGTTCTGCTATCCAAACTAGGGAGCAACAACTGAGATAAAGAGAACATTGTTGCTGTTGTTGTTCAGTTGGTTCAGTCATGTCCAACTATTTGTGAATATATTTTTGGTTTTCTTGGCAAAGACCCTGGAGTAGTTTGCATTTCCATCTCCAGCTCATTTGACAGAGATGAGGAAACTGAGGCAAACAGTGTCCTATGACTTGCCTAGGGTCACATAGATAGTAAGTGAGATTAGATTTGAACGTAGATCTTCTGAGACCAGACCCAGCTATCAATCTACTGTAGTTTATTTTAATTAATAAACACTGGTGCAAAGAAAATATAGTAAAATGTCCAAAGTATTTATTGTGATCAATTCAGATTTATATCATAACAAAGGATTTGTTCAATATTTGTAAAGCAATATATGAGATAGTATTGCATAGTGGATCCAGGATGACTTGCATCCATTTCTTTCACTCATATTGACTATATGACTCTTGGCAAAACACTGTCTCAGTTCTATAAGCAGCTAATTAAGATGCTCAAAGCATTTTTATAAGCAGGAAAGATTCTAAGACAGTCCCCACTATCAAGGAGCTTACATTGTAATGAGAGTGACAACAAACGAATAAATATGCATATTGAAAGTAAGCTTTAAGAGAAAGCTCTAGAAGTGGATCAGACTAATAGCAAAGAAGGTGCTAACCTGATTTGGCAGAAGGGATTTCCTCAGCAGGGAGTTCCCTATGCACAGGTGAAATCACAATCCTGGCACCAATCTATATCTTATCCCTAATAAAGAAATTAACACAATTAATGCCATTAGTCAGAACTTTGTAATGATTTTAGAAATCGTAAATTACAGAAAAAAAATTTAAGCTAAATAGATCAAGATAATTAATAGCTTTAGCAAAATATGTGTAAGTTCACAAAATTACAAGGATTTCTTGATATTAGTAAAACAAGAAGAACAATATGAAGAAGTTCCCATTATAACAACTATAAAATTCATTGATCTTGGAGTTAAGTAATTAAAATGCAATTATGACTGAGTTAATCAAGTTACAGATATTATTTATTAAAACAAATGAAAGCCTAAATATTTGAAGTCACAATTAATGTTTATGGTTGTCTCATACCAATATAATAAAATGATGACACTATTTTTCTTACAGATGTAGTAGCAGTAGTAGTCAAATTACCAAGGAGATACTTTATAGAGCTCATGAAAATGTAAACAATTTACATCAATATTGTACATGCATTGTAATACAAAATTAAACATTTGAAGGACAGTGGATAAAACATAGAAACAAAAAAGGGAATATTAATGCCAGATCTCAGGTCATAAAGAATAATTAGTAATTAATTAGTAATAGTCAAATAATTAATTAATACTGGTCCAAGTGTGAAAAAAAGATGAGTAAACTAGGATAATCAAGGAGTATACATAAATTAACACTGTGGCTCAATGCTAAGTCCTAGAACAGAAGCTAATGGAGGAGAAATCCTTTATTTGACAAGATCTGTTGGAAAAACTGAAAGCTGTTTGACAAGAAAATAGGGTTTGCTTTAAAAACAGGCACTTAATATTGCAATACATTCCAGTAGATAAAAGAGCACATTGTTAAAAATGAGAGAAGGATGGAAATAGAGAAGGCACTTTCTAATGCTCCATTTAAGTGATATCCGAATCAAAATTTTGGTAGAGGAAGAATTCATAACCAAATGAAGAATAAAGGAGATGACAATGACTGCATAACTTTAACAACAGACTATAGCTAGAATAAGAGCAAAAATATGGATTTGGGGGTAAAATTACTTGCAGTATCTCTGATAAAAGTTCAAAAATCAAATTATACAGGTAATTAACACAAACTTATAAGACAAAAGAACTTACCCCAATAGTATAGTAGTCAAAGGATATGAACAATTTTCAAAGGAAGGAATGAAAATTGTCAAAAACCATGTGACAATCTTACCAAAGCAGTGATAATAAAGGAAAGTTTATAAAATAGGCTTTATTCCTTACATGACAAATAAGCAAATATAGCAAAAGATAGAAAAAGGCAAAATTAAAAGAGATGTAGAAAAATGTTACCACTCCTTAACTGCTGGTAGAGTTTTGAATTGTTGTAACTTCTGAAAAACATTTTGAAATTATGGGGAAAAGTTACCGAGGTGCTCCTTTCTTTGATTTGATCATATTATTAGTGAGTTTTTACAGCAAAGAAGTAACATCAAATTAATATTTCACATCTAAGAAATGTCAGAAGTGTGTCATGACCCAAAAATTTTAATAGAAACCCTATTTGGAGAAAGAAAAATCTGGAGACAATACATATGCCCAATGAATGAATAATGTCTAAGCAAACTGTGTTATATTGATATACCTGAATTTTATTATATCATAAAATTGAACATGAAGAATTCAAAGAGACATAGGAAGATTTTTAAAAAATCAATGCTGAACAAAGGAAGCAAAACGAAGGAAGAGAGTATACATTGTCTAAAATAATGCAAATGAAGACATGCCCAAAAGTAACAAATTTCAGGTAAAATATAATGATGAATATCGGTTTCAAATGACTAAGGTTAAAACACATTTCTTTCCTTTTTGGGTAAGGAATAATGATCTATAAAAACATATCTAGGTGTATTATCTCTGTTATTGGATGGCTTTGTTTAATTTTTTTAATAGGATAATGCTATGGATGGTGTGTGTGTGCGTGTATGTATGTGTCTGTGTATATGTGTGTGTGTGTTGATTTGGAAAATAATTGGTGTGTCAAAATTAAATGTATAAATAAAAATAAATTAGCCCAATCTGACATCCCACTCCCAACAATGAATGAGGAAGATAATTATTATCTCAGGAGAGAGAGAAGTGACAGGTTTGAAAACTTTCACTTGAATGCATACCTTTTGAAAAGTAAGTGATATGTGTATATCTTCTATGTTCTATAATTTTACCTGATCCTCTCTATGTTAAATAAGGACTGTGGCAGAGTAAAGGAGGAAGAGTATTTGTTTTGTTTTTCTTTCCCTTAATGGATCAAAGTATTAAAAAGGCATTTACAGGGCACCGAAGGAGATCAAGGAGAAGGTAGTAGATGAATCACATAAACTTTGTCCAAGCATTGTAGAATGCATGGCTCTTAAAAATGAAAGGAAATACCTCATAAAGTGGGTCTAGGAGGAGAGATCAAAGTCACTGAATATTATACCCAGAATGCATTTTAAGAAAATGAAATGTTAATATAAGCTAGAAGAAAAAGAGAAACACAAAATAATAATTAATACAATAACATACAAGAGGTGATATTGAATAATAACTATAATAATAGCTAACATTTATATAATGTTACGTGCCAAGCATTTTGCTAAACACTTTATAATTATTGTCTCATTTGATACTTAGATTTATTATGGACATGACTATATGCATTTCAACTCTTTGTAGTCTATTGTCCTGGACTAGGAAGTAATATAACCTCAATATTCTGTCTTAGTTAGACTACAATTAACCTCTTATTTTATAGAAAAGGAACCTGAAGCCCAGAGATGTGAAATGACTTGCCCAAGGTAATTCATCAAGTGAGGAACAGATATGTTTCTTTGCATAGCTCCTAAGCCTTTAATATCTTGGAGACAGGTGGGAATATCAGGAGGGAAATTGTCACCATTGAATTTCTACACCTAAGGAATAGTATAGTGCCTGAAGGACAGCATTTATTTCTGGTACCGGTGAAAATTGCCAGATCGATGTAGTCTAGAGGATGGAAAATTCAGGAGGAGAGGGAGACTGTCACCTTCCTTTGCTGGAAATAAGAAAATTTTGTGGAGAGGTAGCAAAGCTAATAGAAAAGTTGTACAGTTTGGGAGTCTCCAGGAATGATGCAAGAAGGTGAAGAAATCATCATCCAGCTTCTTGCCTAGACTAAAATACCAATCTCCTTGTTGGTCCCCCTGCCTCACTCTCTGTCCCTTTTCAATCTATTATTCCTATCACTGTGAAAACAATCTCTCAGATATACAAAGATAGCTATAACAGTCCCCCAGTCAAAAACAGTTGGTGGTTCTCTGCTGCCTAGACAATAAAATATGAACTCCCAATCATTTGATGAAGTCCATCTGTAATTTGACTTCTACCTCCCTTTGAAATATCTGTTCATATTCTCTCTGTTATAGCCAAATTGAACTCTAGTCCAACTAAACTAATGCTGATCCTGTTGTCCTCCATATCCATGAATTTAAATATATCACCCATGATTGCTAGACTGTACCATCTCCACATCTCTTTCATTTCAAGTACTTTATCTTACTTTACTGCCTCCCCTCTGATGTTTACCTCCATGTTGTCTTTTCTGTTACACCATGAACTTAAGAACAGGCACTCCTTTTCTTTAATCTTTTCTTGTATCCCCAGAGCTTTACACAGTGCCTAGCACATGGTAGGAAGTTAGTAAATACTAGTTGACTAGGTGGTTGACTTTTCCCTTGAGATTCAGCTTAGAGCTCCAGTGTTCCTCAGAATCTTCCATAGTCTCCCACACATATGCAGCTAAAAGTAATTTTGCCTTCATGTATTTTTTATATCACATTGTCAAATCTTCTTTGTGCCTGTTGCATTTTCACTCATGTCCTACCTATTTGTGTGTGTCCTATCCCAATTTATTAGACTGTAAGCTAGCTGTAATGGTACCTTGCACATAGTTGAAGTAAATAAATAGTGAATTGAAGTGAATTTACAACCTCAGGGAATGTATTCCTATAGGAAAATGTAAGATGAACTACGGATAAAATGAGAGTACTCCCAAATTATTCACTAATTATTATTACTAATTTTGTTTTAGATGTTTTTCTGTATGGGCTTAAGCTATACTAAAAAAGCCATAGTATCCTGGCCTAGAGGCGTGATGAGAACACTGTATTCTGTCCCAGTTAAGTCATATCTAGAGAATTATATCCAGTTTCAGATATAATATCAGCTTCTAAATGATCTAAAGTCATCTTGGTCACAAAACAAGTTAATAGATGAGAAAGTCTCTCAAAGAAAGATTAAAAGCTGAAATAGAATAATTTCAGATGACTGGAAGATAATAAAAGGCCATAAATGTTTGTGTGACCAGAGTTTTAAATGCAGGCAATTTTGCTTCTCTTTTGTCTGGGTTTCTCAGTGAGGTCAGAGAGTTGATACATCCCAACATCAATGCAGACATTCCACAAGCAAAATAAAATCCATAAATAAAGGAAGAAAAAGACATAGAAAAATAAGGGCGGTCATATCTATGTAGGATTCATTGATAATGTTAAAGACTGAGAAGTACTAATATTGGGGAAGAGTCCATCATTAAACCAGTGAAAAAACAGTTATATTTAGCTTATAGTGAGGGTGAATAGAATTTAAAACAGGTTGAAGAAGAAATCAAGAAAAGAGGCCAACAAGCATATGGGGAATCTATAAACTTTGATAGGAGACCTGAATATTTTAAGTGCTACCTACTCACATAAGGTTACAGAATATTTATTCTTCTGTTACCTCAACTGTAAAATTGAAGGAATTGCCAATAGTTGGAAAACAACACTCTATGACATTTGAGTGGGATGTCATATATTTAGATTCAAATAAATGTAAAGACATTTTTCCCTTAAATTCGTGCTAATAGGCACTGAAGGATGGGCATGTGGAACAAATTAAATGTCTGGAATTTGTCAATGTAGGAATGTATCTAATTTTTTACAAAATATAGAGAAATTAGATAAACATTTATTTGCTTCTAAACATCATTCAATATTCTAAGAACTTTTTTAGTAGAGAGAATGTCTTCCACAGGGTAAAGGACCCTGGTTGAAGGAACCAAGTTAGGAACAAGGAGCACAGAACAATTCTAGAAAATGACTCATATAACCAGAATTAAGACTATCGAGACTATAGTGAAAAAAAAAAACTTAAGTTCTTAAATCAGTGTTAAGAAGAAGTTGCTGGTGTAACACTAGTTGATGATCATCATCCTTGATGGTTAGGAATAAAATTTGATGGCCCATGCTCTCTCTTATTATGGAGACTGTAAAAGACTCCAAAAAACAGTGGGATTATCATTAGAAAATCTCAGAATTTTAAGGGACTTTGAATGTCATTTAATCCAATACATAATTGGTCAAGAATCTCCTCCACTTATTACTTGATATTTGGTCATCTGATATTTGAAGACTTTCAGAGACAGGGTCTACTATGTACTGAAACATTCCATTTGCCTTTTGTATAGCTCCAATTAAGTTATTTTTATTTATATTGAATACAAATCTCTCTAGATTTGCTTCCCAGCATGGGCTCTCATTAGGCCCAACAGAAAAAGAACCAAATTCATCCTTCTTTGTTCTGACAACCCTTCAGAGATCTGATAACTACTCTTGCGTCCAATCAAGCCTTTTCTCCAAGCTAAACATTTCAAATTGCTTCAACATCAGCATGGTATCTAGTCCGCTCACTGTACTGAAGCCTCTTCCGTAGACATGTCTGAGTTAGTCACTGGCCTATTTCCCCTAAAAATAGTACCCTGAGATATACACTATTCTACATGTCTTCTGTGAAGGGTAGTAAAGAGTTAACTTTGCTTCTTGCGATATTCATTAAGGTTAATAGTAATTTTCCCTGATACTTTGGATTCTACACTGATGGTGGTGATAATGGTAGTGACGATGTTGAAGGTGAATAATTGGTTGTATGCATTGACTTGATGTTAAGACTGGAAACCTGGAAAGAGGAAAGTGAGAGTGAAATGAAGGGATGTAAAGGGTATAAGTGCCTGGATGTCACTGCTATATTCTATATTATTGCTATTTCATTTTAAATTGTTCCCTTAACCTGCTATTATGATTATAGATTTATAGAAGCTAAATCCAAGTTATCTAGCCCAATGCACTTACATCACAGATGAGAAAGCAGGATCCCAGAAAGGTTAAACAATTAACTCAAGGTCACAAGGAAGTGAAGAGGCATCTTGGTGCAGTCAAAATGGAAATGAATTTGGAATCAGAGGGGACAGAGGACCTCAGTCCACATCATGACCCTGACACTTGCTACAGGTGTAACCATGGGGGGCAAGTCACCTAAATTCCTTTGTACATCATTTCCTCATGTTTGAAATGAGGGTGCTTAATGAAGCGATCTCTAAGATCTGTTCCATCTCTAAATCTCTCCTTTTGAATGTGAGAACCAGCATTCAAAAGCAAGTCCTTGGTTTGCTCTAAGGTCTGTCCTATTTCTAAATCTCTGTTTCTGAATGGATGAACCAGGACTCGAAAGCAAGTCCTTGGTCTCCAAAGCTAATAGTTTTTTCCACTGTAGCATTTGGCATGAATAGTTTATTGATTTATTCTGCTGTTAAATGGATGAACTTTACCTAAGTTTGGAGTCTTGTTTAAGTGATCCATAAGTAGGTAACAAGAATAAGGAATCCCATTATGGGATGAAATCTTATAATAATAGTCTTTGTTAATGAAATTATTTTTCAAGACCAAATATAGAATAAATCGTCAACAAATAATACACTAGATTCTAGGATAAAGGGAGATACTGGGAAATGGTATTTTATGTCATTTCCCTGAAATAGAAGCCTCAATATTAAAAAAAAGAGTATGAGAAGGAGCAATAATTTCTGGAAGAAGGTACATCATCCCAACCAGAGCAGATACAATATAAGGTCCATAAATTCATTGCTTGGTATGCCCTCTATCTGTGACTGTTCTGAAACCTGACCCAGGACATGATATAGTCACTATGACACAGTGGAAAGATCATTGTCTCTAGAATAAAAGGATTTCAGTTCAAATCACATTTGATACTCTGCTGTCTATGTGGCATTGGTCAGGTCACTTAAATTCCCTGGATCTCATTTTCTGCATCTGCAAAATGAGAGCGTTGGACTAGACGATTTCTATCTGGCTCAGTGATGGAGCAGTGGGTCTGAAATTAGGGAAAAGAGTTCAAATCTGGCCTCAGACTTTCACTAGTTGTGTGCTTTTGGGCAAGTAACTTAACCTCTGTTTGCTTTAATCCATTGCAAAAAGGAAATGACTAACCCCTCCACTATCTTTGTCAAGAAAATCCCATGAGGGGTCGAAAGGAGTCAGACACTACTGAAGAACACCAACAAAGATTGCTTCCAACTTTGTTTCTCCACTCCTACCCCAACCATCTAGCAAGGCATATCTGGAGGCCAGGAGATGAAGGAGATGCTTTTTACTGATAGAGAAGCAATTCTCTGACGCTCACTTTCTTTATCTGACCTCAATGGGGAACTACTATTAAGTTTTCTTTATGTAATCAGAAATAAGACACAAAATGAGATGTCTCAACACCTCAAGTCCAGGTAGAAGTGAAAAACAGAGATGTGTATATTCTTGGTACACCACATAGACAGTAGTAATACTGAGCAAACCTTGCTTTAGAAAGGAAAAAGCACAAGGCCCTTAGGTAACCCCATCTTTTTGATGCACATTTGGCCAGCTCCTTACTGCACATCAGATTTAAATAATGCCCACAGATACCAGGTTCCACTCAGGGTAAAAATCTATTCACAATAATTTAATAGCTAAGGAGTTTACAGCACAGCTCGGGGAGCATCAGATTTCAGAAGGTTTTCTTGGAACTATTTTTGGTGCCTAGAGAAAAATCTAAAGTCTAGTAGGAGTCCATCAGGTACTAAAAGTGCTTTTGTGGATACAAACTAAGAACAGATTTTCAGACATTTGGAAGAATCATGCACTCATCTGAAGTAAATGATAGAAAGTCATAAAAATTTTTCATCAATCATGCTAAGCCACCTAGGTTTTTAGAGGTGTGAGCTAAGTTATGGTGAGATATAATGGTATATTACTAAAATAAAATAATATAAAATAACAAAAAGGAAGAATCCTAGAACCATGGCAGTGTGAAAGGGATTGGCTTCTGTTCCTAGCTCTGAAAAATTTCACCAGTGTAATAATTTGTGTCCTCTCCTTTGCATACATTTTCTCCTCATGGATAGAGATATGAATCATACTGAAGAATTTCACATTAATCTATTTAATCAATAAACATTTATTAAATGCATACTACACTCAAGTTGTACTTTGGCTGGAAAACAGACAAAATAAAATCCCTCCTGCCCTCAAGAAATGTATAGGAGCCCTGTGTAAGTGGCTACTAATTATGAGTTGCTTTAAAAAAATGAGTCTTTTTCTTAATTTGAGACAAATACTAGATTTTCGATTCTTATCTCTCCCTTCTCTCTCTACCCCACCTTCCAATTTCCTTACCATAACACATAGATGCATGTGCACACACACACACATACACACATACACACAGATTAAAGTTTTCTAACACCGAGCTCTTCACTTACCTCTGATGGAGAAACAGTGTCAGTCTCCAACCATACGAGAAGCCTCGTTGTTAGTTGGAAGTCTAAGGATATGAAACAGAAACCTGAAAACCTGAGAGGAAGACAGTTTATTTTCCAGCAATGATGAATGGGAGATGGGGTTTCTAGGATCTGACAACCAGGAACACATTCATCATTCAGGTGTATTATGGTATTACCACAGGATGATGTGTATAGGAAGCTGTAGACTGAGTTCCTTATTACATCCAGGAATGATACTAGGTAGCAACAGTGCGTGCCTCCCCCTTTTTTACCTTATTCCATATCTATCACGAGGGAACTAAGTTGGTTTCTCTAGTTTTGCTCCCTCTGAGCCAGTCCCTCTAGTCAGACAATGAGAACAAAATTTAGATTTGTCAGTCCAAAAGCTCTGAAAATGGCAAAGGATGGGGAAAAGGCTGAGTGGAGAGAGGAATACATGAACTGACTGAGGATCTTAATGGGGAGCTTTCAATACCCAACGTCATGGTCTTCTGGGAAGGAATAAGCCAGTTCCTTATACCTAGGGATTTATCTCCACTGTTTCTTCAGATGTCTCCTATCAAATCTGGATTTGTGGCTCAGCTTGGATCAGAGGAAAATATTCCCTCAGCTGAGTTAATATTACTATGAATTGACTTGTCCAGTGTCTAGGACTTTAATGCATCCCCAAGGGCATGGCTTATTGTTTTGGTCAGGTGCCATCACCTCTTTACTTGCTAATTCAGATAGAATCTCTCAGCATTCTGAACTTAGCCCTGGGACATTCTCCAAATATGTATAACTAAAACAAATATTTTATGGAACTAAAATACAAACACTTTATTCACCTCAAACTGGCATTCTCTGTCTGTTTCACTGAACTGATCACTATTTTTGTTATACATTTTCATCGCATATTTTACACAATAATAAAATCCATCATACCATCAGAAAATGGGGATAATTTTACCTCCTCTTCACCTCTGTTTATTCGTTTAATTTTTTCTCTTGACATTGTTGTTGCTGTTATTTTCAGAACAATATTAAATAATAGTAGAGTGAGCTGGCATCCTTGCCTTACTCCTGCATTTATTGTGAAAACTTCAAGTGTATTTTCTCTGTATACGATGCTTCCTTTTGGTTTTAGAGAATTTTATTTTTATGATATCAAAAAAGTCCCTCTATGCCTATACATTTTAGGATTTTTAGCATATATTAATGCAATTATATTTACATATTACATATATTTATATAAGTCCTAAATGTATCAATGGCAAATCAACTGTCAGATATATCTAGGTGTTGTGGAGGCTAGATGGCCCAGTGGATAGAGCACTGGCCCTGCCGTCAAGAAGATATGAGTTTTAATAAAGCCTTAGACTCTGCTCTGTAGCTGGGGGCAAATCACATTTCTTTAAGTCAGTTTTCAAAAATGTAAAATGGGGATAATAATAGCAGCTGTGTACCAGGATTGTTGTGAGGACTGAATGAAACAATATTTGAAATGTGCTTAACACTGTGACTGGCATGTATTAGGTGCCATATATATTCTTATTCTCTTCTTCCTTTCTCTATTTTATGCATTTGGTATTATCTTTTTGCATTATTGTTAACATCCTCATCATAATCACAATTATTTTGGAGCAATTGGGGTTAAGTAACTTAACTCAGTTGGTTAAGTAATTAGCCCACAGCTAATAATACAGATTTGAACTCAGTTCCTCCTGACTTCGGAGTCAATGCTCCATCAACCACACCACTTAGCTGTCCCTTTTTTGTTTTGTGTTTCTGGTTTTATTGTTTTTGCAATAGAATTTCCCCTTCTCTCATTTTCTCTTGGGTTTTTCTAGTAATGTTCAGAAAGAATAATGATTCCTATGAGTTTATTTTATATTCTCCTAATTTTTTAAAAGTAAAGTCAAGTTCTGCAGCATTTGAAGGCATAAGCAAATCAAAGAACTCTCATTTTCATTTGAGTATTTAATAGCATTGAGAAGTCATTCACTAATTTGATCTTTTAAGAAAGAAGAAAATCTAATTATTAAAGTAAAAATCAGAAAGAGACAATAGTGGATGAAAAAGAAATACAGGAAATTTTCTTTCTTGGTAAGGAGACTAAAAAGATGAAAGACTATACATACATCCTAGCCTTTGAGAACTCTCAAAACTCTCCAAAATAAAAATCAACCTTCTCCAAGACACCAGAAGCACTAATTAAGGAAGTAACAATGTAATGAATTAACGACAGAAAATGCTAAAAACCTAGATGATGATGCATTCATTCAGAACCTAACCTACCCCCTTTATATATTCTGGCAGGGAATCACAAACCAATCAGCAGGCTTATACTCTGAAATCCATTTAACATTTTTATTGCTACTGCTTTAGTCTCTACCAACACATCCTATCAGTACCCTTCTCCACCACTCTGTGGCAGCAAGCAACAGATTTCAACTCTGACTCTTTTACTCCCCCATGCAGGGGAAGGGAGGCACTTCATGAGGTAGTAGTATGCCACATTGCTCAGCCAAAGAACCGAAGAATTACAGGAACTAGGATAGGGTACCTGTTTGGCGGGGGGTGAGGGCGGGGAGGTTAGGGAGGGGAACTATGGGGTGGAGGATAGTCATGAAGGAAAGAGGATGGCTATTCAGTTTGGACCAGATCCATTCCTCAAGAAGTTTCTAGGAATAGGCAATAAAGCCAATGAAAATGAATTCCCAGTATAAGAGGAGGCTAAGGCAACTTTAACTAGCCTTTGAGCATCTGCCATCAAAAGGGAAGAAGTCAGAAAGATTTAAATTACCAAAGATCTCAGGAAGAAGAATACTCAGAAAACTTGAGTATGAGGAGATAAATCAACAGGGAAGAATATAAAGTGGAATAGTAGATGGCTAGTAAGACATTTGAGTGAGCTTTTAATAATTCTAAATAAATATTATAAAATGAAGGAAATCACATCAGTATTTCATAATGCAAAGCTCCCTAAATATTTGGAGAGAGCATGGAACCACATCAAGATATTTCTTTATGTTTTGAGAGTAAAAATTCCAAAATAAAAATTTATGGCCTCTCCTGACAAAAATAACTAGCAGGATAGAAAAAAATTGAATTCATAGTGTTAAATCTCTCTAAAGAAGCAAAAGAGAGGAAAAAAAATATTTCAGGATACAAAAGTACAGAAGGGAAAAATAATTTGCAATAATATTAAAACAAACTTTGATCTTTATATAAGCAAAACATGGTGATGTAAAAAACAGGATTGTAGAGAAATCTTTAGGTTTGTAGATACTCCAGAAGAACACAAGTGAAAGAACAATAGTAATATATTGTGATGATTGGTCAGTTGCCAAGTCCTAACTGACAGAAGGGACTCATGTTTGACCACTGATTGACTCACCTGTATCCCAAGGTTTGATCAGCTACATTTAAGGTTAGGAGTGCAAGGCTAGCAAAATCCCACCTTAGAAATTTCATCTAATCCATGTACTTAAGATTAACAAACTTTTTTAAAGTTATTTTATTTTTTCCTAATTATATGTCAAGACAACTCTTAGCATTCATTTTTATAAAATTTCAAGTTCAATTTTTTTCTTCCTCTCTCCCTCCCTTTCCCCCTTTGGAAAATGGTAAACAATCTGATATAGGGAATATATATGCTATCATGTAAAACATAATTCCATATTAGTCACAGTTCTGAAAAAAGAAACAGATCAAAAAAATAAAATAAATGAAAGATGCTTGCCTTGTTCTGTGTTCAGAGTCCATCAGTTCTTTTTCTGGATGGGGATAACGTTTTCCTTCAGGAGTCCTTTCTACTTATCTTGGATCACTGTATTGCTGAGAAGAGCTGAGTCATTCATAGTTGAACATCACACAATGTTGTTGATACTGTTACAATGTTTCCTTGGTTCTGCTCATTTCACTTTGCATCAGTTTGTACATATTTCCTGGTTTGTTTTTTTTTTCTGAAATGCCAGATACTTTCTTGTTTTACAATAGCATTCTTTTGCATTCATATACCACAGCCTATTGAGCTACTCTCAATTGATGGGTATCTCATCGGTTTCTAATATTTTGCCACCAAATAAAGGGCTGCTATAAATATTTGCACATGTAGGTCCATTTCTCTTTTTTGTGGTTTCTTTGGGACTGACGAAGTAGTACTATTGCTGACTCAAAGGATATGCAACAGTTTTACAGCCTGTTGGGCATGGTTCCAAATTACTCTCCAATACTGTTAGATCAGTTCACAACTCCACCAATGATTCATTAATATTCCAATTTTCTCACATCTCCAATATTTATCATTTTACTTTTCTGTCATTTTAGTTACTATGATAGGTGTGAGACACTACCTCAGAGTTGTTTTAATTTGCATTTCTCTAATCAAAAGTGATATAGAGCACTTCTTCATATACCTGTAGATAGCTTTAATTTCTTCATCTGAAAACTGCCTGTATATATCCTTTGATGATTTACTAATTAAGGAATGGCTTGTATTCTTATATATCTGACTCAATTCTCTATATATTTGAAAAATGAGGCCTTTATCAGAGACACTTGCATCCTTGTTTCACCCCAGTCTTATTGGGATTGCCTCTAGTTTGTCCCCATTATACATAATGCTTACTAAGGGTTTTAGATAGATATTGCTTATCATTTTAAGAAATGCTTCCTTTATTCCTATGTTCTCTATTTTTTAATTCAAATAAGTGCTGTACTTTTCAAAAGTTTTCAGCATCTATTGAGATAATGATATGATTTTTGTTGGCTTTGTTGTTGATATGGTCAATATTCATTGGAAAACTGGTTTATAGTTTTGTTTTCACCCTTCCAGGTTTAGGTATCACTTCTATCTTTGTGTTATAAAATTGCTGGGACTCCTTTGCCTGTTTTTCAAAATAGTTTATAGAGCACTGGGACTTTTCTTTGAATGTTTGGTAGAATTCTCTTGTGAATCTATTTGGCCCTGGTGTTTATTGATGGCTTGTTCAATTCCTTTTTTTCTAAGATGATGTTATTTAAATATTCTATCTTTTGTTAATCTGGGCAATTTTTATTTTTTCTAATATTCATCCATATTTATTAGATCATCTGATTTTTGGACATATAAGTAAAATAGCTCCTAATTCATGCTTTAATTTCCTTTTTCATTAAGGAATTCACCATTTTCATTTTTGATACTGGTAATTAGGTATTCTTTCTTTTCCTGAATCAAATTTACCTTTGATTTATCTGTTTTATATTAAAATATGATCTAATTATCAAACATAGAACACTAAGCAGATTATTTTGTGAATAAATTTGTAATTATGCATTGTATCTAGAAGCAGATACATAGCTCCTTATGTAATTATTTTCCAAAACTTTTGCACAAAATTACTCAACATCCAGTACAAATAGTGTACAACTGGTTTGACATGTACAGAGAAGTGTAAATTGACATATAGTTAAATAAAATAGCTCCTAATAATTTCTTTAATTTCCTTTTTCACTGAGGAATTCACCTTTTTCAGTTTTGATACTGGTAATTAGGTATTCTTTCTTTTCTTAAATCAAATTTACTTTTGACTTATCTGCTTTATTGTTTTTAATTAAAATTTGCTTCGGATTATCAAATATAGAACACTAAGCAGATTATTTTATGAATGAATTTTTAATATGCATTGTATCTAGAAGGAGATACTTAACTCATTATATAATTATTTTCCAAAAACTGTGCATGAAATTACTCAGTTCTCAGTACAAATGGTACACACCTGCCTGATTTGAAATGTACAGAATAGTGTAAACTACAGCAATCTAGACTGAAATGTTAATTTTTTTGGCACTCTATCATTACTACAAAATTTCCTTAACCTAACATATGTACTTAATACATTTTATTGCTTTTTCATAATACCAGCTCCAAGTTTTATTTATTAATTAAATAGTTTTCTTTCAATTTTATTAGTCTCATCTTTGATTTTCAGGATTTCCAATTTTGTATTCAATTGCAGATTTTTAATTTCTCCTTTTTCTGTTGTATACCCAATTCATTGATCTGTTTTTTCCTCTATTCTACTTATGTGAGCATTTAGATATGTTAAATTTCTCCCAAGTACTGCTTTGGCTGCTTCCCATAAATTTTCGTGGGTTGTCTCATGTTTTTCCTCCCCGTTAATGAAATTATAGATTGTTTCTGTTATTTTTCTTTGACTCATTGATTATTTGGATTAGGTTACTGTTTCCCATAAATTTTTAATCTATTTTTTCATGGTCCTTTATTAAGTGTAATTTTATACATTATGATCTGAAAAAGATATGTTTAATATTTCTGCCTCAAGGCATTTGCTTGTGAGGTTTTGTGCACTACTACATGGTTAGTTCTTTTCTGTAGGTGCTATGCAGTTCTGAGAAAATGGTATATTCCTTTCTAACCTCAATCAAATTTCTATACAGTTCTATCATATCCAACTTGTCTAAAATTATGCTTAACTCCTTTATTTTCTTGTTTTTGTTTTTTGTTAAAATCATCTAGTTCTGAGAAGGGAAATTTGATGCTTCTCAGTAGTATAATTTTACTATTTCCTCTTGCAATTCACTTAACATTTCCTTTAAAAATGTGGATGCTATACCATTTGGTGCACGTATATTTAATATTGATATTACTTCATTATTTATGGTACTTCTTGGTAAGATGTAATTTCCTTCCTTATCTCTTTAAACTAGGTCTATATTTGCTTTTACTTTGTCTGAGATCATGATTACTACCCCTGCTTTTTTTTTTATTTTGACTAAATTATAATATAATCTACTACAGCTCCTTAACTTTACTCTCTGTGTATGTCTCTCTTTCAAATACATTCCTTGCTAATAACATAGTCTAGAACTCTGTTTTTGAATCCACTCTACAATTTACTTCCATTTTATGGATGAGCTCATCCCATTCACATTCACAATTATCATTAGTAACTATGAATTTCCCTCTGTCCTATTCTCTCGTTCCTTTCTCTCTCTTTCATCCCCCTCTATCTCTCTTTTTCCCTCTTCACCAAGGTTTTACTGCTGACCACTGCCTTCTCCAATCTGCCCTTCCTTCTATCAGTCTGCCTCTTCTCTTCTCCTCTCCTTTCTTTCTTCCCTGTTGGATGAGAGAGATTTCAATGCCCCAAAAGTGTATATGTTATCACCTCTTTGAGACAATTCCAATGAAAGTAAGACTCAAGTGACACTCACTAACATCTTTCTGTTCTCGGTAACCGGTCTTTTGCACCTCTTCATATGAGATAATCTATTCTACCTCTCACTTACCTTTTCTCTCAGGGTAATACTCGCTCTTGCCCCTTAATTTTAATTTTGTTGTTTGGATATCATCCCATCAAAGAAAACTTGTATCTATCCCTCTGTCTATGTATACTACTTCTAACTGCTCCACTAGTGGTAAAGTTCTTTGTAGTTGCAAGATTGTCTTCCATGTAGTGATGTAAACATCCCTTATATTTTTGCATCTCCTATAGTTTATCTTGCCTGTTTACCTTTTTATGCTTCTCTTATGTCTTGTATTTGAAAATCATATTTTCTGTTCAGTTTTGGTCTTTTCATCAAGAAGCTTTAAAGTCTATTGCTTTAATGTCTATTTTCACCTGAAGAATTATATTTAGTTCTATGGGTAGGTGATTCTTAGTTGTGGAATATCATATTTTCCCCTCTGGAATATCATATTTTAAGGCCTTTAATCCTCTGAGGTAGAAGCTTTCAAATCCTGTGTAATTCTAACTGACATTTTAATTATTTATTTCTGGCTACTTTTAAAATTTTCCCTTGACCTGGAAGCTCTTGAATTTGGCTATGTTATTCTTGGGAGGTTTTATTTTGAGATCTCTTTCAGGGACTGATTTGTGGAATCTTTCAATTTCAATTTTCTATTTTCCCTTTGCTTCTGGAATAATGAGGCAATTTCCTCCTTGATAATTTCCTGAAATATGTCCAGACTCTTTTGTTTATCCTGGATTTAAACATCCTCTTTTCTCTCTCTCCAAGTTGGCTTGCAATCTCATATGAGTTCTACACACACATTTTTATTAAACACATTTTCACATTAGTCACATTGCATAGAAGAATTAACACGAATGAGAGAAACCATGACAAAAAGCAACCCGCACCAAAAAATAGCACAAGAGGAAATAGTCTGCTTCATTCTGTGTTCTGATTTCATAGTTCTTTCTCTGGATATGGATGGCATTTTGCCTCAAGAGTCCTTTGGGAATGTTTTAGGTCCTTTCATTGATGTGAAGGGCTTAGTCTATCAGAAACAGTCCTCCCACAATGTGGCTCTTACTGTGTATAATATTCTCCTAATTCTGCTCATTTCACCCAGCATCAGTTCATATAAGTCTTTCCAGGTTTTTCTAAAGTCCAGCTGTTTATCATTTCTTTTATTTTCTAGTTATATATATATATATATATATATATATATATATATATATATGATTTATTTATTTTTCAATTCTTAACATTCACTTCCATAAGAATTTTAATTCAAACTTTTCTCCCTATCTCTCCCCACACTCCACTCCAAGACAGGTTGCACCCCATCCACATCTTCCTCCAGTCTGTCCTCCTTTCTATTACCCACCCATCTCCTATTCCCCTTTCATTCTCTTTCCTTTAGGCCAAAATAGATTTCTGCACCATTGCCTGTATAGTTGAATTTCCAGTTGCATGTTAAAACAATTTTTAACATTCATTCTTAAAATTTTGAGTTCCATATTCTCACCCTGCCTCCCAACTCACCTACACTGAGAAAGCAAGCAATTCAATATGGGTCATATGCGTGTAACAACGCAAAGCACTTCTATAATACTTATGTTGTAAAAGACTAACCACATGTCCCTTTGTCCTATCTTGCCCTTTATTTATCCCATTCTCTCCCTTGACCTGTTCTCCCACAGTAGTGTCTGCTTCTGATTATCCCTTTCCTCAATTTACTGTCCATTCTAATATCTTCCCTCTCCTAGCCCCTTTCCCCTTGCCTTGTGCAGGGTAAAACGGATTTCCATATCGAATGGAGTGTGTGTTTTTTCCCTCCTTAAGCCAAATCCCTTTAGAGTAAGGCTCAATTACTTCCTTTCCTCTCCCCGCTCTTCCCCTCCACTGTAAAAACTCTTTCTTCCCTCTTGTGTGTGAGATGATTTGCTACATTCTACCTCTCCCATTCTCTTACCTCTGGTACATTCCATTCAGCAGAAAAATTTTTTTAGGTATTTTCCCTTCATATTCAGCTCACTCTGTGCCCTGTGGTCTATGTGTGTACGTGTATACACACACACATATACACACAGGTACATATACATATCTGAACATAGATAATATACATATATGCATAGCCATATACACTTTATATACATATGTGTGTATGTGTGTGTATATTATATATATATATATATATACATATATATATATATATATATATATATTCCCTCCAACTACCATAATACTGAAAAATGTCTCATGAGTTACAAATAACATCTTTCCATATAGAAATGTAAACAGCTCAACTTTAATGAATTTCTTAAGGCTTCTTTTCTCCTGTTTACCTTTCCATGTTTCTACTGATTATTGTATTTGAAGGTCAAATTTTCCATTCCGCTCTGGTCTTCTCAACAAGAATATTTGGAAGTCCTCTATTTCATAGAAATTCCATTTTTTCCACTGAAATACTATTTTCATTTTTGTTAGGTAGGTGATTCTTGGTTTTAATCCTATTTCCTTTGATCTCTAGAATATGATATTCTAAGCCCTATCTGATTGTATTTCCACAATACTTGAATTGTTTCTTTCTGACTGCTTGTAACATTTTCTCCTTGACCAGGGAGCTCTGGAATTTGGCTTCAATATTCCTAAGAGGTTTTTTTGAGATCTTTCTCAGGAGGTAATTGGTGTATTCTTTCCACTTCTATTTTACCCTTTGATTCTAGATTATAAGGGAAGTTTTCCTTGATACTTTCTTGTAAGATGATGTCTAGGCTCTTTTTTTGATCATGGTTTTCAGGTAGACCAATAATTTTTAAATTATCATTCTGGGATCTATTTTCCAGGTCAGTTATTTTTCCAGTGATATTTTTCACATTACCTTCTATTTTTTCACTCTTTTGGTTTTGTTTTGTAATTTCTTGGTTTCTCATAAAATCATTAGTTTCCATTTGCTCTATTCTAATTATTAGAGAACTGTTTTCTTCAGTGAGCTTTTGAACCTCAGTTCTGATTTCAAAAGCACTCTTCTTTCCATTGGCTTTTTGGGTCTATTTTCCATTGAGGTTATTCTATTTTTAAAGGTGCTATTTTCTTTACCATTTCTTTGGATCTTCTTTAGCAAGCTGTTGACTCAGTTTTCATGATTTTCTGGCATAGCTCTCATTTCTCTTCCCATTTTTTCTCCCATCTCTCTAACTTGATTTCCAAAATTTTTTGTGAGCTCCTCCATGGCCTGAGACTATTGCAAGTTTTTTTGGAGGTTTTGGATGTAGAGGCCTTGACTTTTATGTCTTCCTCTAATGGTATGCTTTGTTCTTTCTCATTCTGAAAGGATGGAATTAAATACATTTTCACCCAGAAAGTAACCTTCTGTAGTCTTATTTTTTCCCTTTTTAAGGCATTTTCCCAGCTAATTACTTGATTTTTTGGGTCCTTTGTTAAGTAGAAGGTATTTTCTAGGCACCTGTAAGTTCTCAGTTCCTCCAAGGTGGCACAATCAAGGGAGAGGTGTTTAATCCTCTCCTGGTCTGCACTCTGGTCTGTGAGCAATCACAAGCACTCTTTTCTGCCCTGGAACTGCAATAGAATTCTCTCTCCACAGCTGTCACCAGCTCCACTACACCAGCACTCTTCCTCACTCCAGGATCAACACTCAGGAATGAGACTCAGGTTGGCTGCTCAATTCCCCCAGGGTCTTTAGACTGAGGGCTCCAAAACTGAATGCTGCTGATGCAGTGGCTGCTGCTGCCCTAGGGCTGTGGCTAGGGCCAGCGTGTACACTCCTCTCACCTAAGTGAAATACCTTTCTCACTGACCTTTGAAGCTGTCTTTGGCATTTGTGGGTTGAGAAATCTGGAAACTGCAATGGCTACCCATGATTCCATGCCCTGAAGCCTACTCCAGTCCTGTCCATTCCATGCCTCAGGACCAAGGCTGGGCTGTGCTCTTCTCTGAGCCCAGTGTGATAGACCTTTCCTTTTGACCTTCTAGGCTGTCTTGGGCTGAAATTTCTTTCACTCTGTTATTTTGTAACTTCTGATGCTTTAGAATTTGTTTAGTCATTTTTACAGGTATTTAATGGGCTATCAGGGGAGAGCTAGAACAGTTCTATCTTTCTTCTCTGTTAACTTGGCTCCACCCTGCTTGTCATTTCTAACAGCACAATAGTATTCCATTACATTCATATACCACAACTTGTTCAATCATTCCCCAGCTGATGGGCATTCCCTCAATTTCCAGATCTTCACCACCATAATAAGAGCTGCTATAAATATTTTTTTACTTGTAGGACCTTTCCCAATTTTTATGTCCTCTTTGGATACAGCCCTAGAAGTGACATTGCTGGGTCAAAGGGTATGCACATTTTTTTGCCCTTTGGGCATACTCCCAAATTGTTCTTCAGAATTGTTGGATTAGCTCACAACTCCACCAACAATGAATTAGTGTTCCAACTCTTCCACATCTTCTCCAACATTTATCATCTTCCTCTTTTGTCATGTGAGCCAATCTGATGGGTGTGCTGTGGTACCTCAGAGTTTTTTTGATTTGCATCTCTCTAATCAATAATGATTAAGAGTATTTTTTCATATGACTATAGAGAGCTTTAAATTCTTCCTCTGAAAACTGCCTATTAATATCCTTTGACCATTTATCAATTGGGGAATGACTTG
Source organism: Bettongia penicillata ogilbyi (assembly GCA_023548195.1). Classification (NCBI taxonomy): domain Eukaryota; kingdom Metazoa; phylum Chordata; class Mammalia; order Diprotodontia; family Potoroidae; genus Bettongia; species Bettongia penicillata. The sequence goes on along the minus strand of JAJHZJ010000126.1, from coordinate 7,928,909 downwards.
TATTCTTGTAAATTTGACTCAGTGGTCTGTCTATTTTAGTAATGAGGCCTTTATCACAGAAACTATTTCTAGAAGTTCTTTCCCAGTTTTCTGCTTCCCTCCTAACCTTGATTGCATTGGGTCTGTGCAAAATCTTTTCAATTTAATGTAATCAAATGTATCCATTTTTCACTTCATAATATTCTCTGTTTCTTGTTTTGTCATAAATTTATCCATTCTCCAATAAATCTAACAAATGCACTATTCATTGCACCTCTAATTTGTTTTTAATATCAGCCTTTATACCTAGATCATGTACCCATTTGAACTTTAGTCTTGTGTACAGTGTCAGGCATTAGCCTATGCCCAGTTTCTGCCACATTTTTTTCCAGTGTTCCCAGAAGTTTTTGTCAAACAGTGAGTTCCTATCCCAGAAACTAGTGTCCTTGGTTTATCAAGTAGTAGACTGCTAATTCATTGACTACTGTGTCTTGAGTACCTAACCTATTCTACTCATCTACCCCTCTATGTCTTAGCCAATACCAAGTGATTTTGATGATTGCTGCTTCGTAATACACTTTGAGATCTACTTGCCCGCCTACATTCCATAGCATTTCTTTTCATTAAGTCCCTTTATATTCTGGAGAGGAGTATTTTTTCTTAAGTGAATTTTTGTACAACTTTATTTTCCTTTTTTGGTAGTTCCTTTCACCAAACTGTTGACATTTTTCATGACACTCTTGCATCATTCTCATTTCTTTTCACAATTATTCTTCTACCTCTCTTATTTCATTTTTAAAATCATTTTTGTGCTCTTTCACGAGGTTTTTTTGGGGGGAGGGAGGTTAAGCCCAATTCGTACTTTTCTTTAGGGCTTTGCATGTCACTGTTTTGACATTGTTGTCCTCTTCTGATTTTGTGTTTTGATCTTCTCTGTCATCATATTACTTTCTATGGTTCGGTTTTTCCTTTGTTTTTTGCTCCTTTTTCACCAGCCTATTTTGTGATTGTTAATTTTATTTTAAAGGTGGGTCCTGTTGCTGTTGTGGAGGGGGCACTGTTCCAAGTTCCTTTTGATTAGGCTGAGGTTTTCTCTGTTGGCTTGCTGTGTGAGGGACCTGAGGTCTTGATACTGGCCTGCTGCACTGTTCAGAACTGACCTGCACCAGAGTGCCAGGTCTTGCTGCTGGTTTACTGAGCCATGGTCTGCTGCTGGATTGCTCTAATGCCTCATGCAATAAACTGGGCATTACTTTTAGTGGACTGAGAAAGACATTCTTAGTTGACATACTAAGCTGGCATTCTAAGCTATCTTGAGCTGCAAAATTGTTTTACCCTATGCTCTTATTGGTTCTGCCACTCCAAAATTTATTTGAGAGGTTATTTTGTAGTTGTTTAAAGGTGAATTTGGAAGAGTTCAAGTGAGTTCCTGATTGCTCTGTCATGTTGACCTGCCTTCCCATAAAATCTTTTTGTCAATTCTGAAAAAATTAGATAACCAAACAGTTCACAAAGGTTATGAGTAGGAACGAGGGAAACTAGACATGCACGTGATCTCTTCTAGGACCAAGGAAACCCAAAGCAGTGAGCCTAAGTCTTGATTCACGTAGTTGTGGCTAAAAAAAAGAATCAAGCAGTGAAGTACAACAATAGTGATAAGGCACAACTGCAACAGTGAGCTGGGTTGCCTGGTGTCAAATAGTCCATTCATAGCAGGGCTTCATGACTGACACATGATTTCTGCTGGTACTTGCCTGAGCTCAGGGACCATTAGTTCTGTGATTCAGATGCAAAATATTCATCCAGAGGGTGATCATAAAGGATTGTTGTTATGCCAGGCTTTGGGTATGACTTTCTTGCTGGACCTTAGTTATGGAAAATAAATGTCTCTTAATGATATAAAAAGAGGAATGGTTTTAGGATGAGGTCCTGCCATTTTAAATATGCTTTCTTCTGTCTTTTGACATTGAGACCCCACAAGTATAGGCCTCCCATCACCTGTTCTTGACCCACTGAAATAGGCTACTGCTTGGTCTCCATATCTTAAATTTCTCTCCTCCCTTTCAGCACTCAGCTGTCAAATTGATCTTCCTAAAATTCAAATCTGATATTCCCACCCATCCCCCATTTCTTTTATTCAACAGATTCCAGTGCCTTTCAGTTACCTCAAGGATCAAACATAATAAAATATAATTGAATTTTAAAGTCCTTCATAACCTGGACCCTTTCCACCTTTCCAGTTTTCTTAATGTCTTACTTCCTTCCACATATTATATAATCCTGTGTCATTGGTCTTCTTGCTATTCCTTGAGCACACACTCAGTCTTCATATTGTGCATTTCCTCTGTCTATCTCTCATGTCTAGAAATCTCTACTTTCTCAACCTCATCTTTTGGCTCCTTTGAAACATTAACTGAAGTTTCACTTTTTTATGAGAAGACTTTTCCTGTCTTTCTTAACTTTCATGCTTTCCTCTGAGGTTATTTCCAATTTATCCTTGAACACTTGTTAGTACATAGTTCTTTGTACATTCTCTCCCTCATTAGACTGTGAAATTCTTTGTATCAGAAACTATTATTATTTTTTTGGATAGGTTATTTTTAACCTTCACTTAAAAACACTTTAGTTCCTAATTTTCTCTCTCCCTCCTGCTCTTCCAAACTCCCACTCACTGGGAAGGCAAACAATATGATATAAATTACACATGTGAAATCATGAAAACTATATTTTCATATTAGTCGTGTTGCAAAAAAAATAGAAAGAAAAAACAAAGAAAATGCAGGAAAAGGATGTTTCAATCTGTACTCAGAGTTCATCATTTCTTAGTGTTTTTCTTCATGGGTCTTTTGAAACTGTCTTAGATTATTGTCTTCATCAACGTAGCCAAGTCTTTCACAGTTGATCATTATAATAATATTGAAGTGTGCAATATTCTCCTGGTCTCCTCACTTCACTTTGCATTGGTTTTCCCAGGTTTTTCTGAAATGATTTGAGTAGGGATAGTTTTTGCCTTTCTCCATATCCCTAGACTTTAGCACAATGCCTAACATTTCTTCATGTACTTCTTAAAATTCTTGTTAATTTGATATGAGCTCATTTGATGTAATTTGATGAGACAAAAGATATAATATCTATGAGATATCCGTTCTTAATTTTTTAAAAATTGGGAAGTGATTTTCAAGTTTTTGCAAATAAACTGTGGTTCAACCAATTCTAGATATTCCCAGGTTTGTTTTCAATTCACAGTTTGACTAAGTAAGTTATCACACTAATTTGAAAGGATATCAGTAGGAGTCAAAAGAAATTTCAGGCCATAATTTAGATAAGAATGTAGACTAAAGAACCTGTGAAAGTAAAAGGTTAAAAAAGGAGTGAAAAATAAAGACAATATATGTGCATTAATTTTTGCTGGCTGATTGCCTGTGCCAAGAAAATGTCTGGGGATGTGATAACAAGGGCTGTGAGCCCACAACAAGGCAGCTTCAATCTAACAAATACTAGTTTAGGAATAAAGAGGGGACAAAGACATTCAATAATAGATGAAGACAAGCAGAGAATATTTAAGTTGAAAAAACAGAGCAGCAGATGAGGCCAGGGAAGTGGTGAAGGCCACTCACCTGCTGACATTTCAAGTTTGTATCATTGGCACTGCAGCATCAGAAGCCTGGCTTATGCTAAAAATCTATTTTTATGTTCACAGATATTCCCATGTCCTCCAATGTATATTTTTTTTGTTAGCATGCATTCCCTATATGAGTTCCCATTCAGACACATTGCCTGACCATGTGTGCACTTCTGAGCACATACTAACCCATACTTCAAATCTGGGGCAGCTTTGTTTCACCTTCAGTTAACTAGAGTCCCATGTGTGAGAGATCCTCTGAGTATTACGAGTATTTTTTTCTCATCTGTCTCCACCCAGTTCAAAACTGAGAACTTGAGAGTTATTCAGTTACTCAGAACCCTAACAAAACCATGGGAGAATTTACACCAATACAATGAAATATTTAACTGGAAATGAAATATTTAGTAGAACAACCAAATCAATCTCAGTTCATATCCCAGGAGATTAATATCACCTCCATTTCCCCTCGAGTTCTGAGGAACTTGAGTTTTAGAAAAAATTTTTCCAACAACATGAACCTTACAAAAAAGTTAAATTCAGCAAGATTTTTTTCTGCATTCAGAGTGATTGATGGGAAGCATCACCTACATATTTTAATTTCTTCAGGGATAATTAGCTAGTCACTGAAGCTCCATTACTATTTACACATAATTTCTCCTTGCTCTGTGGACCACAAGAAATTATCTGGGTAGTCTGAGTTGCTGGATACACTACTGCAGTCTCTGAAATGCCTTAAGTCCTACAAAATAAGGCAAATATCCTCATTAAATCTCTATTTTCACAGAATTCTATCCCTACTATTCTATCTCTGTCTAATCATATAGCATTATGAGAAATGGAATCTGCCTCTAAGAATTTGAATTCTGTGCTTAGTTGTAGTGGGAAATTAATATTTTTCCTGTAACATGTCTATTAAATGTAATTGAGTATTGAAAAAACAAGTGTGCTTACTTTCTTCTCAAGGGGAATGATTTCCATCTAACAACTTAAGGAACAACTTGGAAGCCATTTACTTGTCTTCGTGACCATTCAGATATATTTGTGTGAACACTACAAATATGAACTTAAGCTAGGCAAATCACTTCCCCTGAAGTATTTGATCAGGAGATAGCATAACTTTTAAAAATAAGAAAAAACATTTTTGCATCTCCAATTTTAGTGCTATCCCACCCAAATTGGATTTTTAAACAGATTTTATACACACACACACACACACACACATACACACACATGCACACACACACATAGTTTCCCATGAATTCAATGCAAACTGCATAAGGAAGGTACTATTTTTGTCTTGCCTTTGTATTTCTACTGCCTGGCACACAGTAGATGTTTAATAAATGATGTTTGAGTTGAATAAAAATAACATATAAGAACATAAAAATGAATAATAAACATATGAAGATGAATAATACACAAAATATAAAGTAATTACCTTTCCATAATCACACTTGGAAAGATTCATTAACTCCTTGATTTAGGTATTCCTTGTGTTGGTGGATACGATAACACATTTTAACATTCTAATCTTGTATAGTAGACAAATTGTGACAAAATAGATAGAACATGCAACTTAGAGTAAGAAAGACCTGAGTTTGAATCCTGGTGTAGATACTGACCAGCTATGTGACTCTGTCTCTCATCTTCTCTGTGCATCAGTTTCCTCATCTGCAAAGCAGTTATAATAATGACACCTACCCCCCTAGGTTGGTGTGAGGATCAGTTGAGTTAACACTTGGAAAACACTTTACAAACCTTAATACATGATATAAATATTATATGTTTTGATAATGATGATGATGTTGGTGGTGATGACGATATTTTTAATTAACACTTACCCATAAGTTCTCAATAATCAATCTACCTAGTGTTATGAAGTCTTTCTTATGGTCCTTTTAATATTTAAGAATACAGGATTTTTATATGTGACCTGCCCAGTTCTTTAATAATGTTAAATATCCTTTCATAGCTTCTTTTATATATGTAGTTCATTTCAAATCAATTTTATTCATCAAGGTAGAAAGTTCCAACTATGTGTTAAGCAATTTTCTAGGCATCGTGAATACAAAGACAAAATGAAATAAATCCCTGTCCTCAAAGAGTTTATGGTCAACTGGGGAAAGATAGAATGTCCATAGATTAATATAAAACAAAGACATGAGGAGAGAGAGAACATAACAGAGAATATCCCAAATTTGTTGAGAAGTTGACTCTTGACCTGAACATTGGAAGAAGATAAAGATTTTAAAAGTGGCAGATGGCAAAAAAATATATTGCAGATTGCACAGGTGAATGAAGGAAGGAGTTGAATAACTTCAGAGAAAAGCTAGTAGTTCAATTAGAATGAAACATTGAGTTCATAAAGAGGAGTAAAGGAAGGTTTGAAAAGGGAGACATACTACACAGGATTCAAAACAAATGTCAATTATTGGTTATTATATCCACTAAATTTCTTTCCATTTCCCTTTGAATCCCCTTTGCTTTTGACTTTCCTGGAATTGTGTTACTTTATAATAAACTACCATCTAGAATTATCACAAGAATGTTGATGCTACAATGATATCTTGCACATGGTAAACACTATGAAGATATTAACTAGTAGTATTAGCTAGCTGTAGATAAAAAAAAATGCTTTTCAAACACAGAGATAATGTTTTACCAGGACAAGAGTATGTCTTGAAATAGAGTATCTTTCCAAGTTTTTTTTTTTTTAATAAAAATTTATTTAAAATTTTACATTCATTTTCACAAAATTTTGGGTTCCAAATTTTCTCCCCTTTTATCCACTCCCCCCACCCCATTAGACCAAGCAATCTAATTTTCCCTATCACCAATCTGCCCTCTCTTCTATCATCCCTCCCTTCTCTTGTCCCCATCTTCTCTTTTGTCCTGTAGGGCCAGGTGACTTTCTATTCCCCATTGACTGTATTTCTTATTTCCTAGTAGCAAGAACAATACTCAACATTTGTTCCTAAAATTTTGAGTTCCAAATTCTCCCCATCCCTCCCTCCCCACCCATTCCCTTTGGGAAGGCAGGCAATTCAATATAGGCCCTATCTGTGTAGTTTTGCAAATGACTTCGATAATAGTCAGGTTGTGTAAGACTAACTGTATTTCCCTCCATCCTATCCTGCCCCCCATTGTTTCTATTCTGTCTTTTGATCCTGTCCCTCCCTGAGTGTTCACTTCAAATTGCACCCTCCTCCCATTGCCCTCTCTACTATCATTCCCCCCCTTTGTTTAGCTCCTTCTCCCCCACTTTCCTGTATTGTAAGATAGGTTTTCATACCAAAATGAGTGTGCATTTTATTCCTTCCTTTAGTCAAATGTGATGACGGTAAACTTCTTGTTTTTTTTTCTCAGCTCTCCTCCTTTTCCCTCCAGTAAAAAGTCTCCTGCTTGCCCCTTGAATGAGATATAATTTACCCCATTCCATTTCACCCTCTCTCTTCCCACTATATTTCTCTCACCATTTACCTTAATTTCTTTTAAGATATGGTCCCATCCTATTCAATTCACTCTCTGCTCTCTGTTTCTGTATGTGTATGCATGTGTCTATGTGTGTGTACGAGCACACATGTACATGTGTGTGTGTGTATGTGTGTGTGTGTGGTCCCACCAACTACCCAGATACTGAAAAGTTTTGAGAGTTACAAATATTGTCTTTCCATGTAGGAATGTAAAGAGTTCACCTTTGGTAAGTCCCTTATGACTTCTCTTTGCTGTTTACTTTTTCATGCTTCTTCTCATTCTTGTGTTTGAAAGTCAAATTTTCTTTTCAGCTCTGGTCTTTTCATCAAGAATGCTTGAAAGTCCTCTGTTTCATTGAAAGACTATATTTTCCCCTGAAGTATTATACTCAGTTTTGCTGGGTAGGTGATTCTTGGTTTGAGTCCTAGTTCCTTTGACTTCCGGAATATCCTATTCCACGCCCTTTGATCCCTTAATGTAGAAGCTGCTAAATCTTGAGTTATCCTGATTGTATTTCCACAGTACTGGAACTGTTTCTTTCTATCTGCTTGCAATATTTTCTCCTTGACCTGGGAATTCTGGAATTTGGCCACAATGTTCCTAGGAGTTTCTCTTTTTGGACCCCTTTCAGGCAGTGATCGATGGATTCTTTCAATACTTATTTTGCCCTCTGGTTGTAGAATATCAGGGCAGTTTTCCTCGATAATTTCATGGAAGATGATGTCTAGGCTCTTTTTTTGATCATGACTTTCAGGTAGTCGCATAATTTTTAAATTGTCTCTCCTGGATCTATTTTCCAGGTCAGTTGATTTTCCCATGAGATATTTCACATTCTCTTCCATTTTTTCATTCTTTTGGTTTTGTTTGGTGATTTCTTGGTTTCTCAGAAAGTCATTAGACTCCATCTGTTCCATTCTAATTTTGAGAGAACTATTATCTTCAGTGATCTTTTGAACCTCTTTTTCCATTTGGCTAATTTTGCTTTTGAAAGCATTCTTCTCCTCATTGGCTTTTTGAACCTCTTTTACCAATTGAGTGAGCCTATTTTTCAAGGTGTTATTTTCTTCAGCATTTTTTTGGGTCTCCTTTACCAAGGTGTTGATCTTTTTTTCATGCTTTTCTTGCATCTCTCTCATTTCTATTCCCAGTTTTTCCTCCACCTATCTAACTTGATTTTCAAAATCCTTATTGAGTTCTTCCATGGCCTGAGTCCACCGGACATCCACCTGGGATATCTGGGATACAGAGGCCCCGCCCTCCACATCTTTCCTTGATGGTAAGAATAGTTCCTCATCATCAGATTTGAAAGATGGGAACATCTGTACCCCATCAAAGTAGCTGTCTATAGTCTTATTTTTCTTCCCTTTTATGGGCATTTTCCTAGCCAGTTACTTGACTTCTGAGATTCCTCTCCACCCCCGCCTGGATCCGCCCAGCTAGTGCTTGGGGTCTGAGATTCAAATGGGCTTTCCGCGGTGAGAGCGGCTGCTATTCAATGTGAGCTTAAGTTCTGGTGCTCGGGTGGGGGCAGGGCCACCTCCCAGTCTCAGTTCCCTCAGGGGCTTTATGCAGAGACCTTCAATAATGGGGTGAGTGGGGTCAGGGCTGTCTCCGAGGCTCAGTTCCCTCAGGGGGTTATGCAGAGACCTTCGGTAATGGCCCTGAACTTCTGCCTGCTGGTCAGGGAGTCCCAGGGGCCGCCGCCGCTGCCTCTGCTGCTGCCTCTGCCTCTGTTGCTGCCTCTGTCACTGCCTCCCAAGGGGGCCTGAGTCACAGAGACACCCCGCTCCCTTCTCAGCCAGCCCAGAAATCTCTCACTGACCTGTAGCGTCTGTGGGCCAAGGGGCCTTCCCGGACGCCAGAGGTTCCGTCCCTGAAGCCTGCTTGGATCTGCTCCTCTTGGCCACGTGGCCAGGGCAGCACAGAGGTTGGCTCCGCTTTTCGGGGCATGACAGACCCTTGGCGACCACTCTCTAGGGCTCTCTGGAACAGAAATCTTTTCCACTGTGTTTCTGCACACCTTGCAGTGCTCCAGAATTTATGGGGAGTTCTTCTTGCAGGAAATATATGGGCTGTGGGTTCGGAGCTAGCATACGTGAGTCTTTCTACTCCGCCATCTTGGCTCTACCCCCTTTCCAAGCTTTAAGGTTATGCTTGAAGCTTGAACCACAACTCATCTTAAATTGTTCATGTAAAATGCCTCAACCATTTCCAATTTTCCTTGCACTTCTCATATAAAATCAACATGATCATAAAAAAAATTTTCTTTATATATTCACAAGCCCCTCATCTGAACAAACTAAGGAAGAAGGAGATTTAGTAGAGAGAAACACATCTCCTATTCCTCACAGAATTCTCTCTCAAAAATAGGCTAGAAATGTTTCCACCTCGTTTCTCACCAACCTAACCAGTGTTTAAGTTCTGAACTAGCCTTTTATTTTATACATACCACACCCACCACATTCCACTCAAGACACAATTGAGTCTCCTCAACAAATCCCAATACATTTCTTGTTTAGCCATTTCATTCATGAGTTTCATACATACAAAATCAAGGAGTCTTCACAGTTATTGGAATGCCTTTAATTATCATTCAATATAAAGGTGTTCTCATCTGCTTAAGGGAAATGGGGTGATGGTAGAGTACTTTATTTCTCACTTATTGAAAATTATTTTTGAAAGAGATATGTTGAATATTTTGTTTAATGTTTAACATCACTCACTTGGTTGTTTATGATTTTTCAACTGATGTCTACTTTCCCAGTACTATATAAGTACCAATTAATCCTTCTCTCTTCTGTTAATCATCTTGAGTTTCTGCCTAGCAGTTGGGCCAAGAAATGAATAGATATCTTCACAAAGAGGTATTTCCCAAGAATAGACCACAGCCATTGGCCATGGTCTTTCTGATAGCACCCTTGACCTCTTGGTTCCTCAGGCAGTAGATGATGGGGTTTAACATAGGTGTCAGCACAGCATATATGGCTGAGATCAATTTATTGGAATTGAAGGAAGCAATTGCTCGAGGTCGAACATACATGAAGATTACTGCCATATAATAGATGACTACCACAGTGAGGTGCGAGGCACAAGTGGAGAAGGCCTTTCGTTGTCCAGCAGCTGAGGGGATGCGCAGGACAGTGGAGATAATGAAGCCATAGGAAAGAACAGTAGCTGAGAAAGGGAATATAAGGATCACTATAGCTAAACTGAAGTCCACTGTCTCAGCTGTGGAAAAATTCTTGCAGGCCAGTTTGAGAATGGGAGAAACATCACAAAAAAAATGGTTTAAGACATTATTACTACAGAAGGTGACATGGGAGATGAAATAGACCTTGGCTACAGCAATAGAAAAGCCACATACCCAGGAGCTGACAGTCAGCTGCATACAGAATTCTGTAGTCATGATGACTGGGTAGTGGAGTGGATGGCAAATTGCCACATAGCGGTCATATGCCATGGCAGCCAGGAGCACACATTCTGTGCCAACAAGTGAAATGAAGAAGTAGAGTTGAGTCATGCAGCCCAGGAAGGAGATGGTGTTGGGATGAAGGAGAAACCCAGACAGCATCTTGGGGACAGTGACAGAAATGTACCATATCTCTAAGAAGGACATGTTACCCAGGAAGTAGTACATTGGCTTGTGGAGGGAACCATTGACCCAGACAGTGAGGATGATGACCAAATTCTCTATCAGTACAAATAGATAGTTTCCAAGGAACAGGATGAAGAGCAGAATCTGCAGCCAGACAGCAGTTGGGAAGCCCACAAGGATAAACTCACTCATATTAGTAATGTTTTCCTCCCTCATTGTTTGGATGCCAAGGGCTGTTAGGACCTGTAATGGCAATGCAATATAGAATGGTGAGGAATAAGGGGGTAGCAGTGGGCAAATGCTATTTATTCCTCATATGTTGTGCATCCTTTCCTCAGCTTAAAGACATTTCTCTGTCTCCATCTTGAATAGAATACCATGGAAATCTCCTGAGAGCCCATAGATTGCCCTTCATGGAAACCAGGGGGCAGGGAAGAATCCATAACCATTTCTATCCTCAATTCAGGGTTAGGAATCAGCTGTTATAGAATAGTCCAAGCACAAGATTCAAAAATGAGAAGATATATCTGGGTCACAAATTGGTCATAAGGCAGAACCAAAAACTTTGGACCACTGCCTGTTTTGACATATTTGTTTGCTCCTCAGTTTATCCCAGCTAGATCAGAAGAGGTCTTGTGACAGAGAAAATGGCCATCACTCATAATAGCATGGGGAGTGAACGGAAACTTCAAATGCCAATGGTTTGAGCACAGAGATCAAATTGAAGAATCTGGGCTAAGAGTCAAGCCAATTAACCCCAGGTACATAATAACAACAATTATTGTTGCGAGACAGGCTTTTATGGTGGAAAAAGGAAAAATTTGGTCACAGAATCATAAGATCACAGATTTGGAGTTGAAATGGACTAGGATTTTAAAAGCCATTTTCTAGAATTCCCTGATTTTACATAAAAGCAGGAAGAGAGGTTCTTACTTCCTAATGCCTGCCCCTAATTGATATAGTCGCAGAAGATAAGCAAAGTATTATGACAATAAAGACACATCCAGTCACCTGGATCCCCTTTAAATTCTACATGGCATTAAATGGACCAGTGTGCAATTTCATACCTCCCTCCCTTACTTTCTGTGATTATGTCATCTGAGCTCGGAATGATTCAACTCTAGGCTAGCTCCCAATCTAGGAGTTACCTTTGACTCCTCACTCTCTCTCATTCTCGAAACCCAAAGTACACTAAGGCCTATCAATTTAACCTCAATAATATCTTGTGAAAGCCCTCTTCTTTCTTTTGATGCTACTAGCACTCTAGTGCAGGTCCTCACCACCTACACTTGGGCTTTTGCAAAAGCCTACTGATGATGGCTCTGCCTGCCTCAAGTATCTCTCCATTCTGATCTGGCCTTGTCACTTGAAGTCCACTTACTTTATTAATTTGGGAGGGTGGTATTTTCCAACTGGAATGTAAGCTATTTGAGTGCAAGGTCCTGTATTGTTTATTTTTTTTTAATTTGTGTGCTTTGTACTTAACAGAGTTCCTGGCCCAAGATAAACATAAACCTTTATTCAGTTTAAGTATTTGGGGAATGAGAGGGCATCTACAAAGTACTAGATCAAAGAAACATCTGCATCGAGTGGGTATCTGAATTTGGCTTTGAAGAAAAGATAAAGATTATGGGGAAAAAAGATTACAAAGGAAACCCATCCAGGGTTTGAGAGACTGATGGACCATGTAGCTACTGTGAAGTAACTATTCCATGGGATGGCCCAGAAAACTCAGGAAACAGGCAATTTCCTTCAGCTGTTGTGCAGCTGGCATAATGGATAACAATAGGAAATAAAAGAAATTTGAGAGACTTGGTTAGAACTTACTCTTCAAGGGCTTAAATTCAAGTGGAAGAATTTGTATTTTATTCTAGGCAACAGGAAAACCTTAAAAGTTTTTGTAAGGGGGAATGTCGTTTTCAGGATCATGCTTTAGAGAGATTGTTCTGGTAACTGTGTGAAGGATAGAATAAAAGTAATATTTTGAGAAAAACCCTGTCTTTTTAGAAAAGAAAGAGGAAAAATAAATAAATAAACTGGTTAAGCAATGATTTTTCATGTGCCAGGCACTGTACCAAGTTCTGAGGATGAAAAATATAGTTCCTGCCCTCAAGTCTAATGCGAGAGACAACATACAAATAGATATATACAAAGCAAACTATATGCAAGATAAAGAGGGAAAAAATTAACAGAAGAAAGGTACTAACATTAAGAGGGGTTGAGGAAGGCTTCCTGTAAAAGATGGACTTTTGACTGAGAGTTTGAGGAAGTCAGAGACATCAGTAGATGAAGCTGGCATGGGGCACAGCCAGAGAAAATGCCCAGAGCCACAACAATTAGGAGGTCAGTTTCACTGGATCAAAGATTATATGGTGGGTTGTAATGTGTAAGAAGACTGGGAAAGTAGCAGGCGAGTTATGAAGGACTTTGATTCCAAAACACCTTGATTCTATAAAGTTTGGTATATCTGCGGTTAATTTTATCTTCATCTATGTTACCAGAAAAATACTTTCTAGAAAAAGGTGATCATCTCTCCATACACTGAACTGGTCAGATGAAACCTACATTATTATGCTCAGGTCCTGATATCAAATTTTCCTCAAATACACTGTCAAACTAGAATATATCCAGTGAATGAGTACTTGAAAATAGCATGAGGATAGCTTGAAGTAATTGGGAATATTGTGTGTGAAGGAAAGAACTCTCATAAATGATATTATAATATTACAATGGTTGTGCAGTCTCGTGTGAGTACATCCACCCTGGAGTAGAATGAAATATATATATATATATATATATATATATATATGTATATATATATATATATATATATATACATATATATATACATATATATGTGTATATATATATATCTGTATCTGTATCTATATAGCTATATCTATATATACAGATATCTTTGCTTCCCATTTGTTTTTATTTCATGTCTTTCTATAACCCTTTGAGTACCTTCTTCAGGACTTTTTTTAATACTTCCTAGATACCAGTGAAACGCAGGCTACTCATCTCTTATGTCACAGGGGTCTGACCAGGATCTCATTCTGGTCAACATTATTCTCAATGACATAAAAATCAAACTTATATGATTTAAAGAAAAACTGAAAGGGATAGATAGTGGAATGGATAGCAAAATCAAGATTCAGAAAGATTTTGAAAACAAAAATTCTGGCATAAAAAAACAGAAATTTAAAGTAATAGGTTCATAGAATTTTAAAGTTAGGAGGGATCCTTACACATCATTTAATCCAAGAATTATAGTTTACATATCTGGAAAATGAGAAAGAAAGAGGTGAGGTGAACATTACAATTCCTCTGTGACAACCAATTTAATTTTTCAACCAGTGCTTACCATATATACTATCAAGCACCAAATAATTTCACTCACTAGTGAGGTGAAAATTTGATATTTTAAGAAACTATATTTTAGACATAGGTTTCTCCTTAGAAATAATTTTGTAAATGAATGATTAAAGAAATTACATGGCCAGGTAGTGTATATTTATATCTCAGCATTAAGTCAGTTTTCCACACTTAGTAGGTGCTTGATATTTTCTTTTACTCATTTATTCATTGACATTTTGGTTTTTTTCCCTCTTGTACCTTGTATCATTTATTTGGTCTGATTTCTAGTGAGAAAACTTTCTCTCCAGATGCAGAACAATAACTGTTTTTCAATTTACAGTCTTAATGAGTTGCCTGTGGTATTGATAAATTAACTGACTTTAGAAGTCTATATATACTGTATATGTCAGAGACAAGCCTTGAACCCAGATCTTTCCTGTCTTTAAAGTTAGTTTTCTATTCACTACCCTATGCTGCCGGTTGGGGTATATTTGTACTTAACATGTATTTGGGAATTACACTAATCAGGGCAAAGTTGTGTCCAGTATGTCTTCATCCTTTGTCTTTATATCAGCATCCAGCTGGTTTAGGGAATCACAGAATTTCACAACTGAACAATTCAGTATAGTTCCGTCACTTCATCAACTAGGAAACTGAAAGCCAATGAAACAATGATCTTTATAAGATTACATTGGGAGTTAGTGGAAGTAACTTTCTCTCCTGTCACAACTTTTTCATGCTGTGTGAAATCTTCTAAAGGAACCCAATCCCTGATCATCAGAGTAGGTTCCCTGAAGCCTTGGTCCTACAAATCATAGTCATTGTTATCAATGATATACTTGTGGATCCAAACAAAGACTTTGCAAAGAGATGGTCAACAAGCATTTACTAGACAACAAGTATGTGCTAGATAGTGCAATAGATCAGGAGGATACAAAGAGTAGACACAAAAGTTCTTTCTGTAAAGAAGCTTAAGTTTTTGGGCTTAACAGGAACAGTCAATAGACTTACAAGTACATACAATGCAAATACAACATAATTTAAAAGGAAAGCACTAGAAGCCAAAAGAATCATGAAAATGTTAACTTGATATGGGAGATACCATTTTTGTTGAACTTAAAGAAAGTTAAGTGAGAGAGTTGGGAGAAGTTGCAAAATCCACATGGAAAACATTTTAATGGTCCTAAACTGTCAAATGCTTGTGTACAAAGGGGTCATTCTCACAAATAATTGATTAAAATACCATGAATCTTCTTCCTTCTTGTAGCAAAGGTATTTTAGGAATCATTGCATCTTAGAAGTACTATAGTACAAAGAGTCATGTCTGGGAAATTAAAAGACCTGGATGTAAGTCCTTCAGGTGCATAAGCTATGTAGTTTTAGTCAACTCATTGCCCTTCTCTGTGACTCAGTTTCCTCAACTCAAAAAAGTGACTTATAATAGATGACCTTTGAAATTTGCTTCCCTAGTAACCCCCCTTCCCAGCTGTAAAGTCTCTGATTCTAATATTATGTGTTATGATATCACATAATCCTAATATACACACACATGCTCATCATGTTAATTTATGTTAAATAATTCATTTTAATATTGCAGGAAGAGTCAGATACTACTTTCAAAAGAGTTTCTGTGAAATTTTCTTGTAACACATCATTTATGGAGTATCTACTATGTCCTGAGCACTGTGCTTAGCTCTAGGGGAGAGAGATAGATAAGAGCTAGCCCTGACTGAAAGGATCTTACACTCTAATAGGGAAATAAAATATTTTTTTATTTTATATTTTTATTTTATATTATTATTAAAACAAAGCATATTACATCTTAAGTGTATTACAGAGGTAGATAAAAAAGTAAGAAAGGGAGCTATGGTTTTGTGGAAAGCCCCTGGGATTTGGAGTTAAATGACTTGCTTTTAGATCTCTGCTACACTACTCACTACTTGAGTGACCCAGGGAGATCAAGGGACTTCTCTGTTCCTCAGTCTTCTCATGTATAAAATAAGGAGATTAGATCAAATGCTCTCTATGGTTCCTTCCAGCCCTAAATTCTGTGATACAGGATTATATGATTAATGAATGTGAAATCTTAGGGGAAGATTATTACTGATAGGGGGAATCAAGAGAAAACAATGTCACATAGGAGATAGCATTTCAATTGCATTTTAAACAATATATAGGAATCAGTTTCAGGGTTCCCTTCAAGCTCTAAATCTATGATCATACAAAATTTTTACCATGATCATAAGGAAAGAAAGGTGGGATCTCAGCACATCTTCCTACTTCCAAATCCAGGAGTCTATCAACTATCCTATATTCCCTTTCAAAAGTAGAAAAAGAAAGCAAACCACAGAGCCATGTGAGTATTTTGAATTGAGGTAGAAGACAAAAACAGAGTTCTGGTACCTCTAGAAGCTCCATAAAGATAGTAGCAGCACTGAGATAATGGCTTTAGAAAGCAAAGGGGAAGAAGGGGCTACTTATAGTGCATTATCTAATCCCATTTCTGGGGTCATTTGGGCAGTTCAAAGTACTAGAATGGCTTTACCTTTCACAAAGTAACATAATACACTAATGAAAGCAAAACATTTTAAGAGTAATTTAATTAAAAGATTTAGAGAATACCTGAGAATTGGAGAACAGAAGCTGTCTACTTATGGGACAACATAAATAGAGGGACTTTGTGAAATGCTAAAAAACAGAAAGTTAAACCTCTAGAGAGCTCATGGACTCATCCAGGAAAAATGCTTGCAATTCACAAAGATTATTAGTCTACTCAGGCTGTTTTAGTGGGATGTAGTAGGTTAGGCTTGGATGGGATTGGGTATTATCTAAAAATAGAAAACAATGAAGTATGGTGACCTATAGTAACAAGAAAAATGTCCTGGATAGTCCAGGGAACTGGAGCGACAAGAGGAGACCTGAATTCTGATCCCAGCTTTGATTGTGGTATCTTCAGAGGCCTCGATCAAATTAATGTCCCTTACTAAACTTCCGTTTTTACCTCATTTCCAGAAATGTCTCCTGAGGAAGGTTTATAAAGGAGAAAGACATAGGCACTTTGTGTAAGTGGATCTGTCATTGCAAGGCATGTATGGTATTAATCATTTCCCTAATTTGACTAACAAAGACTTTGGGGTCCCTATTTACTTTTCCTCTGGCTGCTTGTCCTGAAATCTCCATCTTCACTCTTCAACACATACCAAGGTTCAGGTTCTACATAGTTCTCAGAAACAGAACACATACCTCTCCATGAACATTACTTACCTGTGATCAGGACAGGTGAGTTCCCAACCAAACTGTCTATTTTGTGGTTAGTTCAACTCTTAAGCTTCTCAAATATAATTTTACAGAAAATATAAGAGTAGGTTTGGATTTCTGGGATCAAATGATTTGGGACTTATCCATCTTTCTAGTAGTGTTTTTCTTCTCTGATGAAGTTTATGAGCATGGACAATCAGTTTTGGACCTTCCCCCAGGAAGGAGATTAGGGGAACATGGTGTAACCTTTTTCCTACTCCTGTCTATGAGGAAGGAAAAAAGAGTACTTCTCTCCTCCAGTTCCAATTGATATGGAATCCTATACTTCTAGAACAAATAACTAGGAGTTTGAGTCTAGGAGTCTGGAAGCTGACAAGGTGCAGGAGAAAGACCGAAGAGAGGGGAAAGAGAAGTAGAAGTGACAGAGGATCCCAATAGGAATTGTTTAATATTGAGACCTCATTTTTCTCTGAGATGAAGAGGGGTAGTGTCCTGCTCTTGGGAGAGTTGACTGTTATTTCATCATATATCCCCTACACAGCAAGGATCGATAGTTCAGTTCAGTCATCTCCAAGTTTACATGACCGCATAGTGAATCTCCTTGTCCAGAGCCAAGAGTTTAATGGGTCCCATAGGACTTGTTTCCTGGCCTGGTGCCCCTGCTTAACTTTCATTGCTGAATGATTGAGTAACTCTGAGAAGATCTTCAGCATCCTTTTATTAAAAAAAAAATACATTTTTATCTATACTATTTTATTTTTTTCCAAATATATGTCAAGAAAAATTTTATCCTTTTTAACAAGATTTTAAGTTCCAAACTGTTCTCCCTCCTCTCCATTTTTTCCTATAGTGGTAGGCAATCCATTATAGGTTATACATGTACTATTATGTAAAACAGTTCCATATTAGTCACATTTCTGAAAGAAGAAACCAATCAGAAAGAAAAAAAACATGAAAAAGAACAATTCAATGAAAAAACTATGCTTGGATTTGCATTCAAAATCCATTAGTTCTTTATCTGGATAGGGATAGCATTTTCCTGCACAAGCCCTTGATATTTGTCTTAGAACATTGTTACACAGAGAAGAACTGAATCATTCATTGTTGATCATTACACAATATTGTTGAAACCATGTACAATGTTTTCCTGGTTCTGCTCATTTCCCTTTGCATCACTTTGTACATGTGTTTCCACGTTTTTCTGAAATTTGCCTGTTCATCATTTCATATTGCCTAAGAGTACTCCATTAGATTCATATACTAGAACTTGTGCAGCCATTCCCCTAATTGATAGGTATTCCTTCAATTCCCAGTTTCTTGCCACTATGAAAGTAGCTGCCAGAAATATTTTTGCATGTATGGGTGCTTTCCTCTTTTTCATGATCTCTATGAGATGCAGGCTTAGTAGTGCTATTGCTAATTGTACAGGTATAGACAGTGTGGCTGCCTTTGGGACATAGTTCCAAATTGCTCTCCAGAGTTGTTGGATCAGTTCACAACTCCACTAACAGTGCATTAGTGTCTCAATTTTTCCACATCCTCTCCAACATTTGTAATTTTCCTTTTTTGTCATATTAACCAATCTGAGAGATATGAAGTGATACCTCAAAATTGTTTTAATTTGTTTCTCTCATCAAAATTGATTTAGATCATTTCTTCATAGGCCTATACATAGCTTTGATTTCTTTATCTGAAAACTGCCTGTTCATATCCTTTGACCATGCTGGGGAACGATTTGTATTTTTATTAATTTGACTCAATTCTCTATATATTTGAGAAATGCAAACTTTATCAGAGACACTTGATTGTTGTCTTCCCTGTTTTCTGCTTTCTTTATAATCTCACACTGATTTTGTGTAAAAGCTTTTTAATTTGATATGATCAAAATTTTCTATTTTACACTTTGTAATGTTCTCTGTCTCTTGTTTGGTCATGAATCTGTAACTCACTTAACTTCATGAGAATTTGGATACTATACCATTTGGTCCATATATGTTTAGTATTGATGTTATTTTGTGACCTCTGGTACCTTTTAACAAGATGTAGTTTCCTTTCTTATCTCTTTTAATTAGATCTATTTTTGTTTTTGATTTGTCTGAGATCAGGACTGCTACCCTGCTTTTTTTTTTAGTTTCAACTGAAGCGTAATAGATTCTGCTCCAGCCCCTTAACATTTACTCTGTGGATGTCTCTTTGCTTCAGGTGTGTTTCTTGTAAAACATATATTGTAGGATTCTGGATTTTGATCCACTCTGCTATCCACTTCCATTTTATAGGAGAGTTCTTCCTATTCACATTCACAGTTATGATTACTGTGTATTTCCCTCCATCTTATTTTTTCTCCTGCTTTTTCCTCTATCTTCTTTCACCCCTTTCTCTTCAACAGTATTTTGCTTCTGTCTACTGCCTTCCCCAGACTTCTCTCTCTTCTGTCAGTCCCCTCCCCCTTTACTTAATTTCCTCCTTTCCTACTTTCCTACATTTCTAAATTAACTGCTTGTGTATATTATTCCTTCTTTCCACCAATATTGTTGTGTCAGGTTAAAGAGACATCCATCACCCACCCACCCATCTCTCCCTGCACTGTAATAGAATTTCTGTGCCTCTTTATGTGAAATAATTTGCTCTATTCTACCTTTCCTTTTCTTCTGAACGCAGCATACTCTCATTCTTTTTTGTCATTCCCTCAAATTCACCTTATTCCTGTACCCTCTTTCTATGTATATTCCTTTTAACAATGCTATTAGTGGCATAATTTTTAAGAATGACAAGTATCTTCTTCCCATGTAGGGATGAAAACAGTTCAGCGCCATTGAATCTCTTATGTTTTATTTTCCTTTTTTAACTGTTTATACTTCTCCTGGGTCTTGATATTGGAGATCAGTTTTTTTGTTCAATTCTGATCTTCTTATGGAAGTTTGAAATTCTTCTATTTCATTGAATAACAATTTCCCCCTTGAGGTATTATGCTTAATTTTGCTGGATAGGTGATGCTTGGTTGCAACCCTAGCTCCTTTGCATTCTGGAATATCATGACATTCCTATTAAGTCCTCCGTAATCCTGATTATGGCTCCATAATATTTGAATTGTTTCTTTCTGGTCACTTGTAGTACTTTTTTCTTGACCTGTTAGTTTTGTAATTTTGCCATAATGTTCCTTGGAGGTTTTATTTTCATATCTCTTTCCTGAGAGGAGAGGTGGATTCTTTCAATACCTATTTTGCTCTCTGGTTCCAGGATATCAGGGCAGTTTTCCCTGATAATTTCTTGAAAGATGTTGTCCCAGTCTTCCTTCCTTTTGATTGTGGATTTCAGGTAGTCCAATGTTTCTAACGCTGTCTATCCTAGACCTGTTTTCCATGTCAGTTCTTTTTTCAATAAGGCTTTTTTACTTTTTCTTCTATTTTTTCATTCTTTTGAGTTTGATTGGTTCTTGATTTCTCATAGAGTCATTAGTTTACATTTGCCTAATCTCAATGTTTAAGAAGTTGTTTTTCCTCAGTTAACTTTTGTAGTTCCTATTTCATTTCACCAATTGTATTCTTTAAGGAGTTGTTTGCTTTTCCCTAGTTATTGACATTTCTGTGGTAATTCTCTTGCATCACTCTCATTTCTTTTCCTCATTTTTCTACTACCTCTCTTGTATGATTTTTAAGCTCCTTTTTGAACTCTTCCATGAGTTTTTCTGGGCTTGAGACTACTTTCCATTTTTGGGAAGAAGACCATCTACCTCTCAGTGTGCCTGTCTGTGGTGGTGCTCCCAACACTGACTGTGCTGCAGCGAGACCTGACCCCAGGCCAGTTCCTGAACTCTTCCCTGTTGCCCAGGCTGAGGCATGCTAAGGCCATGAAGCACACCAGTGACTTCTCTAATTCTGCCGGATTCTGGAGCCTCCCCAGGAAGGCCTCTATCCCAGCACCCACAGAGGGCACACCCCTGGCTTGGAACATGATCTAACTGATCTGCCAATACCAACCTGACAGGGCAGAGCTGTTTCCTGGCCCTGGAGCCTCATTTTCAGCAGTTTCTGCTCCACCACCGCTGCCACTACTTCCCCATCCTAAGGAATCACCCGGAGAAGTGTGAAGGGGGCGCATACCTGCTGGTGGTGGTGAAGTCCATCATCACCATAGGATGGGCGGGAGGCCATGTGGCACACTTGGGGCCATGAGCGCAAGGCTGAGGGTGACTGGGAGGCTGTGTGAACTATCTTTCTCCTGGGCAAGTCCGCCAAGGAGGATGAGCTGAGCCCACTACCAGCAGCTGCTGGCCTATGAGGACCGCCTCTACGAGGACATCCTGCAGTGGAATTTCCTGGACAACTTCTTCAACCTGACACTGAAGGAGGTGCACTTCTTCGACTGGCAGGACACCTTCTTCCCAGGTGTCATCTTCATCTTCAAAGGCAATGACAACTTCTACATCAGCCCAGACAACCTGCTGGAGTTCCTGGCCCACCGGCAGCTCGATGGGGACCTGTGGGGACCTGTTTGTGGGGGACTTTCTGTATGGTATGCGGCCCATCCGCATGAAAGACAACAAGTCCTACATGCCAAGCACCCTGTGCAGCAAGCCCTTGTACCCACCCTACACAGGCAGTGGTGGCTTCCTCATGGCCGGCAGGCTGGCCCATCTCTACTGTGCCTCCCAGAGCCTGGAGTTCTACCCCATCGACGACTTCTTCCTGGGGATGTGCCTGCAGCCGCTCCAAGTGCAGCCTGCAGCCCATGCCGGCTTCAAGACATTTGGCATCACGCGAAACAAGAGCAGCCACATGAACAAGGAGCCATGTTTATTCTGCTCCATGCATGTGGTGCATAAGCTCCTGCAGGCTGAGCTGCTGGACATGTGGGAGCTGGTGCACAGTAACCTCACCTGTGCCCTCAGACTCCAGGTGCTCTAGCCCTCGGCCCACCACCACTTCAGAGACTTCTCTGGCTGTGCTAACTGGCATATCTGCAGGGGCCCCTAGGGGAAGGGTCCAGAAAACCATTGGATCCTGGGCCCTTGGGCTTGGGAGATCCCTAACCTCCATGCTCAAGGTGCCAGCCTTCCACCAGGAGGCAGAGCTGCCTCTTCTTTAATTGGAGATGGGGCAGATGGGGGATGAACTAGGGGAGCCCCAGTGTCCCCTCTAGTTCTCCACATTCTGTTCCCCAGGTACAA
Source organism: Bettongia penicillata ogilbyi (assembly GCA_023548195.1). Taxonomy (NCBI): domain Eukaryota; kingdom Metazoa; phylum Chordata; class Mammalia; order Diprotodontia; family Potoroidae; genus Bettongia; species Bettongia penicillata. The sequence goes on along the minus strand of JAJHZJ010000126.1, from coordinate 7,906,451 downwards.
CCCAGGCAAGTAGTCCCAGGGAAGCAGGGCCCAGGGGGCTGGTGTTGTAGGTCCACAACCTTCAGCCCCTCCAGCCTACCCTTACACAGACAAGCTTGCAGAGAAAACTGCCTCAATCACTACTAAAACCCTCTCTGGACTCTAGGGGCTCAACCATGCCTGCTGCTTGCAGAGACCCGCTTCTGCATCTCACAACCAGGGGTTTCACAGGTGCTTGGCCAGCCCCTAGCATGCTTCTCATCTCATCACTTCCCAAAGCCCACCAGCCTTGGAAAGGAAAAGCAGTTCACTGTGACTACCTCAAAGGCTCTTCTCTTTGGAATCCTTTCATGCCTGGGACACTGGCTATCCTAGCCCACCTGCTCTCAAACCCTTGCATCCCAGGAGAAAAGCTGCTGGGATCCAGGGTTCCTGGTCCCTGAGTGGCTTGGCCTTGGCTGGAGGGGAGCAGCCACCTTCTCTGCTGGGGCACTAGTCACAGGCCCTCTGCCCTGGGCAGGTGTGGGCCCTCTGAGCTCCAGTGGCCTGGGAAGGTCAGGCAGTTAGTATTTTCTTGGCTACTGTGAAGTTTTATTTATGAAGGCTTTTAGAGGGACAGAAGAGAAAATATAGGTGGCAGAGGTACCTTCTTCCCCCTGCTTCATCTGTTTACCTCCTTTTCCCCATCCCAGCAGGATCCCCATGTCCCAGAACCAGACAGAAACATATGCCTCTGGATGAAATGACTTGTCCACCTTTCCCTCCTGCTCTCCATGATCTGTGATCAGGGCAATGCCTGTATTTGTAATAGAGTGTGTGTGTGTGTGTGTGTGTGTGTGTGTGTGTGTGTGTGTAAGAGAGGTGGAGCTCTATCCCACCAGGGAGCCAAATGTACAAACTTGTGTCTCCCAATTCACAGCCTAGTTTTGTTAATAAAAAGGAATATGTGAGGAAAAAACAAAAGACTTTATTGCCTAAATTATTTCATGGCACTCAAATTTAACTTTCCTCTCAATAAATTAAAGGAGTGTCTAAAAATTCTTAAAATGTAATATAAACATAAACTATCATTTTTTCAATATTTATGAGAATCATCAGTGTTCAGAGTAACTTCATCCTCACTTTTAGAAGTAATTTTACAAATGTCAACAATATAGCTAATAAGCAAAGTGAAAAAGAGATCATGAAGCAGGGAGGCAAATTGGACCTCATAGGAATCTCTGTGATTTGACTGGAAGAGACTGGTGACTAGAATACGCCCCTAGAATTGTATGTATTTTTGAAAAGAAATGGAATAGCTAAAAGGAATAAGAATGCGTGTGATAGAATTCTATATTGAGATGGTGTTAATGAGGAAATCCAGCAATCTGAGAGAGGAAGGATATTGGAGAGAGTTCAGGTAAAAATCAATGAAACTAGAAATAGAAGCCATACCGCTATCAAAATATACTCTAGACTACACAGGCAGCTATGGAGACGAAGACCTAAGTTCAAATCCAGCCTCAGACCCTTACTCACCATGTGCTTCCAGGCAAATCATTTTATCTCTGTTGGCCTCAGTTTCCTCATTTATAAATAGAAGATATAATAGTACCTAACTTCCAGGGCTGTGGTGAGGGTCAAATGAGATCATTTTAAAGTGTTTGGGACTGTAAGAACTATACAAATGTTGACTATTATTATTATTTTTTTTATTTAATTTTTATTTAACTTTTTACATTCATTTTCACAAAATTTTGGGTTCCAATTTTTTCTCCCCTTTTTATCCCTTCCCCCCACCCCAATACACCGAGCAATCTAATTTTCCCTATCTCCAATCTGCCCTCTCTTCTGTCATCCCTCCCTTCCCTTGTCCCCATCTTCTCTTTTGTCCTGTAGGGTCAGATGACTTTCTATTACTCATTAACTATATGTCTTATTTCCTAGTAGCAACAACAATACTAAACAGTTGTTCCTAAAACTTGAGTTCCAAATTTTCCCCATCACTCCCTCCCCACCCATTCCCTTTGGGAAGGCAGGCAATTCAATATAGGCCATATCTGTGTAGTTTTGCAAATGACTTCCATAATAGTCGTGTTGTATAAGACTAACTGAATTACCCTCCCTCCTATCCTGCCCCTCATTGTTTCTATTCTGTCTTTTGATCCTGTCCCTCCCTGAGTGTTGACTTCAAATTGCTCCCTCCTCCCATTTCCCTCCCTTCCATCATCCCCCTGCCTTGCTTATCTCCTTCACCCCCACTTTCCTGTACTGTAAGATAGGTTTTCATACCAAAATGAGTGTGCATTTTATTCCTTCCTTTAGTCAAATGTGATGAGGGTAAACTTCTTGTTTTTTTCTTAGCTCTCCTCTTTTTTCCTCCACTAAAATGTCTCCTGCTTGCCCCTTGAATGAGATATAATTTATCCCATTCCATTTCACCCTCTCTCCTCCCACTACATTTCTGTCTCACCATTTACCTTAATTTCTTTTAAGATATGGTCCCATCCTATTCAATTCACTCTGTGCACTCTGTCTCTGTATGTGTGTGCATGTATGTATGTGTGTGTGCGTGCACACGTGTACATGTATGTGTGTGTGGGGGGGTATGTGTGTGTGTGGTCCCACCAACTACCCAGATACTGAAAAGTTTTAAGAGTTACAAATATTGTCTTTCCATGTAGGAATGTAAACAGTTCACTTTTGGTAAGTCCCTTATGACTTCTCTTTGCTGTTTACTTTCTCATGCTTCTTCTCATTCTTGTGTTTGAAAGTCAAATTTTCTTTTCAGCTCTGGTCTTTTCATCAAGAATGCTTGAAAGTCCTCTGTTTCATTGAAAGACTATATTTTCCCCTGAAGTATTATACACAGTTTTGCTGGGTAGGTGATTCTTGGTTTGAGTCCTAGTTCCTTTGACTTCTGGAATATCCTATTCCACACCCTTCGATCCCTTAATGTAGAAGCTGCTAGATCTTGAATTATGCTGATTGTATTTCCACAATACTGAAATTGTTTCTTTCTGGCTGCTTGCAAGATTTTCTCCTTGACCTGGGAATTCTGGAATTTGGCCACAATGTTCCTAGGAGTTTCTCTTTTTGGATCTCTTCCAGGCGGTGATTGATGGATTCTTGCAATACTTATTTTGCCCTCTGGTTGTAGAATGCAGTTTTCCTCGATAATTTCATGGAAGATAATGTCAGGGTCTTTTGTTGATCATGACTTTCAGGTAGTCCCATAATTTTTAAATTGTCTCTCCTGGATCTATTTTCCAGGTCAGTTGATTTTCCCATGAGATATTTCACATTTTCTTCCATTTTTTCATTCTTTTGGTTTTGTTTGGTGATTTTTTGGTTTTTCAGAAAGTCATTAGACTCCATCTGTTCCATTCTAATTTTGAGAGAACTATTCTCTTCAGTGAGCTTTTGAACCTCTTTTTTCCATTTGGCTCATTCTTCTTTTGAAAGCATTCTTCTCTTCATTGACTTTTTGAACCTCTTTTGCCAATTGAGTAAGCCTACTTTTCAAGGTGTTATTTTCTTCAGCATTTTTTGGGGGTCTCCTTTACCAAGATATTGACCCATTTTTCATACTTTTCTTGCATCTCTCTCATTTCTCTTCCCAGTTTTTCCTCCACCTGTCTAACTTGCTTTTCAAAATCCTTTTTGAGCTCTTCCAAGGCCTGAGCCCACCCAACATCCCCCTGCGATGTCTGGGGTACCGAGGCCCCGCCCTCCATGTCTTTCCCTGATGGAAAGAATATGTCCTCGTCATCAGATCCGAAAGTTGGGATCATTTGCATCTGTTCAAAAAAGCTCTCTATAGTCTTATTTTTCTTCCCTTTTCTGGGCATTTTCCCAGCCAGTTACTTGACTTCTGAGATTCCTGTCCACCCCTGCCTAGTTCCGCCCAGCTAGTGCTTGGGCTCTGAGATTCAAATGGGCTTTCTGCGGCAGGTGCCACTGCTATTCAATGTGAGCTTTAGTTCTGGTGCTGGGGTGGGGGCAGGGCCACCTCCCAGGCTCAGTTCCCTCAGGGGCTTTATGCAGAGGCCTTCAGTAATGGACCGGGTGGGGCAGGGCCATCCCCCAGGCTCATTTCCCTCAGGGACTTTATGCAGAGACCTTCAGTAATGGAGCAGGTAGGGCAAGGCCGTCTCCCAGGCTCAGCTCCTTCAGTTGTTTATGCAGAGACTTTCAGTAATGAAGATTCTGCCTACCTGCTCGGGGAGTCCCGGGGGCCGCCGCTCCTGCCTCTGCCTCCGCCGCTTCCCACCTCCAATTCTGCCTCTGCTGCTTCCTCCCAAGGCGGCCCAAGCCACGGAAACACTATGCTCCCCTCTCGGGCAGCCCAGACGTGTCTCTCACTGACCTGCAGCGCCTGTGGGTGGAGGGACCTTCCCGGCCGCCAGAGCTTCCGTCCCTGAAGCCTGCTCGGATCAGCTTCTCTGGGGCCACGGCCAGGGCAGCACTGGGGTCGGGTCCATTTTCCAGGGAGCGACGGACCCTGGGGACCGCTCTCCAGGGCTCTCTGGAATGGAAATCTCTTCCACTGTGTTTCTGCACACCCAGCAGTGATCCAGAACTTGTGGGGAGCTCTTCTTACATTAAATGCATGGGCTGTGGGTTTGGAGCTAGCATACAGTGAGTCTTTCTACTCCGCCATCTTGACTCTGCCCCTGTTGGCTATTATCATTATAACCAAGACACAAAAAGCCAATACACTGAGTTTAGAAAACATGCCAGGAACTTAACAGAGAGGCATGACATACATCAGTTGTTCTGGCATACTTAAATTATGTAGATAATTCCTGGAGTACTCTCTTGGTGAAAAGTAGAACAACTAATGATTTGATGATTTGTTTTAATGAAAATGTTGTCATTAAGAGGTGAAGGCATGCACATGGGCCAAAATCTTTTCTCCAGCTTATTCTTTCCAATGTGGAGAATTGGTTGCTATGATAAAAATGATGCTTGCTTGTTTTCATGAGAAGTAACTATTCCCTCCTAGTTTGTGATAGAGGAGAGGAAAGCTGGCATAGTTTTTATATTTACCCTACATTTTCAGATAACAGATTTGAAAGAGTTCTGAAAAACAACAGGCAGGATTGAAAGGCCTAAAACTACGTGAAGAATTTTACATAGGAGAGATAGGAAGCTCTCCCAAAATTCTGAAGACACAAAGAGAAACATTTGAGATGGAGAGGAAAATGAGGAATGATCTAAAATATCTCTATTCCCTTGACACTGGAGTGCTTCTGAACCCCATCAAAAGGTAATTGGGAAATATTTAACAAAATAAATAAAAATAGAAAAAAACACAGATAAAGTTAGTATATGGTTTTGTAAGTCATTATGCAGTCCCCAGGAATCCTGATGTATGGTTTAGTGGCCTTCATTTCTGTTAGAACTTGACACCATTGTTCTTTTAAAAAATTTTTTTTTGCAAATTTATTTTTAGTTTTCAACCTTCACTTTTTTGTTTATTAATTAATTTATATTTAATTCTCAACATTCATTTCCACAAGATCAAGTTCCAAATTTTCTCCCCATCTTTCCTTTACTGCCACCCTGAGAGGGCATACATTCTGATTACCCCTTCCCCTAGTTTTTAGTGATTACTCCTCCCTTTTATCATCCTCCTCTCTTATCTCCTTCCCTTTTACTTTCTTGAAGGAAAAGATAGATTTCTATATCCCATGGCCTCTATATCTTATTTCCCAGGTGTTTATAAAAAATTTTTAACATTTGTTATTAAAACTATGAGTTCCAAATTCTATCCCTCTTCCCTTCCCACCCACCCTCATTGAGATGGCAAGCCATTCAATATAGGTTATACATGGGTAGTTATGCAAAAATACTTGTATAATATCATGTTGTGAAAGACTTACTACATTTCCCTCCATCTGATTTGACTCCCCCACTTATTCTATTTTCTCCTTTGACCCTGTCCTTTTTCAAAAGTGTTTTTCTTCTGACTACCCCTTCCCCCAATCTGCCCTCTCTTCTGTCATCCACCTCTTGACTCTTTCCCCCATTTACCTGTAGGGTAAGATACTCATTTGAATGTGTATGTTACTTCCTCCTTAGGCCAAATTCAGTGAGAGTATGGTTCACTCATTCCTTCTCACCTCCTCCCTCTTCTCCTCCATTGGGAAATGTTTTTCTTGCTTCTTTTATGTGAGATACTTTACCCCATTCTACCTCTCTATTTCTCCTTCTCCTAATATATTCTTCTGTCTCAGTCCTTTATTTTATTTTTACATATTGTCCTGTCCTCTATCTATGTAGCTATCTATCTATGTATCTATCAGATCTATCATCTATTTCCTCCAACTACCCTAATACTGAAAAAGGTCTCATGAATTACAAACATCATCTTTCCATGTAAGAATGTAAACAGTTAAACTTTAATAAATCTCTTATGATTTCTCTTTCTCATTTGCCTTTCCATGCTTCTCTTAATTTTTATATTTGAAAGTCAAATTTTCTATTCAGCTCAGGTCTTTTCAGCAAGAGTACTTAAAAGTCCTCTATTTCATTGAATATCCATTTTTTCTCCTGAAGGACTGTATTCAGTTTTGCTGCATAGGTGACTCTTGGTTTTAATCTTAGCTTCTCTGATCTCTGAAATATCATATTCCAAGTCTTTCCACCCCTTAATATAGAAACTGCTAGAACTTGTGTTATCCTGATTGCATTTCCATACTATTCAAATTCTTTCTTTCTGGCTGCTTGCAATATTTTCTCCTTGACCTGGCAGCTCTGGAATTCAGCTACAGTATTTCTAGGAGTCATGGTTTTTCTTGGAGGCTTTTGACATAGGAGCTTTCAATTTGTTGTCTTCTTCTGGCTGCATGTTTTGATCTTTGTCATCAAAGTAAGATTCTACACTCTTAGATTTTTATGTTGTTTACTCATCTTCCCAGCCAAATATTTGACTTTCTAACTCTTTTTCAAGATAAGACTCTGCTTCCAGTGGGGGTGCATGTGGTGGTGAGTGTACTGTCTCATACTTCAAGGGTTTTGTATCAGCCACTTGATTCCCCACCATCTATGGGTCCAGAGCTGTGGAAGCAGCTGCTGCTGTTGCACTGCTACCACCACCATCACCACCCTCTGGGGCCAGAACCTGGACAGATTGTGTACTCCTCTTTCACCCAGGTCCCACAGTTTTCCAACTTATCTTCTACACTGTCTTTGGGGTTTGTGGGTTGATAAGTCTTAAAACTGCTATAGTTGCCAGTGATTGAGTTGCCTGAGGCTTATTTTGTCCAATCTTTGCCAGCAAGACCCACACTGGACTGTTCTTCACTCCCTGCCTTGTGCAATATACCTTCATTATTGACTTTACAGGTAGTCTTGGGCTCAAGATTTGTTTCACTGTCATATTGTTAGCTCTAGAATTTGCTTAGAATAAATTTTACAGGTATTTAGAGAGCTCTGGTGGAAAGTTCATCAAGTCCCTGTTTTTACTCCACCATCTTGACTCTATCCCCTCATCATTGCTCTTTTAAAAATAATATTCGAGGGGACGGAGCCAAGATGGCGGAGTAGAAGGACGCACGTTTACGAGCTCCGAAACCAAAGCCCATAGAATTAATGTAAAAAGAGTCCCCCATAGCTTCTGGGTGAATACAAGGTGTGCAGAAGCAGAGTGGAAGAGATTTCCGTTCTGTTTACATTCCTACATGGAAAGACAATATTTGTAACTCTTAAAACTTTTCAGTATCTGGGTAGTTGGTGGGACCACACATACACATGTACACGCATGCACACACATACACACATGCACACACATACAGAGATAGAAAGCACAGAATGAACTGAATAGGATGGGACCATACCTTAAAAGAAACTAGGGTAAATGGTGAGAGAGAAATGTAGGGGGAGGGAAAGGGAAGGGGGGTAACTATATGTCATTTAAGAGGCAGGTAGGAGTTTTTCTTAGTGGAGGGAAAAAGAGGAGAGCTGAGAAAAAAAAAACCAAGAAGTTTACCCTCATCACATTTGACTAAACGAAGGAGTGAAATGCACACTCATTTTGGTATGAAAACCTATCTTACAGTATAAGAAAGTGGGGGGAGAAAGAGATATTGCAAGGGGGGGGGATGATGGAAGGGAGGGCAAAGGGAGGAGGGAGCAATTTGAAGTCAACACTTGGGGAGGGACAGGATCAAAAGACAGAAGTGAAACAATGAGGGGCAGGTTAGGAGGGATGGTAATCCATTTAGTCTTACACAACACGACTATCAGGGAGGTCATTGGCAAAACTACACAGATATGTCCTATATTGAATTGCCTGCTGTCCCAAAGGGAATGGGTGGGGAGGGAAGGATGAGGAGAATTTGGAACTCAAAGTTTTAGGAACAACTGTTTAGTATTGTTGTTGCAACTAGGAAAGAAGACATACAGTTAAGGAGGGAATAGAAAGTCATCTGGCCCTACAGGAGGAAAAGGGAAGATGGAGACAAGAGAAGGGAGAGATGACAGAAGAGAGGGCAGATTGGAGATAGGGAAAATTAGATTGCATGGGGTATTGGGGTGGGGGGGAGGGGATAAAAGGGGAGAAAATTTGGAACCCCAAAATTTGTGAAAATGAATGTAAAAAATTTAAATAAATAAATAAATTTAAAAAATAATAATGATATTCATTTTGAGCTTAAATACAAAAATAAAAAAAAAATTCCATGTCCATAGCACAACCAAAAAAGAGCATTCAATATGAAACCATGAATCTTCATTTTAGTTTCCTTTAAAAAAAAAATATGTAATACGTACATCATTTTAAAAACTACCCTGCTTTTCTCTGCTTCCTTCTGATTTTTTTCTCTACTCTGCACTTTTTTCCTCCCCCATCTCTACTCCACTTTAGAGAACAGTGATATCTATATATGCGCAAACCCATTTCATATATATATATATATACATATATGTGTGTGCACATATATATATGTATATATTTCAATTTATCAGTTCTTTATCTGGAGATGAATAAAGTCTTTCTTAATGGGACCTTTGTAGTTGATTTGAGGACTCATGATATTCAAAATATCTTAGTCATTTACAGTTGTTCATCAAACAAAATTGCTATTACTGTAAATGATCTCTTTCTTCTGTTCGTTTCATGACTCCAGTGTTCTAAGTGTTAAATCTATAAACGTTTTGATCAGACATTTTATAAGTAAAAAAAAAATCAAGTACATACACCAATATGAATATATTTTCTTATTCATTAACTATGTGCATGTACTACCATGACAGTAGTTATATACATTACGTACACAACTAAAAAATAAAAATCAAAAGGGATGAAATAAATCTAAAATGTTATTTAACTCTAAATTCCCTTGGGAATCATCAGATTTCAGTGATGAGAGGAGTGGCATAGTCAGATCTCTGTTTTACAAAATTCACTTTGGTAATTGTATGAAGCTGGATCAGAATTGTAGAGAGACTAGAGACAGCCAAACCAATTAAAAAGTTACTGCAATAATCTCTGTGAGAAGCTCCAAGAGACTGAATTAGAATAAACTGAATTAGAATTAGTTTATGTGAATGGAGAGAAACTGACTCATGGAAGATATTGTGGAAGTAGAAAAGGCAAGATTTGGTTGCTGATTAGACACATAGGATGAATGAGTAAACAGTCAAAGATGGCACTGAGATTCTGAACCGGAAGAATGGTAGCACTTTTGACAAAAACAGGGAAATTTATGCTAGTGTGCATTGACAGGGAAGAATGTAATGAGATCTGAGATATGATGACAAGTAATTCATGCCTACTTATTCTGTGAAATGCACAGAAAATGAAATCACAGGATATGCAATTTTATTCACTAATAACTGACCTAGATTTTAGAGACTGATGCCTGAGGGGTCCCTGCCCAAACATTGGGTGCTATGGGGAACTGAGAATGGAAAGTGAATTACGCAAGAAAAAATTACTAATGTGTGGTTACTCATCAACTGAATGACCCTTCTACTACTGTCCATTATATCACAAGAAGGCAAAGTTAGCAAAGTCTTAATATCTATCATCTGATTAGTATGAGTATTCCTTCCAATTAGGGGCATCATACCTCATCCAACTCTTCTCATCTCATGTTTTTCCTACAATCATTCTACAAATCCTTCATAGAGTAGCCCTGAATGCCTAACACTTTCCTTTGAAACAATGGCATGGAGGGAATGGAATTTCCTAATGGAATTAGGGTGGCTGCCACTGTGGTGCTGAGGCAGTGGTTAGGTTATATCTAAGCCTACATCATGATCAAAAGGGGAATATGAGAACTTTCACAGCAGAGAAAAAAAAGGAATAAGATTTGGAGTGTTTGTGCTGGAGACAAGCCCCAAGATTGGCATTTTCTGTGAGGATGAGATGTAACCCATCTTTCCATCCTCCTATTAGTTGATAACCCAAAACAGCCATCCAGTATTCTTCAGTTCTAACTTTGAAGACCACTGATCTAAAAAGAACAATTCAACTTCAAAGGAGTTCTGAGTAGATCCACAGAATCATAGATTTTTATGCCCTTCACATTAATAAAAACTGTGTAGATACAATTGTTAAATCTCAAGAAAAACGTACATGTGTGTGTTTAGCAACAAGGTAGGTGCCAGGTCATTGGTTCTACCAATTGGTCAAGGCAGAGGGTCATTTTATTCCTGGTTCCAAGTTGCTTAGATGAGAGTGAAATGTTTAAGGTATTCACCCTCATTCAGATGACTGGCTGTTCTAAGATTCATTCTGTTGCAGATTGTTCCCCCAGGGTGAGAGATAGCACTCAGGATGGTTCTTGGATTGGTATATCTTTCTCCCTCCTTCCCTCCCTCCCTACCTCTTTCCTTCCCTTCCTTCTTTCCTTCCTTCCTTCCTTCCTTCCTTCCTTCCTTTTCCTTTCCTTCCTTCTTCCTTCCTTTCTTCCTTCCTTCCTTCCTTCCTTCCTTCCTTCCTTCCTTCCTTCCTTCCTTCCTTCCTTCCTTCCTTCCTTCTTCTCTTTATCTTGCCCACACTAGAAGCATACTGATGTCTTGTTGACTTGTCAGCATAAGAGCTTTTAATTGCTTCTTTTCTTACATGAACTGGTTCACTCTTCTTTCACTCTATGGTGGTTCCCTTTTTCCCAGTCTCAAAATATAGGTGTTGTACATAGTGTAAGCACTAATTAACTTAGACCACTACATCTCAGAATATCTGAGTTTGAGCAATCCTACAACCACATTCTTCCTGGCTGCAAGGATTAGAGGTATAAACCACCATATCTGGCTGAACAGTTTTCAAAAGAATTGCAAATTACCCAAGATTTCTTGAAATCCTGCTTCAAATTACTAGTAAGATAATGACAAAATAAAACAATTCTGAGATTTCACTTTACACTTAGCTATTCACAAAATTTAACAAAAAAAATAGAACATCAATATTCCAGGAATGGCTTGAATGAATGTATGATAATCCTGTAAACTGTTCCAGGCATTTCAGAAAACAATATGGATCTAATATTACTTTGTGCCAGGTATTTGACTGTAAATACTGGGGACACAATTAAAATAAATGTAGTCCCTACCCTCAAAGAACTTGCAACCTAATGGTAGAAAATAACATACAAAAAGCAGTTAAAAGGTCTGGGGGTGGGGCAGAAGAAGAAATTTGGTTTGAGAACATGACAGATAATCCATAAGAATTCAGCAGTGTGAAAAATGAAGAGATGTCTGGTTGTGGTACCCTCCTTAACTGGGGTTTGAGGAGGAACTTTCCGCTCTACTCTCTAACAGAAATAGGTTGGAAAAGTAGAGTAGGAGCAGAAGATACAGAGAAAGTGGGAGTACCAAGGTTGTAGAGATCTTGCAAGATGATAAGGTTCCCTGGGTCATGATGAAGTTCAAAGGATTGCAGTTGGATGGGTAATGAATTTAAGCAAGTCATTAAATTATTGATACTCATGAAACCAGTTATCTGAATAGCCTATATTATATCTCAAGAAGGAAAAGACAGAAAGATCTTCAATAGATCTATAATCTCTATGGTATGAGTATTCCTGCCAATGCTGTATTCCATAACTCATCTAAGCCTTCTCATCTCCTATGTTTCTCCTGTCCCTTCTCTCATCTTTCTCTAAATCTCTTCAGTTCTACTTATTTTGCTCTGAATCAATTCAAATTATCAAATGTTTCTTGGAGTTCCCCATTGTTTCTTCAGATACAACACTACCCAATTACATTTAAAAATCCATAGTTCATTCAGCAGTTCCCTAGTGGAAAGTTATCTACTTTGCTTCTGGTGTTTTTGCTGTCTTTAGAAAAAAAAAATTTTGTTTATATATTTATCAATGTATATGGGAATTTCATTATTTTCCCTGATATGCAAATTGCATATGCCTAATAGAATCTCTGAGGCAACATGTATAAAAATCTATAAAATTTTTAATAATTCAGATTAATTTTTGAGGACCTTAGGAACAATTCATAACTCCACTGGCAGTATAGCAGTATGCTTGCCTTCCCATCATCATTTTATTAAATGTTAATTATTTCTTTTTCTATCTCTACCAATTCAACAAATATCAGGTAAAACTTCAAAATTATTGTAATTTACATTTACCTTTTGAGTTGTAATATTTTTTCTTATGGCTGTTAGTTTGAATTTCTTCTTTTGAAAGGAATTCATAACAGTCATTTATTGGAGAGAGATTCCAATAACTCTCTCAGTAACACATATGAACATATATGTATACATGATATTAACATATATAAATGTATTTGTGGCAATTCTCCATATACCTTCGGTGCAATATTTTTTCCCCAGACATATTGGATGCAAAGATTTCCCTACAAACACACATACAAAATAGTTTCTTTTCTAAATTTCTTTTGTTCACAAAATGTTCTTGACATTACATGATCGTTATCTGTTTTTTGAACACCTCAGTCCCTTGTTGGATGCATGGAAAAAGCATTGAGTGTTTTTTATGTGTCAGACACTGTTTTAAGAGTTTTACAAATATTGTCTCATTTATCTCATTAACTGTAAATAATGCTTTTGCCTGAACAAGGCATGCAAACTCAGTCTAGTTCTAAAGACAAGGCCTCTATAAAAACCAATTATTCATTTCTACGTGATACTATTAGTATCCAAATTAATCTATTAACAACCACTAGAAAGCATCTCATTACTGATGGCAAGATGGATAATATTAAGGACTTCAATTATTTTGGTTGGTGGCCATCTTTCCACCAAATCCAAGAGCACTTGAAAAAACGTGAAAAGAAAGAAGAGATCTCCTAAGGACCAAAATGTGCAAAGGAACTGAATGTCTATCACACCCTGGATGAATGACCTGGCAGTAAAAGTTAATGAAGGCCTTTTAAGCAAAAGAACAACCTTCCTGGGATGGCCAAAGAATTAAGCAACTTGTTTATGTAAGTAAAATGTTTGCTTTCTTTAGAGAGGCTAGAACACTGTATATTTAGTAGCAATGAACTCCTCCATAGGCAAAGCATACTATGTCTTCATTATTGCCAGAAAATCTGGAGCAACAATCACTAACCTTAACTCCTCTATCCAGAGTTGTGAAAGGTCCTTTCTTTAATTTAAAAAAAATTAAAATTATTTTATATTTAGGTGTGTTATACTTTAAGATACAAATAGCTGGTCTAAACATACTTTCTGCCAGCTACAGTTTTTTTTTTCAACTGTTCTTTTTACACAGTCACTTTCCTATCTTTTCATGACCAAAGTTTGTGTACTTAGATTTAGCTAGTGTTATTGCTAGGAGGAACAGTGGATAGTCAGGAGGCCCTGGTGTTAGGAATTTAAACTTAGAAACTTACTAACTATGTGACCCTGAGCAATTCACTTAACCTTGTTTGCCTCAACTTCTTCATCTGTAAAATTAGTTGGATAAGAAAATGGAAAACCACTCCAGTATCTTTGCTAACAAAATCCCAAATGGGGTCAGGGAGAATCCGATATAACTGAAACAAGTCAATAACAACTGGTTTTGTCATGCTCAGTTCAGTAAGTTTCACTGACTTACTTTTCTACTCTTAAATGACTATCATATATTTTCATGAATATTGCTTTATAAAATTGTTTGAGATGTAGAAATTATAGGGCCCCTTCATTCCTAGTTTTTTTCTTCACTATTTCCCCTGAAATTCTAAAATTTTTCAAATTAAAATTAATATATGGTTATAATTAGATATATATGTAGCTTAATGAATATTTGATTAGACTAATAGTAAATCTGTAAATTCATTTAGATAATTTCCAATATTTATCATAATGACCTGACCCAATCATGAACAATGTATATTTCTCCACGTATCTAAGTCTTTCATTTCTGGAAAGCACTGTTGCTTTATCCTTATACATATTCAGATGATCTCCAGTGATTCTTCAATGAAATAATTGCAGTTCTTGGTTTTTGAAATTTACTTTTGTTCACTTTTTTCTTCATCATTTAAAATTCAAAAAATTAAATCAATGTAAATAAAATTTAAGTAATTATACTGTCAAATGATTTTTCCAGTAAGTTTGCAACATTTTATTTCTGAAGTTGTTAAAACTTAAAACTGCACTGACTTTGGAAAACCCTGCACTTAGATCAGTCCCTTATATAGCTTGTGTGTCAGACATTTTCCAGCTTTTACCAATTTCTCTTCCTATTAAAGTATTTTTTTTCTTTAAAAGTTCTCTAATTTTACCTAATTGGAATGGTCTATTTCATCTTTTGTGATTTTGTTGGTTATATTTTAAAACTTTTTCTCACATGCTTTCTTATATATATTTGTTTATTTTAGGATTTGCATTGTGAATAACTATGGTACCTTTCTCAAAGCATTTTTGCATTTATTTATGTAATCATAGATTTTAAATTATATTTAATTTTATATGGTTGTTATAGTAAATTTAATTGTAAGTATAATAACTGACATTTAACGTTGAATAATTCTTGCATCTCTGCTGTGAGTCTCATCCGGAACTTACTTACATACTTTATTTCAATGTTCAATAGATAAATTATTCTATAGATCCCTTTGTTTACTTTATCCCAGATGAGTTGGGGTATCAGGACCATACTAGACTCACAAATAGGAGTTTAGAATGAGGAATCTCTTAGGATTATGGCCCAACTACTGCTCAGGGTCTTTCTGATGGCACCTTTGACCTCTTGATTCCTTAGGCAATAAATGATAGGATTCAGCATAGGTGTGAATACTACATATGTGGCTGAGATCAGTTTGTTGGAGTTAAATGAAGCAATAGCCCAGGGCTGAACATACATGAAAATTACAGTCATGTAGAAGATTATCACTACTGTGAGATGCGAACCACAGGTAGAGAAGGCTTTTTGCCTTCCAGAAGCTGAGGGGATGCTCAGGACAGTGGAGATAATGAAGCCATAGGAGAGAACGGTGGCTAAGAAAGGGAACACAAGGATAATAATGGCTAGAACAAAGTCCACCATCTCAACCATGGAAAAGTTCTTGCAGGCCAGTTTGAGGATGGGAGAAACATCACAAAAAAAGTGGTTTAACACATTGTGACCACAGAAGGTGACACATGAGATGAAATACACCTTGATTACAGCAACAGAGAAGCCACATACCCAGGAGATGGCACTCAGTTGGATACAGAGTTCTATGGTCATGATGACTGAGGTAGTGGAGTGGTTGGCAGATTGCTACATAACGGTCATATGCCATGGCAGCCAGGAGTACACACTCTGTGCAGGCAAGTGAAAGGAAGAAGTAGAGTTGAGTCATGCAGCCCAAGAAGGAGATGGTATTAGGGTGAAGAAGAAAACCAGCCAGCATCTTGGGGACAGTGACAGAAATGTACCATATCTCCAGGAAAGACATGCTACCCAGAAAGTAGTACATAGGCTTATGGAGGGAACCATTAGTCCAGACAGTGAGAATAATAATCAAATTTTCCACCAACACTAACAAGTAGGTTCCAAGAAAGAGGATGAAAAGCAGAATCTGAAGCCAGAAAGTAGTAGGGAAGCCCACAAGGATGAACTCAGTTACCTTAGTGATGTTTTCTTCCAACATGGTCAGGATGCCAAGAGGCTATGGGAACCTACAATGGTAATGGAACATTGAATGGTGAGGAAAAAGGTGTTAGCAGTAGCTATTTATCTCTCAAATAGAATCTGTTTTTTCATTTATCTAAAACCTTATGTTGGTCATCATCTAGACCAAGTATCATAAAAATTTCTTACAATTCCCATGTTGTCCTTAAGAGGAACCAGTGAGCAGTGTAAATTCTATAACCAGTTCTGACCTAGATCCAAGGTCAGGAATTACGAAATTCATTACGATAGTCATGACACAGGATTCAGGAGTGAGAGAGTAAATCTGAGTCACAAATAGTGCATCAGGCTGAATGAGAGAGTGTGAGACAGTGATCACTTTGAGATCCCTTTTTACCTCAACAATTCATCTTGGTAATTCCTTCATTCTCAGGAGGTCATGTGACTTAGATAAGTGTCCACATATAAAGAGGGACGTAGACTATGGATACTAGGTCAGGAATTTTAACTGCCTTTGGTCTAAAGGCAGAAAAAAAGTGAGGAATCTGGGTCAAAAGCCAGATAATCACACATTATTCTCTTGATAATAATTATTATTACTATTTAAAGGAATCAGTTCAATAGAAAGCAGACACAATTTGGATACATGGGATCACAGGATCATAGATTTAGAAATGGAAGGAATATTAAATATCGTCTACTAGAACTCTTTCATTTTACACATATGTGGGAAAGTGGCATGGATTTAGTATCACTGGTAAGTCAATGTAGTTACAAAAAGCTTGGGGATAGTAATAAGGTATTATATCAAGCTGTCTTTCAAACTTAATCAAGGAGCTC